>JBBJLR010000153.1:14766970-14850907 GCA_037577145.1 Brachypetersius gabonensis
CCAACTGACTTCACAAACCCGCACACAACGTGCTGATTTTAAGAGATGACGCATACTTTCTTGGACTTTGAGATGTTCTGGCTCGAACCAGAAACAGGACACTGCTTATTTAAGAAACGAAAGATGCTGCAAGTTTTGTTTTTTTTTTCCAGTCTGAGCCACGCTGCAGATCAGTTTTACTGTAGAGTAGGTTTTCCCCTCTTTTATCTCCCTGGATGATCCTGAAGCCAAACCATGTTTATTTTAGAAACATTGCCCTGCTGGAGTTTCAAGGCCAGCTGTCTGAAATCCATGCATTATCTGAGCTTTAGATTGTGTTTTTCTTTTATACTCCTTTTCCCCCTCATGATGTCTGGTCAGCTCATTTTATCATGTTGTAGAGACATGTTTCTTCCTCTGAGCAGCAGGCTTCTGCTCGAGGTTCCACCCTAGAGTCCAGTTTTCTATGAAATCATAAACTACTGTTTTGAATAGTGTAAATGTATGTGAATGCAACTTTGCATATTTTGCTGCACAAGATCAACATTTAACATTTGGTTATTTCAGCACTGATTTGGAGGCAGGTTCGCTTTTGTCTCGCGATAATTAAGTTGATTTTGTAAGGGCAGCCTTTTAATCTGTATTTGAATATGAATAAAAATGTTTACAGTTTCTGTGGTCTTGGTGTCTCTGCTCTTTTCTTGGAATTGTGAGGAACAGAAAGGCTGAATCGACCTTCCTCAGCCATTTCCCTGCAGTGGGAATAGGAGTTCCCTGCAGATACCAGAAAAGACTTTGGTCTAGATTTTGGTCTGCAGAAATGTACTGCAAGCACTTTTGTCATATGTATTCATAAATATACTGACCCATATAGCTGTTTTTGTTCAAGCAGTGGCATTGGTGGCTTCATATCTACTTAGACATTTTTGGTTGTGTGTATGATGCTCAGAGCAATGAACTAGATTCTAGCAGATAATGTAGTTTTCCATTTGCAATCACAGGAGTCCTAGTAGTGTTAACTTAGAGTCACAAGGTGCCACTTTGGATTGTACCAAAAAATCATGAACCCCCATTTGGACCAAACCAAAAAGCCAAAAGCATGAATTCTATACTGAACTGACCCAAAATGGCATTCTCTTTCCCACAAGCAAGAACACTGTAATTGTACAAATAGTTTGTAGAGAGTAGTATATTAGCTGTATATGCTAAGCCATGGCTTTTTTCTGCCGCATGGTACTAAGCTCCATCAAAATATTTTGTTGTCTGGGATTTAATAGTCTCTCTCAGACAACCTGTCTGTGCTGTGCAAGCCTAAACAGTGCTGTTTTAAAATAGCGTAGCCACAAGCGTGGATTGACACAATAGTCAACCTCACTCCCATCATTAACTAACCACAGTTTACTGTGTGAGTGACATTCCTGAGTATCCCACATCCACATCTTATAAAACTAAATATCGATTTCTTGAACGGACTATTCATGTATTGTCCACCGTCCGCATTTTTTGCTCCACATTTACTTACATTGTAAAGAAAATTTTTTGCCTTTTGGAGTTGCCATTTTGGAGATACTTTTTTGATTTAGTTTTTGTTCTGAATCAGGTTAGCAGTTTCTGTCATTTTATTCAGTGAGTTGCTCTTATGCTTTTACGTGTCAGAGAAGATCTAATTTCCTTCAGGAATAATAAATCTTGCTGTTTAATGTGTCTAATGGTGTCTAATGATGTAATCAGTACATTTAAAAACTGTCACTTTAAACAACAATTCCAATGTAGAAGCACATCTAGTTTTATTGGGCTTGATTTGTTTCTTCATGTGTGATTCAACACTATTTCCTCATTGTTCTCTGGTGTATTATGTAGGTTTGAGCTCAGTTTGGGCGTTGTTTTGCAGTGCTTTGGGTTTTCAGCTCTCCAGACATATCCTGCTCCTCGGGTTGTCTGCAGGAGTACAGGGAAGAGAGGAGCTGTGATTACAGGGAGTGGAGGAGCTCCCTCTGGGCTACGCTCCATGCATCTCCCTTGGGAAGAGGGTTAATTGTCGCTTTACTCCCAACCTTTGCAGATTGCATTCTCCTAATGGCTGTAATGATCATTAAGCAGCCTGAACCATCCAGCCGGCCTAGTTGCTTCGCGGAACTGGGAGCATAACGTCACCCATTCAGAAAGGTTGTACCTTCGGTTGTGTTACGCATTATTAGCATACATTGAGATGTAGACTTGGCACATGCAGATAAGGAAAGCTATGAGTACTGTTTTCATAGCTGTTGCTGCAGCCCTGGTCCGCTGTATTCATAATTAACATCCAGTCTTCAATCACCTCAACTTCTGAACTCTACCATGAGAGCAGTGTTTTTAAGCAGTTCAAAAATGATTTGGCAGCTGGTTTGAATTGGGATGGGAACACACTCGAAAACAATAGAACTGAGTGCAGATGAAAGCAGTTCGATACATTTCCTGAATTCCGTCCCCTTTTGTTGTTGCCTGTTACAGCCGCCTTCTGCGGTCTGTTCTGTTGTGGATCTCTCTGTGTGAGACTCTGCTCCATTCTTCCTTCTGCTTATTTGCACTCACAACATTTGCACATGGTGTAACTGTGCACGAAAGGGCACGAAGGCCCCTCTGTTACCCCGCTCACACAGACAGTGCCTGGCAGAAAGGGAGACTGTTAACTGCTACAGCGCGGCTTGGCCTGTAGAGTGGGGGAAAAAGAGGACATAACAAGGTCATCATTATTTTAAGAGAGGGGGGAGTGGGTGAAAGTCTATAGACTCTGTGTTTACTTTGTGTTTGATGCTAATACCCAGAGCATGTCTCTTTCTCTTTCCCTCCTTATGATAAGGCCTCTCTACTAGCCTTCCACTGCAGCTGCTCATTAATATGCGCTGTGACCACAGCGAACGGGGGAGGGGGTGACTCTCTTTAACCTTTGTGCGAGTAGCTAATTGTGCTAAGTAGAGGCGCTTAATAGACTGGAAAATAATCATCATATATCTCATGGAGAGAAGCAAATGACCTTCTGAAAAGACAATGGCTATCTCAGTTTTAATACGTCGGTGATTTTATGACATTAAATGTCAAACCATTTGGGCTCTTCTGAATAATTAAATCAAATAAATTATAGCACCTCGGCAGAACCATCTTGTAGCCTAACCCAATTATAATGCACTGTAAAGCTAATTATTAAGCATGATTGCAATTAGTATAATTTTAATAAATGTAACCATTAGAGGGTTCATCACAGTCACTGACTCTGAGTGGGGGAGATGGAGAGAGACTCTCTTCTCAACTCAAACTGAGAATGATAGCAGACCTCAGAGTGAACTAAGACTTACAGAGAAGTGGCTGTATTAATTATGCTGTCAAACAAGTGATGGTGCACAAAATACTTGTGCTTTTACAAACCAAACAGCCATAAGCAGCAGTTCATGGAACATTAGTACAAACACCCCATGAAAAAGAAAATGTGTGTGTTGCACATTTTGTAATTACCTTTGCACGTTTAACCTGGACTGCTAATTGCTGATAGCTATGTATTTGTATTATACATTTATATATAATGTTTATTTATATTATGTACAGCTTGATAAATAATATTTCTGTTTCAATCCATGCATAAATTCCATGCATAGATACTTGACTGCCAGCCTATGTATTAAAATCACCTGCCTCACTTTGTCTAGGTATCATTCATCCCACCAAATCAGTTCTGACCCATAAAGACATGGACTACACAAAACATATGAAGGTGTGCTATGTTATTTATCATTGTGGTCCAGTTCTGATGCTCACAAGCTCATTTTAGGCTCTTTCAGCTTTTGACATGGATCAACAGGGGCACTTTGACGGGCCTATGGCTATTCAGACCTATCTACTTCACCTGTCAGTGGTCGTAATGTTGTGATTGGTGTAAATCAATAATGTAAGCGAAATACCGTTTCAGATCCATTTCAGACACTAAAATGGCCATAACACAACTCTGAAAAACCTGATAGTGTTTATTCTAACAAAAATGTATTTTTTTTATCTGATTAAGTCAAACAATAATACAAAATTTATTTTTCAGAAAAAAGCCCACAGTGGTGAACACAAATTGGAAAGAACAAGAAAAACAGCAGATGCTTGGCATCAATATACATGTTGACTGACATTGTTCTGTTCTTAATATAATACATAAAATATATCATCAATTCACAGGAATAGTGGTAAATGTGGTAAAAATACAAAAGAATGGGAAAATGTATCTGCCAGATGCTTCGACTAGTACCTCTGGGAAAAAAAAATATTAGTTAAACTAATACACAATAGCAAAAAAGGTCTCATAAATAATTCGGCTTCAGTCTCGGTTGACATTACACCTGTTTTTCCACAAAAAGGATCTGGGCATAAACAGTTCCTGTGCAGTTTGCTTTGGGATCCAGCTGTGCCGTCCCTGAGCTGCTGGCTGTGGCCTCAGGCACCGGTTTGACCAGCTCCAGCTCGGCGTATGTCAGGCTGTCATCTGCCACCCTCGGCTTCAGGACAGGAAAGGGAGAGTAGAGCAGAGAGAAGGGCGTTTCAGTACGGTAAAGACTACTGTAAGCGGTCAGAGGGCTGGAAGAGGATTTGGTGAGCTGGGAATGTATGGTTGGATCAACATGAAATTACAGACCCAATTTTAGGACTGGTTTCATTGCAAAAAAAATGCTTGTGCCCTTGACTGTGTTTCATCTCAAAATCCCCATGATCAAGCTGGGCAAAGTGACATGAGAGTATAGTTTGTCAAAAATGCTTTTCTAACCAGATGACTCCTCATTGTCACGTCCGTTCAATCAGTAGCTTTCATGAAAGCCCATCACCCACATATTTAATTTCATCGTCTGTAGAATCAAATGAGGGAAGGTTAGGCCCAGCAGACCACCCAGTCATTCTTGAAAATGGTGTTAAGTATCAGTTAATTTTTCCCTCCCTTTTTTCTGTCTTTCTATAATAATTTCAGGATACGGTAATGTAATGAGAATCAAGCTTGCTAAATAAATAATTGTTTTTCAAAAAAGCAATAAAAGCAAATAAAATTAGAAGTCTCATAAATGGTGTGGCTACAGCAATATCTTCAACAAACATGGCCGTATAAAAAAAGGCAATAATTTCCCACTTGCATATTTCCTGCAAGTAATAATTCAATTGACAAAAAAAGATGAGGTAAGGCACGGGAGGCTTTTAGAATACAAACATTATGCAATTTGTAAAAAATAAAATTACGCATGCATATGATTCAATTGAGCAATACCATCAAGCAGCTGCGAGATCAGCTTTTACAATTATGAAACTATATTAAAATTGCTTAATTACCTTCATTCTCATACTAAGAAAGTGAATAAGTGGTGCAAATGAAATTCAAAATGGTCTTACCACGTATGTTCTTCTAGGCTGAGCTTTTAAAAGTTTGGTTCTGCGTGGCTTATTTGGAACAGGAGCTGTTAAAAATAGAAATACAGATTTTATATGCATTCCCAAACTCATGGGTAGCATCTTAAGACTCCAACACTACGTTTTTGTCTTTTAACGTCAATCAGCATAAACCTTCTTTACAGAATAAACATGTGAATAATAAGATTGTGGTTACATGTTAATTATTACATTTAATGTCTGAGCTATTTCATGTCACACTTGATCATACGTTATTCGTATGTTTATTTATGAGCACTTTTTTGCTTTACATGTAAAATATACATGACTTTCTGTTAAGGCTCAGTAATGAGGGATATAAGCCAGTCAGAATCATAATTGAATGTTTTAAACATTCAGTCACAGAACTCTTCCAGTGATGTTATTTGCAAATATCAATGCTTAATGGAATTCACATATACTTAATGAGTTTTGTTTATTTAAAGAATTTCATTAACAGCATCAGATGAAAAGTGAGACATACGAAGGTAAATGTCCATAAAGCACATGTACAATGATCTTAACAGAATTACATCTGAAATTTAGCACTCAAAAGTGGTAAATACTCAAAGAGAAGGAGTTCCTACCTTTCACCGGTATTTCTGGTGGTGCGATGATATCTTTGGGTGGTGCTTTGTGTCTCTTCTCTTTCCTGTGCATTCCAGGCGAGGAGCTGGAGACGCTGGTTACTGTCTCACCAGAACTGCATTTAATGTTAGGGAGGAAATATGAGAATAGGCAGCACTTATTTGCGTGCAGCATATTATAGTGAACAAATCAGGCTTACCTGCTCTCAGAGCACTTCACCAAAGAGTAACTTTCTAGATGAATTCAAAATACACAGCACTGTTAGAAAATTGTCTAAAACACCAAATCAGAAAATCCACAAAGAAATGCATGGTATGTGGCATCTACAAATTACTTTTATAATTATGGTCCCAGTGCCCTATGTATTAAAAGGCACAAAATAAAGATTCCTAAACCCTGTATTGTCCTTTGCTTAGAGCTTTCACATTGTGTGGAAATTTTTGTAAAAAAAAGATTCTTTATACTCTATATAACTCACTTACAAGCATTTAAAACATTGCAAAGTTCCTTAGGAACACAAAAATTGGGCTTTATAAGCAGAGTTTGGTCAAGAGGCCCCCAGGGGCCACACGTATCGCCCCAGTCACCAAAACATTTTTGTTTGCTCCCCCCAATCCTAGCTGACAGTATATTTTTCTCGCCCCTGCGCTCCAGAGTCTAGAAACACCACTGTTCATAAGTTTGACTAGATCATGGAGGAGAAGGATAATCACCTTTTAGCCTTTGTTTGCGCTGTATGTGCTGCCATGTGATTACCACAGCAAAGAGAAGCATACAAAAGAGGCCGACGGAGCAGATTAACACTGCGCACAGATACAGATCTGAAAAAGTAAACAACAGAAAAGAGGTCTCTGTGTGGGTTTTGACTAGGGCAATTATACTTTCTCCCAGCAAGTCAAGCGTTTTTTACAACTTCTTTGTAATTTATATCTAATTCTTTGGGACACCACAACTTCATACTACACATTTAGACACAATGACTCCATCATTTGTGCAGACAACAATTAAATGTGGTCTAAATAATAGACGGTGACTACACTGCTGTGCTTTTTTTGTTTGAAGGGACCGAATCCAGAAAACACTATGTGTTGTACTACAGTCAAACAAATGCTTTCATGACAGGGTGGAGAATGCCCTCATGGGAGATGGTTGGCCAAAGGAATGGGTCAAACAAGACTAAAAACAGAATAGAGAATGATCCGAACTACTGAAGCATATAAAACTTTGAATCTCCAAAGCAGTAATTCAAGAGAAAGAAAAACACCCTTACAAATGTTTTCCTTTCTTTGAAAACATTATGTATAAGAAGATAGTAAATGATATACAGTATATATGTGAACAGAATGATAGCTACATAAAAAACATTAACTTGTTTGTTTACTGTTAAAATTAATTAAAAGCACACACATATCGTACCTTGAAACAAGCGCCATATATCATCAGTGCTCTCAGAGGCTGCTATATAGTGAACTGGAATCATAAAGGGAGATATAAGTTAATAAGCACAAACATAGCCACATCTACTAGCACCAGCAGGCTTACGGGGTTACGGTGCTTCTGGGTGACTTAAACTCGCACAGCAAGCTCCTGTGTGAAATAAAAAGAGAACCTCTATTGCAGTCTATCAATAAAGTGTAAATAAAAAAATAGACTAAAACTGAGCGGTGAGTTCAAATGTGTCAGTTAGTATGTCGACACAATTCTTTGCCACGATAAATAAACGAAGAGAAAAGCAACTGTGACAGCAGTGTGCGATATAAATATTTTTATTCATGTGCAACAGACTTAGACATACTTGCAATTAGTAGGGGAACGTAAGCAATCAGTCGTTCAAAAGAAATGTATTCAGACTAAACGTGATCTGCTACTATTTTTCTTTTAGCGTTTATATTTGTTATGCTATTGATCAACTAACAATCCCCACATCGAGCTTCGTGTTTATATGGAGAGATGGTGCTGGGCTGTGCTCAATGAGAATTTGATAAGACCAGTCAAATAATGTTTAAAATGTTGTGTTTGAGACCTTGCAATTAACCTTTGGCCCTGAAAGTGGTTTTTGTATATCTGCCTCACTGAAAGAGTTGAAACAATTCTTAATATGTTAAAGCTTTATGATGGAGTGTGCACAGACACGCTTTATTTTTAGTTTTGACTTAACTTCATATTTATAATGTTAATTTTGTTTGTGAAATCCTGATAAAATGCAGTGAAAGAAAATACTTATTTCTGAAGAACTCTTATGAGTTTACCCCCATAAACTGTCCTTCAAACTTGGACTGGCCTTGTTCTTAAATCTGATTCTTTTCAAAGGTCAGAGAAAATAGTATCCAGATGTTCAGGTCAGTGCTCTGCAGGATTGTTATCACAGGCATATGCCAGTTACAGAACTTCTCCATTTACATTTACTTCATTCATCAAATTGAATAACCCATGCTTCACGACGTATTGACAGGCACATTAATGTCTTATCAGACACACAAAATGTGATCATGACTACAGCAAAACGAATATCTTTTGGAGAAAGAGAATAAGACTCTTCAGAAGCTTTTGGGCTTGACATATAAGTCTACATTGGCTTCCCAACTTGTTTTATCACCTTTTTCTCCCTGCTCTGGGCTCTGAGGTGTGCATCCCTTTCCACGGCCCGTGTGCTTTTCATTAGCGCTGGCTCAGACTCACTTGAGGAGCAGATTGCCTTTAAGGCTCTATTCGCACCAGGTATACAAGCCACACATCTGATCTGCATTTTCTTTGAAGAGATACTACTACAGAAAGCCTGCAGCTTGGAGCTGTTTTTCCACTAGGTCTGCATAAAGGTAATAAAGCACACTCTTTGAAAAGTTGGAGTCACATCTGAGGGAGTATCTTATACTACGCTCTAAAAAAACAAAGATGCCAAAAGGGTTCTTTAGAGCAAGACCATAGAAAAGCCACCTTTGACTTCCTAAGGAACCTTTCACTAGAGGATTTGTTGGGGAAATAGTGTATTATCAACTGAATCTGTAGCATTGTTTACCATGGACATCAATTTAGATGCTTGCTTCATTACAGATCACATGTTTTTGAAACTAGAAGTAGTTCTTGTAGGCAATGAGTCCAACAAACTCTTTAGGCAACTTCAGGACTGTATGTTAATGGTCTGTTTTGTAACTGATGGTTAGAGGGATGTAGCTATCGAAGGCTATCCCTGCTTGGTGGTTTACGGGGTGTCTCCACTGGTTGTTGTTTTGTCTTTCACAGCCTAGATTCCTTTCTCTGGGGACAAACATGGCCTCAACCTCCCTCATTATTACCTCATTTTGTTTACTCTCTGCCTCTGTTTTTTTGTCTTTGTCTTTGTCTTTCAGAAATTAATGCTTACAAGGAGTCTCTGGTTGTCTAGCCTCCTTCACCAACAAAACCACATCCTTTAATCTCCTGAATATTTGCTGTTGGCATGCTCTGCAGTATTTGTTTATTTCTGACTAAATCAGATGCAGATCAGTGAGGGCCTGTCAGTGAGAAAGTCTGTCTGCAAAATAAGCTGAGTGTTTATGATTCATGGGCTTTTACTTTAAGGCAGTTCATGTCTTTAACAGGACTGGAAATATTTGGCAAGCTATTTTACAAAAAACTTAAAGATTACTTCAAAGGTAATATTAATAATAATAATAACAACAATAATAATAAAATCATTATGCTTGCTCAAATAGAAAAAGTGTTGCATAATGTGTTTGTTCTGTCCACTGTCATAAGCTTTAGGCTATTAATTTCATCAAATGATGATTAATCCAAAGTTAAGCATAAGGAATCTCTCACTCGCTGACTGGTATAAGAAAACTCCTAAAGCAGCCAGAGCAAATGTTTTTTGTTGCATGCTAGCCAATCCTCCCTGCTCTGTCCTCACAGCATGTCCAGGCTCCTCACGTTTACAGCCCTGCACTGTTTGTGTTGGCAACCAACATATTTTTTGTGGAAATGATGTTTATGCACAAAGGGTGGGACCCCAAGCCTTATGTACTCCCTAAAGCTAATATGCAAGGTAAAGCTTTCTATAGGACCTTTGGAGAATTTATGCTTGTTTTTTAATTCATCGTTTCTCATTTTATAGGCCACATGCTGAAAATGACTTCACTTCCCGCATGAGAAATTGCAACTTTTATCTGATTTGTGAACAATAACAAAGCTCATGATGCGTAGTGTTTGTGGATACTTTCTAATAATTTACCGCTAAGGCCCACTTTGGGTTCAGATGGCAGGGTTAGTGAACTGGAGGAAACAGCTGCTGTGTGGTTAGCCCTGACCGTGGCAGGATACCATGCTTTCACTCTTCCAACACAACCACACAGTGTTTCTTGGAAAGGGTAATGAGGCCCTAACCCAGGCTGCTGGCTTGATGTGCCAGGACCTCTGCAGTTGCAAAGCCATCAAAAAAATGTAATATATAATTCTTTTGACACCTGTGTTATACGCACATAATAGGAGTATCAATCCAAAATAGTAACCATCTTTTTTTACTATTTTTATGATTTTAGACAGACTTTCTGCAGTCTGAATGACAAAAAGCCACATCTGACTGTTTTTCAATTAGTTTCAGATGATCAGGGATCATGCTTGCCCTGTTATAATGACACCCAATGTGGACATGCAGGCAAACATGATTGCAGTCTAACCACACAAATCAAATTTATTTACGTTTTTAGCAGGGAGTTTAAAAACGTATACATTCTAATTGCACTGCTTTGTAAATACAGCCTAAGCTTAAAAAGATATTGTGCTGTTAATGGAATAATCTTTGGCCATTAGGTTGTTGGGCAACCATAGACTACTTCAAAGCCAATTAACCCCTTAGCTAAACACTGCTGGACACACACTGGACTAATAAAAAGATTAGTTTCATAGCGATTACTTAACAATTCATTATATTTATTGAATGTAGTGGTTTTAGGATTAACAATGGAAGAACAAGACTGTAGGAAAAAACCCTGAAACTATAGAACAGAGTAAATACTGTATAGTTACTGAATCACTTACTGTGGATACTGAGTATTTCATAGTCAATACTGAATAAGTTATAGTAGATATTTAATAAGTGATAGCAGTTACTAAATCAAATATAGTTGACACTTTACAATAGATACTGAATAATACATTACAGATAATGAATAATTCACAATAGATACAGAATAATTTACTGTAGATACTGAATCATTTAGAGCAGATCTGAATAGAACAAACTGAAAAATCCATACTAAATGCTGAATAGTTCATTGTAGCTACTGAATAATGAATAGCAGGTACTGAATAATAAGTCTTAGTGCTGAAATGTAAGTCATAGGTGTAAGGGGTGTAGTAGTTAAAGGTGTTAAATTGCTTAGAGAAAAAATGTAAATTTACATATATGTAAATGTAAAAGAAAGTTTATTGTGATTATTATGTGAGTTAAATTGTTGTACTTGTACTTAATCCCATATACTTGTCATGATGTATTTGATCATATTGTATTTTGTTACCTCGTAACTCCATGGTCCCTGTGCCATTGGAGGAGGCCCTCCACTTGTTTCTGTGTTGGCGAATTTCCTGCACTTTACAGGTGTAGTTGCCTCTGTCTTCTCGGGACACGTTCAGAATCAGCAGACTGTACATCTGCCCATCCACCTTCTCTGACAGGTGGAACTTGGGCTGACTAAAGCCCCTGCTGTAGTTTCCATAGTACTTAGCCTTCTTGAAGTTCATCTTTACTACCAGGTGCTCATCCTCGGGTGTAGGAAAGTACAGCCAGCGCAGAACCAGCACACTGCTGCTCCTTTTCCTCTGAGACACCAGGCAGGACAGGGTGATATTCTCTCCCTCCAAACACATACTGACCGGCCCAGGGGTCACTGTCACATTCAGAGCCTCAGTGAAGTCTTAAGGAGTGTAGGGATGAGGTTGGAGGGGCAAAAAAGGGATAGTTATACATATGTAAGCCTCATAGTAATAAGTCAAACATTTACGGTCGGTACTGAATAATAAATCCTAAAACTAATAAACACAATCATCCTACAAGCCAATGGGTTAAGTCTAGCCATCTATTACATGTCAGGTACTCTAACAAATAATACAGATAGATAGATAAATAGATAGATAGATAGATAGATAGATAGATAGATAGATAGATAGATCGATAGATCGATAGATAGATCGATCGATAGATAGATCGATAGATAGATAGATAGATCGATAGATAGATCGAGATTAGACAAATAGAGAGATGCATTATTGATTAACAAACAGAACTGATTAGTATTATAATTAATTATATTAGTTAATAGGTGTATGGAAATGCGTAGTCCATATTTTCTCATGTAGGAGAAAAAAACTCATTTTTTATTTGAAACATATGGTGTACTGTTAAGAGTGTGTGTGTTTTAGAATTCGGAGCACACTGTTCTGACAACTAAAAAAAGAATTTTGCCGAATGCTCATCACTCTCTGTCTCTTTTTTTGACCTCTGGTCATGGCTGGCAATGAGTGTACCATAACATTTTTGCATATGTTCTGGCTCAGTATTTCCCAGCAAACTGAATAAAAGCTACAGGTGGAAAACATTTGTCTGCCTTCTTGCACCAGAGAGGAGAGCAGAGAACACGACAAGAAGATTGTATCCAGCTGCTGCAAGACTTTGTATTTATGTTCCGTCCCAATTACCGAGTTCCACAACTGGTAAAGCAGATCAGTTTTCAGTCTGAAAACCACATCACACACATCTTCCTTTCAAGCATAAACAAAATGCCCCGAGTTGCAAGAGGTGACCCAAAATTCCATTGTTGTTTTTTTTCTCTTTATTTTAATCTCTGGAATTTCATAAAATTACCTTTATTCTCACTTGAATAGAAATATCAACCAATACAGAATATAATTCGTAGAGTAATGCATGGTTAAATATGATAAAACCAACACTTTTCTGTGGTTCTGAAATAGTAGAATGAGTAGAATGAAAAGTAGAATGAAATGTATCAGTGTTTAAAAAAGTTTCCTATTGTTTTAAGTAAGGCTGAGTTATTAATGAACTATGTTTTCCTGCCAGTGTTATGCAGCAGCTCTTTTGTTTGTCAGATTTCTTACAGAACTGTTGATGTTTTTCTCCTCCCAGCTTAACTTAACCAATTGCATTCCTTCACATTATGTTTTGCGCTAAAAGTACAGAATCCAAATATACAAGCTTACCTTCAGTGAAGGCCCTAGTCAGGAGAACTATCAGAACACAAGAGAGTTTCATTTTGTAGACCCAAAGGCTCCATGCACCTAGTTAAACAAGCAGAAAAAGAAAGTGCCTGGGATTTTTCTCCCCTTTTTCTCTCCCTTTCTCCTGCTCAGTGTGTGTGTGGTGTGTGTGTGTTTGTGTGTGTGTGTGTGTGTGTGTGGTGTGTGTGTGTGTAATGTAGAACAGTGCGTGCTCTGTTCTCAGTTAGAAACACCCCTCTCCCTCACTCTTTCTTTTCTCTGGCTCCCTCTTTCTCTCTCTTCCTTAATCACTCCCCTCTCCAGTAAAGGGTTTGTAGGAAATGTCATTTCCTGAGAGGAGTTTTTGGAAGTCCCACAAATTTCCAGCTGGACCTACAGCACATGAAAAGTCAGAGCTGAAGCCAGATCTTAGTGCTTTACTTTTCCAGCTTAGAAAATAATTGAGGAGGGTGGACTAACTCTTCTCAATGTCTCTTTTGTGATGGAAACCCCAAGCAAACTCAGGTCAGTGTGACGGAGTCAGGGCTACATTTTCAGTAAGAATCACTAGTGCAGAAAGATCGGTGAGCCCTACAGCTCATTATCATTCCCACACTCAATAGGATTTCTGAGAGAGCTTTCTTTCTGGAGTGTCAGGAATGCGTCCACTTTCCCTGGCTTCCCCCTTTTCTCAAACTCCCATACGGCCTTGTCCACCCATCTCTGTGGTTAGAAACATAACCGTTTATTGCGCAGTTGTAATGTGCTGAGCTGGTGGTTTCCATGGCTGTGGACCTTTGCCAAGCAGAGTGAGATTCCACAACCTGCCTATGTAGAGCAACCAGGCTAGAAAACACAATTTCACACTTTTCACAGCAGTAATGTTCATATCCATTTGTAAGTTTTTTAGAAGGAAGCACTTTGACAATATGTTGTGCTGTTCCTACAGAATTTGGAAACCCAAGCATGAAAAACAAGACTTGTGTAACATCTAAAGGATAAGTCTGCCAATAGAGTAAATTTAGCAGCACTAAAAGTTAACCATGACCCAATTGATTCACTACGTTAATCATCTGACAGCCACATGAGAGGACATTCTATAGCTTGGAAAAAAAAATACTGTGAAAAATACTGTGTAGATATAAACTCTTTTTAAATGATGTTTAAATCATAGAGAAAAGAATTTTAATGTTACATTCAAAAAGCATGAACTCATTGGCAGGGAATACTTAAATTAAACTGACACCCTTGTCTCTTGTTTTTAGCTTTTTTTTCAGGTTTTCCGAGGCCTATCGTCTACCTCTTCGCCGAGTTCTTGGCAGAGTTTCAAAGGGACATTTGAATTTTTTTTTTAAGTAAAAATGTCTCAGGGTGTTTTGAGGTGAAATAGGTCATTATATAGAAATCAGATTTCTACAGTGGTGGTGCTAGGAACTAAACATTCAAAATGTCTAAATCCCAAATATAGCCATTTACCATATAAAATGACCAGTAAACATACTTGTCTTTATTTTTGTAAAACTGATTCTTGGAATAGTGGTAAACAAGACAAAAGAGGCTATTTTGCTATGAACAGACACCCTGTTCTGCATTTTAGGCCAAAATGTTCTCTCAAAACTAGTGTGAAACAATTTATCAGGCATCAGATAACTTAGTTATGTACATTTCCTGCAATAACTTTCTGTACTTTTTTAATGCTTCAGATATCTGGTTCAAATCACCACCCCTGTGAACAACTCTGACTCTAGATTGGAGCATTTTACATCAAACTACTTTGAATTAGTTTATTTGCATCTTAATTCAATAGCGATGGAATTCCCTTTCAGTATGAAAACTACAAGATGAAAGCAGATTGTTTCCATGAACAAAACTTCCAAGAAAATCCACAATTTTAAAATTTACATACATACAAGAAAAAAAACAACAACGTATAAGTGTTTATAAGATTGTAAAGGATTTAAATATATATACATGTCCATTATTTACCATTCTACAGCAAGGTCTTGTATTATCCATTAAATGTTTAAGATTTAGTCAGAATGGTGAAACAGTTTTTTGAGTTTTGCCTGCTCTGTGATTATTTAAGTCCGCAGCACTGCAGCAGCATTCTCCTTCTTACAGCAGCACTCCACACTGACACCGTCTGGCTACCCCTTAGAACAAGGCACAGGTTTCCTTGCAGCTACCTACTGGAGATGGACAAGGGTGAGCGTGTGCGCAGTAAGGCTTCATGGACCGGGTGAAACATTATCATTAATTTAAATTTACGACCAAGTCATCACTTGTAAACATAATAAGACAGACCGATTTATTCTTTTAGCTATTCAATTAAAGTCTAAAACATTGGCCACCCGCAGACTCGACTCCTGCAGTGAAATCTGGTATTTCATATGAGTGCAGATTAAAAGAGCTCATGGAGAGAGGCTTTCCGTCAATGAGTAAACGACTCGTTAATGTAATACATGAGTCAGCGGGAGATACAGAAACAATAACAGACAGGCAGGCACCTTATCTCAGTCACGTCTTCACAGACCTCATCACCAGACTCATGACCATCCAGTCCAGACCGGGGATGGTTAAGCACTGGGCCAGGCTCCAGGAATACCACTTTGAGCTTTTATTTGCAGGTTGAGGATCAGGGGAAATCAAAGCAAATGCGCTTTTATATGTGCATGAGACTTCTTGTCCTGTGGGGGCACTTGGCTCTTGTTAAACTCATTTGGGCCACTCACAAGGCAACAAAAAATCTCCTCCATTAAATCACTGGCTCAGTTTGCTTGTTTATTGGCTCTGCTATTAGGGCAAATTATTCTCAGTCAATTGGTTTTGTAATTATACTGTTAGATTTCCTAAAGACCTGTGCACCAGTACTGTGGCACTTTGAAAAAAAAAACCAACCTTTTGTGGTAATGACCTAGATTACTTACATGAAATGGACTGTTCTACCTCATCCTCCCACAAAATCGCATTGCACAGGTAACGCAGTCTGAAATTCAGAGTGTGAAATTAGCTGAATGTTGACTGTACCCATATTCTCGTGGCCTGTCAGATCATAGTTAAGCTTAATCAGACAATAGACACAGAAAGTAAAGAAAAAGGAAATTTGACACATGACAAAGCTGACACATGACATATAAACTACAGTCGCTCCACCTCTGGCAGGTAAGGTGGTGATGTAACAGAGTACATTAATGAAGGAAGACATAATTCAGTCCTCCCAAGGGGGAGTAATTTAGCTCAAGCTTTATTTATGAGAGGTCAGGGTCTGATTAACAAGTCATGGACCAACTGATATCCCTGATGTAATCAATATCCTTCAGCAGCACAGGCTTGATTTGAAGCACTAGGCGTTAATTTGTCTCTGCGGCTTTTTGTAGATTAGCTCTGCAAATATGTAAATGTAGCAAATATGGGATGACTTAAATACTTGTTATGAACTGTGATAATTATTAGCGTTTCATAAAGCCAAAGAAGCCTTGCTCAGTCTCTGCAGTGGGACGCTTAGACAGGAAAAAGAGAATGGCTTAATATTAGTGGAATTTCAGTACCAGCACCACTGTGAATGCAGTTTCCTGTAAAAACAATTTGATTTTGACCATTTGTTCAATATCAAATTGATTTCATATTTGGAATGTGATTAAATTGGGATGGTAGTTATTAAACTCTCTGAAAATCTGATATACTACACCGAACCTCATTCAGCACATGGTCTCTGCAGAACAATGCGCTGAATTTAGCTCTGACCCAGATATACACAACCTCTAGCTACTGTACATGTACCATGACAAACTTAGCTTGGGTGCTTGGAATACAGGTTGATATGTTTGGAAGTGTTGTTCAGGGAAGGATTGAAAAATGAACAGTGTAACTATACAAAACTGTTGAACCCTGAAGCTAGACACTGCAGTCCATTGTGGGTACAGTTAATACTCTTATATCTGAATCATTAGATAGGGCCACAGCAGGGGCTGTGAGTCCACCATTACTCAAGTGTGACCAGACTGTAATCTCTGTTGTTGTTTGGTGGTCTAGTGCTACCTTCATATAAGTGCATAACTTCAAATCCTCTTCAGAAGGATGTAAGTATGACATAATGGACAGTAACTTTTTACAGTTGTAATTTCTTTACAGTTGTTCGCTTATACTGAATATCAATACATTATAAAGGTAATTTGGTGTTTTCAAAAACAGGAAAAAAATGTCAAAATTGAAGATGTAGTGTTTTGTTCTGACAGCAATAATGTACTCATAATCATATCAGTTTTTATATTTGGGGATGGGAATTACAAGAGTTTAGCCTTTATTTTCTTTATTTTTGTTTGTTTGTTTTGGCGGGCCTCTCAACTTGTCAGACTCACTGAAAAATCCCTGTTTTACCAAGAAATTATAACACTATTGTCATCCGACACCAGTTGAAAGCAGCATTAAGTCTTGAGCCTCTGTTCATTTTTTTTATATTTTGCTTTAAAATCACCTTCTTGGTGCAAAAATACTTTATTTTATGCCTGTCAAATGGATATATCTTTGGCATATTGAGTAGATTCAACTATAGAAATGGGAACAGATTTGCCTAAAGATATAAGGTGTCTAGATAAAGGTGTCATTCAGCATTCAGCACCACCAGTATACTGATCACTGCCTGATCGTCTGGAATCATCTGCACCTGTTTCTTCACTGGTTCAGGCCTTAAGTTAGATGGCTTTGTTCTGCTTGAATGATTCAAACGTAGGTCATTGTGGCTTAACAAACAAATGCCTGGAGAACTATAAAGCCTGGAGAACTATTCCTATTAAACTATTGTATAACTTGGACAGTGCATGCCAGCACAACTTGCTTCACACAGGTAGCAAACCAACATGATCAAACCAGTAAGTAAATAATTCTTTAATAATCTTTATACTGTTAGTCAACAAACATTAGCTGGGACAGACCTGCTAAATAATGTATTTATAAATCCACAATGTAGTTAATTTATTTCTCAATTTGAAACGTCCACATCTCTTTGGCATGCCGAGTTTAACTTAAAATGTATAGTTCAATATGAAAGTAAATTAGCTGCCAATAGCTAGCACAATTATCGATTTGTTTTAATTAGACAGCTAGCTAACATTTTCTACATAACCAAAACAATGGAACGTGGTATTGATATTCTGCTTTTCTTTAAGAAAGCACAAATGGAATGATAAGCTTTTTAATAATCAGCTGCAATTCAGCTTTTCCTGAACAAGCCAGTGTGACTCTAAACAACAGAGAACTGCAGGAGAGCAGGACTAGCTGGCATTATTGTGAGCGACTCACATCTTAGGCATTCTCAATCAAAAAGGACTGATTATTAAAGAGTGCTGCCCAAGATTTATATTTATTATCTCCACTTTTAAAAGCTCCTTAGACATAGAAGCTAGGTCCAAGTTCACATTGCACATGGTCATAGAGATCTGGAGAGTTTAAACTATACCTTCAGAAAAATACAGAGATATGTAGAAACTCATCTGTGTTGTTTAAAAACATTACAGGTTGATATCCATTAAATTATTTTATACAGTCCATTAATATTGTACATTTTAAAGGTGGGCTTAAAGAGTACACAGTCATGGCTAATGCTCAGATCTGTTAATTAATTCTGAAAATGATCAATGCAAATGTGTGTAAATATATTTCTAAAATAGGCATTTCTGAACGGATTAATAGATTAATAGAATTAATAGATTTCAGGGGGAAAAAATCGTCTTAACTTTGCAGGCCCACTCATTTTAGTGGATTCCTGATGTCTACAGGAAACACCGGCTTCAAAATTGAACTCTTGGATGTAGAACATGACATAATGAATCTGAGTTGCGCTACACTGTTAAACATCTTTGTCTCACTGTTTTGTTAGTGGCTACAGTTCAGCATGATACTGCCTCACATACTTACTTTTGTTAAAAATAGAAAATGTACATCATATCTAAAGTTGTCAGTTAAATACAATTTTTAATGTTTTAAGTGTACCTTTCTAAACTAATCTTTACAAACTTTGTAGTGATGTTAACATCATTTTTTCATGTTTTGTCTATGTTGTACTTTATCACTATATGACAAGCCGAATAAAACAGTGATTAAACACTGGCTACAAATTTCCAGTAAATAAAAATATTTATTATTTAATAATACATAATTACATTTGTGTGTTGTCATAGTTGTAGTCAACTGAATTGCCACAGAAAAAGCCCTTAACCCCCAGAGACCCACTGTTGTAATATTACAACATCACATTCAAGTCTACAAAAGTATACCTTCCTCCCTCTTTTTCTTTTTAAAACAACATCTACACTACTAAGGTCCTGTTGTTCTGTTCTGCAATGTTATTGGATGGCAGAATGGGTAAATAGGCCCGGTTATCTGGCCATGAAGTCGTACGACTTGGGAACAAGCCTTGGAGTACCGCACCTTGTTGTTTTGGACGGGATAAATCAAGGCTCAAGTAAGTAAAATGTGTGAAATATTTTTTTTCTGTCATAGTTTATGCGTGTAGATCATGATTATTTTAGGACACCATTGAATATACTGATATTGTGAGGTTTTGGGCTTGTTTTGTCTATGTTGTAATTTTATGCCGTAATAGTTGGTCAAAGAAGTAGCAAAAGTTTTGTCTGCACCTTGCACATCATAATGAGGAATTTTACTTTCCACTTGTTTGATGGTGAAAAAACAAAGAGAAATATCACTGTTTTTATCAGATTTTGATGTTGTGGACCAGTTTTTATTGCTGCAACAATTTTAACCAATTTTACCATTTTGATTTTAGATTTAAATACAAAGTTTTACGTTATATTAGTAATTAAATGACACATTTCAATAAGATTAAGAAAGTAATTGCATATTTTAGGACAGAAAAAATTCTGTATCATAATTTGAAAAATATTATAGTACTGGTTCTCTGCTCGGTTGCCCAAATAGCTGCTTCGGTATTATAATAAGATCATGTTCTGGGAGGTGGGGGTGTGAGTGTGGAATGTGTGAAATTCCAGGAATGTGTGAATCTTTTGTGTAGACTTAGCTACTGTTAATTGATCGAGCTTTTAATTACACTAAAAAGTTATTTGGCATTTTGCAGTTGCCTGGAAAATAACCAGTTGTTTTAAATTTCAGAATGCCTGAAACCAGGAAGAGCCGCCTCATGCACAGCGTGCAGGATGTTATTGAGGCCACCCAGAATGGGGACAGTGACTTAGAAATGTCCTCGGAGTCAGATTTAAGTGATGATGAGGAGTGTGGAAATATCAGTGAAGAGAAGAAGGAAAATAAAGTACCCAACAACCATCTTACTGCTGATGCTCCCATCCCAGCAGTAACAGTTAATCCACACGCCCAGACCATGCCCTGTGACTGGTATCGCTGGCTAAAAAGGATTTCATCAGTCCCTGTACTGGTTTTTATGGTCAGGATGTCAATAATGGTGTCCCCTCCCTCCACACACCACTGAAGTACTTTCAGAAGTTTGTGACAGAGAACATGATCCAGGCTCTGACTGATAACACCAATCAGAACAGTTTTCAAAAGAACGGAACATCCATAAACACCAACAAAAAGGAAATAGAGCAGGTGATTGACATGTATCTGAAGATGGGTATAGTCCAAAGGGCTTTTTGGAGTACCATAAAAAAGGCATCAACATAGAAAACATGTACATTCAGTTTTCTTTCATGATTTGTACATACAGTCTGGATCCAGTGTTTTTAAATATGTTATTAATTTTTTGCAATAAATTATGGCTCATAAAAATATAACTTGTGTAGATGCATAGACTTCTGTGGTCCTTTATAAACAAACCTTAATTGTCCCTTATATGTGCTCAGACTATGAGTGATATCACAAATTCTGCTACCCTACATTCCCCCAAAAAGTTACAAAAATGTCAAAATAAAAAAACATATAACAATATTTCTGAATCAGATACCTCCCAAAACAACATCTAAAAGGTTGAAATTTTTTTTTGAGGGGGTGATGGGGTTAAGGCTTGAAAGTATGAAATATAGATTAATTATGGTTAAACATTTATTGTTTTTAAAATTGTTTTCTTTTGTTGACTATTACCATTAAAACTGCAATTTCCACGATAAAAAAAATATTTTGACTTATTAGGAACACAAACGGGCAAAAGGAGACAAGTGTACCCATTTGAGTCAAGTCAAGCCCTTTCCTTTTTATTCTGTACTTTGATTTGATTTTTAAAGTCAATCATTATGAATTTACCTAATTATGTTAAAGGATATATTAATATTCTGTCTTATTAGAAGTTGTATCAAATTCTAAAATATAAATTAAAATAATGTTTACTTAGATTTATGTGTATTTTTGTGGTCTTTTTTCTCACCACCCATGACTCACACGGGCAAGTACCATACATATTTATATTACTTTTATGTTTAAAGCCTAACTGTTATGTTTAAAAGGGCAGAAATGTCTTTAAAGTGTAAGACTAAAGTTTTTGAAAACATTTAAAATATGTGAGCATAACAAAACCCCCACATTCAGTCTTATAGAATATGGCTATAAAAAAGAAACAATAAATTGTATAGTGGAAAGCTATGCATTGATAAAAAAAAAGCATAAACAAAACAACAAACAATGAATATTTTCACTGTAAGGAGTATCATCATAATAAGCAGCGATTGGAAGAAATTGAAATCAATCTGCTATTGGTGGTATGTCCCAAACCCTTATGACCAAGTTTAGTTGGTAACCTTTGCTTTCTGCAGTCATTTGCATTTCCCATTCAAAGACCTCCGAGCTTTTGGAGCACCTTAAAATTCCTACTTAAAAGTAGGAAATGGAGAAAAGTAAATATAATATAAAAATGCATAAAATGTACTGAATTGTACATTGTTTCCTCATAAATAAAATATATAAAATGATTAGTCCTCTATGAATTTACACTATTTTTTTTATAGTGTGTTTGCACTGTGTGCACTGCATACAGACCGAGGTGCACTTTTTTGTCCTCGGGATTGACCTCTTTTTCCGGTCATATGTAAATTCTACAGAAGAGGCGTGACTAAGATGTTTGCTGATGTTTTTAGGGGACTCTAAGCGTTTATGTTACAGGAACCAATGCCAAGTGTTTTGAAGTGGAAAGTATTGTGTAACTGTAAATGAAGCATGTCAAGTTATGCAGGGAAAACACAGTAGGGCGGAGTTCACTGAGAAAAAAACAAGGTAATAAAAAATCCTCTACAAAGGCATAAAAGACGGTATATACTTAAACTCAATGGCACTTCATTCGTGTAAAAAATAAATACCTTCTGATTCTAAAAGGGAGTTAACTGAGTTTAGCTTTTCTATTGAGAAGAGTCAATGGTGGGTTCTCTTTTGGTCCGTGGCCTATAAAACATAGCCCTGGGGCACTCTAGAGGTAAGAAGAGTGCAGAGCAAGAGGGCAGTCGGCTGGGTGGAGACAGTGGGGGTGCGCTCGCTTTTACCACAGCTTAGGAACAGAGCTGTAAAGAGGACAACTGCAGTGAATGATGGCTGACCCTGCTGTTCTCACTGCCCATGTGTGTGTGTCCATCACTCACAGCCAGCCAGCATATGGCTGCAGCCAGGACTCCTGGGAAAGTATCTATTGCACCCATCTCCTATTATAGCAGCGCCCAGGCGCACAGCAAAGCAAGATGACTTGACGTTAGGGGCCATTTGTAAATGGAACGATTTGGGTGGGAGAATTTCCCTCCCACTGCCTTGTGACTCTTTTATTACTTGGCGGTAAATGACAAAGGAGAGAGATTAATGAAAGGAGATTCTTTTAAATCCGTTCAATTTATAGACTCGCCAGACCTTATGCAGCAAACAGTCAAAGAGGACTCATTTAAGCTCGGTAAAGTAGTGTTATGCTCCTCAGCTGCATAGTGTGCGGTCTCAGCGCAACACCTCACTGTTAAAACTTCAACCTTTTTTCAATAATAATTACCTTCAACTCTTCAGATGTCAAGCAGTGACCAAATACCAACTGCACTGTTCAACCAAAAAAGTGAGTGACACTCAGATAAATGAGGCAACAGCCTATTTTTACTCCTAGGCACATGGGCCCCATCTTAGATACCCACTAACCACCATAACAACTGCACAAGAGGATATTTGTTTTTGCTTCCAACACCAGGCCCATTTCAGTGGAATTAAAATGATGCTAAGATGCTAAAAGGTGAACTGTAAAGATTTGAGTGTAAAAATAGTATTGAACCAAGTTCATTTGATTTGCTTTGTCACCTGACACCAAATGGTTATTTCAATACGTGTGCTAGCGTGAGACTTAAGCCTATGTCGCCCGCTCAGCGGACTCACTCCCTGAAGCCACTTCTATTTCAGTGTTTTCTGCTGCTGAATCCTGGCTACTGTCACCTCTCGAGTGGAGCAGGGGCTTTGGCTTTAACTGTGCTTTGCTTCTACTCTTTGTTCCCTTGCAGCAAAGAGTGATAACAGAAGTGGGGCTTCAGAGTGAAGTGACAGACTTGCAGAAGGCCCCTTTTTCTGCAGAGATTTGGCTTTCCACTATATGCAATGGATTTCTGCCTGCAGTATGATATGGATAATGATTACCTTTTGTTGAAGAGTCAGAAACAATTTAACTGCTAAAAAATGGAATACAAGGCCAAACGGTAAGAAAAGTGTGTTTGTTTCATTGCTGTTGATGTTTTTTCATATCTTGCTTAAAGTCATGGTAGAGATGAATTACTTTAAGATGACTTTCATTGTTCATTTTAGTTCAAATAAGAACTGCAGGTTTAATTTGGTCAAATATTTACACATACATATATAACAAATACATACATGCATATTTACAAAAAATATATTTACTCAAATAAACATCGCTTGCTTCAAATATGAATTTACTTTTATTCAGTCATTTTTAAGCCCAGTCCTTGTTATTTATAGAGAACATGCTGTAAAATTGTGAAAAGGAACATGTCACTTCCATTTTAAGTATGGAAGTTTTCTCATGTTTTCTCTGAGATATAAGATATGTATAGCAAAAATAAACATATGCAATGGAAAATCTGTCATAACTGCTAATACAGTGCAAACGTAGGACATTATTCTGAAACAAAAAACAAAAAAAAGCTAATGCAAACATATATTTGTCTGGATGTGAAAATCTATGTGCATATATCTTTTGCCATCGAAGTCTCACAAAACTAAAATGTTTTAACAGAACATTTCTGCATTTCTACATGATGGGGTTCAAATAGGGTAGTCCTGCTTTCTGACTAGGAACCTAAGCCTGGTGATAAAAGAGGATCAAAAGTTATTCTGAGCCATGTATGAGGGCTATCTAACAGCTGCAAACTTAATGGCAAATGATGATTACATATTTCACTTAGGTTTTAAGGTTGCTGTAAAGATAAAATAACAGACATGTTAGTGAACTTGGTGAATTAATAGACAGTGTGTCTGCATCTAAAAGAATGAAGCTATTAACAGGTGCAACCAAAGAAAGTTCAGTTGTTTAATCAGAGACATGCTTTGAAAGTTCACTTTAGTGTGAATTAAATGTATATAAAATGTTCAGTTTATTACTGTATATTTTTGCAATACAAAAGGACTGGGGAGATTATTAAATGTGTATTTATAATAATATGTAGGTGTAATTTGTCATTAAAATAACCATACACACTGAATATGTGGGTAAAAAATTAAATATGTGCGTAAGCTTGCTGTGGTTGGGCAATTAAAAACATTTATTTATTAAAATATATTTTCCTTTACGTACTTTGTGAAAAATTTTTGAATGGTGTACAACCATTCTCATATTCTAAAATGAGGGTTATATGTTCATATGCCATGCCAGCCATCTTACGAGGTCCGCAGGCAGACTTGTTCAATATTTGATTCCAGGTTGAAAATGGGAAACGTCTTCTTGCTCTAAAAATAAATCACGTGATGAATGCTACGATCTGTCTTGTGCATAGCAACAGTGTGGCTCAGTTAACAACATGGGCATGAAGGTCATATTTGAGACAGCTTGTCCACATTTTAAGAGCAGTATTTTAAGACCAGACAATATTTAGTGAGGATCAAAATTAATTAATATCAACTATATTTTCTTAAAAAAATAGTTTATTTCAATTTTTCATTAAAAAAAGTTAGTATTTTCATGGACATAGATGTATGTTAAAAATAATGAACATGTTTGTGAAGAGCTTTCTTATTGCTGCTAACATGCACACACCTGACATCATTGTGTGCTTTTGTTGCAGGAGAGAAAGACATTCAGATCACCTTTTGAAAGGTGAACTACTTAAACGCAAGACACCCTAAGTACCCAGTCTCGAAAGACAGATAGGAGCAACTGTGCCCTGCTCATGTGAGCGAGTGTTTGAAATGAGTTCTCTGGAAAAGCGCCACACAAGCAGGCGGGGAAGCATGCAAGGCCACCGCAAATACTCTGATGGCTTCAGTGACACATCCAGTGTGAGTAGCTTTATGGATGATACTGACAGGGAGGTCAGCAACCTCACTGACCGTGCCTTTAGGAGCCTGTGCATTGGAGAGGAGGCCATCTACAATGACTCAGAAATCTCTTCCCCTACTGAACGCCTCAAGGCATTTGCGAAAGAAGTCTCCCAGAAGGATGTTTTACCAGCCACCTGTCAGGAGGCATTTTCTTATGGTATTCAGTACAGAGAAGCTGAGAGAAGTTCTGAGGTGACCTCAACATTCCAGCATTCCTATATGGATGTAGCACAAGAACAGGTTCTCAGAGATGAGCACATGTCTTACATGAGCAATGGCTCTATAGAGTCAACATGGCAACAGAGAAGGAGCACTTCCAGAGTGTCATCCCTCATCAAGGCCTTCAGCTCAAAGGAAGGTTGCTGTGACAGAGAGACTCCTGATGCTATACTGCTAAAAGACAAATACAGAGACATTAATAATGAGTCATGGGACAAATCAGCTCTGCTCAGCATTCAGAGAGAGCTGTTCTCTTCCACTTACCATCAAAATTTTCAGTCAGGTTCTTTTCAGTCTTATAGGAATCACTTTCATGCCTTGAGTCAGGTGGACACCACAGCTTCCCTCATGAAATCATCAAATATGAAGTTCCATGCACTGAACTCCACAAATTTCTTCTTCCACAGTGAATTCAGTCCTTTTCAGTTGTGGAAGGATTATAACAGGTTCGCCTTTGATAGTGAGAAACCTTCTGGATTTGTATCAGCCAGTGAGTTTCCCAGATGGTACGACTCTCCTATGTACAAAGAACTCACAGCACCTCACACGTTTGAAAGCGAAGGCAGGCACTTTAATCGAAGAAAAATTGAGGATGTCATTACCAATCAACGCTCTAGGTCCACAGTAATACAAAAAGCATCAGCCATAGAGAAGAGATGTGAGTCTGAGATGGCCTCTAATTGTCCTCCATGGCGAAGGAATTACAACTTTGTGAGAGGCAAACTGCCAACCAATCGACCCTCCACAGTCTCACCAACCAACGAAAAAATGCATAGGCCAGATTCTAGTTTGCTCTCTCATAGCAGGCATTCATATGACATTCACAGTAAAGCAGGGAAAGTTGGAGACAATGAGTTGTCCAGTGGTTCAACGCCATTCAACATCACTCAGCTTCTGACACCAGTCATTCATGGAAGGCAAGAGACAGAAACATCTGAAATTTTGCAATTTGCACATACACCCACTGTTCCTGATCACTTTGTCCAGGATGACATTGACCTGAAACCAATTTCTGATGCCAAACAGCTACGTGATAGTTACAAATCCAAAGCGTCAAGTCTACTATTCAACCTTAAAGACAACAGAAAAAGAGTCAAAAGCACATATAGTCCATCTAAATTTAAAGGTTTAGAGATGACAGATCAGAATAAGCAGCCCATAAAGCTAGAGGACCTTGAAACTCAGACGCTCTCAGATACTGTGATCACTCAAGAGAATTCTGCAGTGCCCTACAGCTGGGAACTTGGTGATGTAGCCCCACAAAGTTATGATGTCGGCTTATCCCAAACTGCTGAACACAAAGAGTATGCTGATGGATTGCATGATAATATGACATCAGTACCTCATTATGGAGCTAGCAATTATAAAATCTTCCACGAAGGCTCACAGAGTAGCTCTCTCCACCCAGATAAACATTCAAACAAAGAGAGTGTTGAGTATGGGTTCTCAGCGCAAATGCTTTCGGCACAGAAAAGTACTGGGAATTCAGAAGGTCACATTTACGGCCCTAGTAGAACATTGAACCATACAAGGCCAGAAATGGAAAAAATCCTTCCAAAAGTGCGCCCTCCAACACACTCTCTGTTGGCTCAAATGTCAGAAAAACAGCCCTTCAGCAAGAGAGAAGATATGGGTTATCATGACCTCAAAGAGAGACAGAACTTTGCAAGTAAAGCAGTCTTTGAATATACCAAAAACCAAGTGACTGAAGAAAAACCTGCAACTAAAGACTCTCTGCCATTTAAGGGAGAGATAGCCGCTTTGATTGAAATGGATAAACAGAGGAAAGCCACTGCCAAGCAATACTTACCTTCAGCTAATTATGGCTACACCACAGAAAAAGAAAAATACATAAATAAAGTGAATGAGGACATAAAACAGGGCCGACTTACAAAAGAGGAAGAGATACTGAACACAGAAGGCTCTTCACTGAAATATCCATATATTACGAAACTTTCCCAGTATAATTCCACGGACATGTCCTCAAGATCTCAAAATCTATATGGATTACAGTCTGCACAAAATGATAGTGTGCACAAAATGACATCATTTTCATCCAAAGAATCAAGCCTTAGCAGGACTTCAGAAATTAGAAGGACAACAAATGATAAAGCTGAAGTCTGTTTTCAAAGAGATGTGAAATATGCTACAAGTGATACCACCGCTGAAAATGATTATAGTCAGAAAATACAATGTTCCACTTCACTGGAGGAGAAACATAAAAAGAATGAAGGATCTGTTGCTTATCAGCCATACAAATATGAGCCAAACAAACAGTGGCATATTGCAACAACTGAAAGCAGACACGGGACGGATGAAGTGCCTGTACTGACACAACTGCAAGCTGAAAGGGCTCCCAAGGCGATATATCAAACAAAGCAGGGGGACATGATGACAGACATCAGAAAACTAAATATTCAAAGTGCTGAGCCAAACAGCAGCACTCGAACAAGAGACGACAAATTTAGCATCAATGACATTCTCTCAATCAGGGACAATGAACAAGCAAAGAGAGTTAAAGAAAATAAACACACTCTCACTGCTGATGCTGGTGACCTTATTAAATTAGAAAATCATGCTCCTTCAGTTATATCCCACATGGCTGAAGAAAAGGCACCCAAAATCGATGCATTTAAAGTCAAAGAAAAACAAACAACAAAAGACACCACTTCCTACGACAAACATGAAAACTGTAATATGTTGTATGGCTCCATCAGACAGGAGCCCCATAAACCAAATGAAGGGTTTGTAAATACTGGCACATTCAACAGAGACAAGTCAGGGAAAGAAACTGTTGTGGGTAAAGAGAATGATAAGATCACACCAAGAATACTTTCATACAAAGAAAGAGGCCAAACCAAACAGGAGATGCTCACCTCAAAATTGAAAGCACATGCTCAGAAGGAGATATCGGCTATTAAGGAAAAGGGACTTGCAAAGCAAAGCATTTTATCAAGAAATCCAATGAAGCAAAGCACGACTGTAAACAATGAAAAAGGACAAATGAGTCAGGAAGTCATGTCACCAAAGAAGGAAATAACTGCAGAAAAACTGAATCACCTTTTTCAGGACATCACTTATTCCAGTGTAACCTTATACAAAGAAAACAAAAACCAAGACAAGGATGGCCCAAAATATGAACCTCTTACAGAGGAAGAAATGAAACTGCCTATAAGAGCTATAGTCCCCCAGGCTGAAGCTGCACTCTTAGAGAAAAATAATGAAGTAGTGAAAGATGTTAAACTTGCAACTAATGAGAAAGAAAGGACAAAAGTACAACCACTCACTCAGAGAATACCAGCACAAGATGAAAGGACTACAGTAGTAGAAAAGAACACTTGTGAACCCCAGTCTGAATTTAATTTGAAGTCCAGCACAGAGAATCAGAGAAAGCAATCTGAAAATGGAGATCTTAATTATGAAACTTTACCTGCCAAAGGTCTCTCAAACTATCCAGTGATCAGTTCTTCTAATGAAGAGGCATTAGGTGTCAAGACTGAAGAACTAGGGGTTTCTAATCTACCCATGGTATACAGTTCAGGCCCAACTGAGAATCCAGCATTTACTGAAAAGAAAGAGGACAGTCCAAAGTATGATATCTTTGCAAAAACAACAAGCAGTCTCACTTCATACAATGATTCAGAGCAAACTAAACTGCTAGATCACCTTGTGAACAAAACAGAACAGCCCTTAGACAAAGCAGATAAATTAACAACTAATCTGAAACATCCTGACTTGGCGGAAACACCCAAACTCCTAGTGCAAAATCCACACCCTGAAAATCAAAGCAGTGTTGAAAGAGAAAATCTTGTAAAGAAACAAAAAGAAAAGGAGGCTGGGATAAGTTCAAATGGAATAAAATCTCCATTGGACTTGACAAGAGTAAAAGATGAAACCCTCTTTGTTTTACCAACACTGAACTCCACAGATAGCAAAATTATTCTGCCTGCTAAACACAAGGCAAATTCTATGATCGAAGATCATCTTAAAAAGGGAGATGATATTAATGCCGAAGAGGTGCCCAGTTTCAGAAATATCAAATTGCAGAAGAGCTCAGAAACCAAAGAAAAAGATCCTCCAGAACTTTGTGGAAAGCAAGATATGGTACAAGAAGACAACACATCCAAAACAAATGAAGACTCTGTTGTTCAGCAACTTCATACTGATACACCCATGGTAAAGACATTTGAAAGTGCATCTAGAAACAAAGAAAATCAAACAGCAAAAAGTAAACTTGTATCTGCTGAGGTGAATGAATGCTCTTTGCTAAAAGACCTTAAACAAACTAAAGAGGAGGATCTACATTCACAAAAAGAGGGAACACAACAAGTGTCTCAGTCAAAGCAGGACATAAGAAGTGCAATCTATGATAACCCAATGGTAAACACTAATGCAGGAACAAGAAGCAACAATCAGCAACTTCGGCAAGACAGTGACAGACCGCCAGACCTTAATAATCAGACGCAAAGGGAGAAGGATCTCTATGAACAGACAGAAATAATATCCAATGAAATTAAACAATCTGAAGACAAGAGTGTAGTAAACAAAAGTAACTCTGGAAGCACTGAAAGTGAGAGGTCCCCAGAGGAGTCTAATACAGTTAATGTTACGATAGAAAATAATGGTGAACAGATGACCAGCCAGACTCTACAAGACACAAGTTCTCACATCATGAATCTGGCACCTGAAAGCCACATAATTCATTTACCCAGCAAAGAAGACAGTGTGCCAGCGAATGAGCCTGTAATATACAGTATACGTGTATCGAGCAAATCAGATGCTGTATCAGAAGATGAACCCATAATCTATACAATTTGTGTTTCGAGCATTTCCGATAATTCAGTGACAGATGTCCCTGAAAGCCAAGACAAAAGCAGCTTTGCTCCAAAACAGCTTTTAACAGAAGAGAAAGAAGAAGAACCATCTGGCAATAAAAATGAGAAAATACATACAGACTGTGCTGAAAGTAAAGCAAGTAACAGTAAAGAGGCCAAAGGATTTTTCAGCAGTGATGAAGCACAAAAACAAACCATGAGCTCTTCTGCGACAAAAGATAAACGAGATTATTATAGATCAAGTGAGGTGAACAATATTACTTCGTCTTATGAGAGTCTTCTAGCCAAATATGGACTTCCCATTCGAGAGCATGTACATCCTAAATCAGAGTCAAAAGAACAGGATAAAATAAAAAGGAAAGATGATGCAGAATCTGCAAACAGCCTCTCAGAAAATGTACAGAAAAAATCAGATGACTGTGCATCTACAGAGACAATCAGTGCCAAAGTCTTTGAAGGACATTGTCAGGAATCGAGAAAACCTAAGCCTCAAGAAGAGGTCACTGAACTTTCAAAGGAAGGTGAAGTGAACAAACAATATACTACTCACTCCATGACAACTGAGGGAGAACTGATTCAAAAAGCTGTTGGAGTCGTGATAAATGCTGAACATCATAAACATGATGGAAAGCAGCACACTTCTGAAAATAGAAGACCACTACATGAGGAGGGTATTACAGCGAATCAGAAGGCACTGATGTCAAAGGTTGTGGAAAGCTGTGAAGGCAGTCAGGATATTCTGGCTGCTAAAGCTTCAAAATTAAAAACCAAAAATGACATTGTTGAACTGAAGGGGAATATGGAAGTTGGACAGGAAGTGAATGCAACAGATTTTAAAAGAGAGAAAGCACAGAAAGAGATTGAACATAACAATGTACTCAGTAAAAAGGCTGAAACTGTACCAAGGAAACATAAGAATGAAAATCAAAAAAGTAATCCTGTTGCTGGAATTAGTTATGCAAATGTCAGTAGCAGTGCTACGGTAATTGACAATCACTCACGTGAAGATCCACTTCAACACAATCCTAAAAGTGCAATTCCAAAAACAGTTACAGAAAAAGATAAAATCAGTGAAAGTATAAATAAAGAAGTGGCTCAATCTTATTCCTGGAACAGGGTGCCAAAGGGAGAACATTTATATAAATGCAACCCAGACAAATCACCAGTTCCAAACAGTCAGAAGGCAATAAGTGAAGCAGTTAATCCAGTTATCCCAGAGCTAGTGAGCAAAGATCCTTCTCCAACCAAAGACAGCAAGGGTTCACAAAGCAAAAAAGAGTTTGTCTGGAAAAATGCATTCTTAGGACAGGAGAAAGACAGATTCAAGGCAAGTAACGAAATAAAAGACAGAAGAGAGTCAGGATTCACTGCCGCTAGTAATAAACAGATAGAGAACAGCAGAGCTGGGAAGGATCTACTTCAAAAAGCCTCAAATAGCATAAAGATGGACCAGTGTCTGTTTAAATCCCCAAATATTACATCGGAAGACAAAAAAGTGACTAAAAATGAACACAAAGTCAACAAAGACATTTTCCCAGTACAAGACAAGCCAACTGGTCAACAGGAACTCATTAAGACAGATAGTGTAAAAGCCAAAGATGTTGTGTTGCCTAGGAATACAACTTCTCAAAATGTGGAATCGCAGGAAGTGACAGGACAAAAAACTCTATCTACTAAGAGCACAGAGGAAGATTCAAAAAGACTAAAAGTTCAGAAAGGGAAAGGAGAAGTGGCACAAGTGCAGAAAGAATATGTGAAAGGTGAAATAACAGCAGTAAATAAGGATGATTCCAAGAAATCATTAAATATGTTTAAGGATGAGAAAGATACAGAAGGTGAATCAAATAAGAATAGCACTAATCTAAAGGAGGGAATAGCTCAGCCACATTATAAAAAAGATGAAAACAGAATTGACAAAGTTAGGAAAGATGATGGGCAAGCAAAAAGTATGTGTGGTGCTATGGTGGCTAAGGACAGCAGTGACGGTATTAGAAAGGAAGTGGCAATCAGTGGAGAAGTTTTACAAGGCAAGCATGAGGATCGCACTAATGTTTACCAGTATCATCCAGGAAAAGGATTTCTGCCAGAAACAAAAGGAATCATTGGTTCCAGCCACCATGATACAAAGCTTAAGAAGACAGAGGGTACTTCCACTGTACTGCCAGAGGTTACGCAGACGGATAAGAAAACTAGGCCAGAGATATCAGCTTTAGCAGATTATGCTAGACTGAGGGTTATTTCCGCTGAAGATGACAGCACTAATGAAAAAGACTTACTTCAAAAAATGGACACCTATCACAAGTATAATCTAACAGCTGTGCAACCACAGAAAGGGAATCTGCCTGTATCTGTAGGTGGTACCGAGCCAAAGACAGAGTTGACTATGAATAAGAAATATGATTATCAAAGTCAGACAACAAAACCATTACAAGCCCATGAAAGAGATCAACCTTTATTTCAAAGAGGCAAATTTACCAGAGGAGTACTCGAGGAACATAATCAGTGCACACCCAAGGAAGAGAATATTACTCACCCAAAACTTTCATCATTGGCTAAAAGACCAGATGATCAAGTATTTGCTATTAAAGAAACTGGGATCACCAAAGAGAAGACATTAACAAACCAGATGCCATCAAACACTAAAACATCTTTGACCGAAAGACACTATGGACACAGAAGAAGCCATGAAATTCATCAGTCACAGAATTCAGAAGTTCAGAATACCCTGTTGTCTCAGGTTGAAGGCAATATTAATTACCCATCCATGTTGCGACAACCAGCTCGTGCTCAACAGCTGGAAAAGGAGACCAAGAATCCTGGAAAAAATCAAGAATCCTTAAAACAGATGTTAGTTGGAAGAATGCTTAATAAAGTGAATCAGCAAGCCGATAACCAAACGAATGTGCAACCAGAAATAAATCAAGAAGAGAAAGGTGAAGAGCTTGAATACTTCACTGTCACTACCATGGAAAATGATTCAAAACCAGAAGAAACACACAAAACAGTTCCATTCAGCAACAAAATGGTTTCAAAGAAAGCCTTAACTGAAATTCATACAACAAGGCCACGGTCCAACTCATGCTCTCCAGCTATGGGCAAGCCCACTATGTTTAGAGTGAAAGATAATACTTTCAGAGCTTCTTCTGCCACAAAAGCTGTTAAACCACGTTTTCACAGATCATTCTCAGAAGAATTTAGGATTACCTCGCCAAAAGAGGTGTGGAACCCCTCAGAGAAGAGTGAGGTTGAGCATGATCGTAAGTCTGAGCACGAGCTTAATCCAAAAGAGCCTGCAAACTCTTCAGTCTTGCATGAGCCAATGGTGGCTTCTCATCGACATTCTAGGATGAGAGAGCGTCAGTCCCAAACCAGTTTGTCCTCATCAGAGTTCACAGCTGCAAAAGAGCAAGCGAGCAACTTAAGGAGTCAAGTGTTTGAAGATGATGAAACTCAGTCTGTCATTAGCACAATGTCAGAGGATGTAGAAAGCGTTGCGGAAAGCTCTATAGTTGCTGAAAAGTCAGCTTGCTATGTAAGGCCTGAGTCAGCTTGTTATGAGAGGCCAGAATCTGCCTGTTATGAAAGGCCTGAATCAGCCTGTAGTGACCTGAGATCACTGGGAAAACCACCTACTGTTCCTCCAAAAACCGAAAAGGCCCTTCGTCGTGCTAAAAAGCTCACAACTAGGAGGATCAAAAAGGCAGAGACCAAAATGACCTCAGACAGCCAAGAACATCTTGAGACGAAGTCTACCCGAGCTGTCTCTAGTTTGCCATCCTCACCTATGGAGTCAACGGATCATTCAGTACATGCCTCACCTACTATTTCTACCTACCACCTTGACCCAAATTATGCAGCTACTGCACCAGGCCTGGTGGCCCACCCTTTCCCAATGACTCAGAGAAAACTCTTACAAGATCCAAACTCAGGGCAGTACTTCATGGTGGACATGCCGGTACAAGTTAAGACAAAGACATTTTTTGACCCTGAGACAGGTAAATATGTCCAGCTTAATGTACGCCAAAGGACCCAGAACAGCCACCCACAGCCACAGTCTGTTAAGGTGTTGAATTCCCCATATGTAGTGTACCCTGGCTTTCTGCCTATGTCTGTCTCATCACTACCCTTGAGATCATCATCTCAAATGTCAGCTCCTGCAGCTCTTGTGGATGAACAGAGTAAGCAGGAGACTTACCAGCCAAATTACCACAGAAGCACCCGGCAGTATAACAATCCTGTGCATGGGATGCATGAAATATCTGGTGATGATTCTTTGTATAGTGGAAATAGTGCCAACATCACTCAAAGACATACAGATATCATAACGATGAGTGAATTAGAGGACTTTGCTATGGAGAGCACATGACCGATGTTGACTGCCTGTCCTTTTCTAAATACTGTATTTTTATCCTACACAAAAAAAAAAACCCCAGAACATTTTAATGTATATCTGAGCTTGACTGAATACGAACCTATGTAAAGGTTCATTCAGTACATTTCTGTGCTGGTTGAGAATTATTTTTAAGCCTGACTGTTATCTGTAATGGATTTTCCAGTTGCATTACGTAGCTGTCGAAAAACCAGAGCTATCTCTTATATGACAGTGTTAAGGACATATGCATTCCATTTTAAATGAGTTTTGAAAAGTAATGTACATTATCTCACAGGCCGTATTATAAGGCCTCCCGTTAGGCAGAAATGGGACGGTAATCTCTGAGGTGTTGTTGAAATTCAGCTTTATATTATTATAAAACACTCAAAAGATCTGTAAATGTAAGTGATTTTGTTTCTAGATATCTGAACTCACAGTAACTGGAACTGAGGTCTAAAATGATGGCATTGACATTGTCAGATTTATTACATGCTCGAAAAAAATGAATGTGCACAAACTACAACAAAAAGCCTTTTTCCACCTCCACCGACAAAGCAATGGTCCACAAAAAATATAACATAAAAAATGGCAACACTGTTTTCTAATTTGCCATTCATAATTTGCCTTTTACTGTAGAACTAAATAATTCTTCTAGCAGTATATACATATCATAAGATGCACTCTGTATGTCTCATACATTTGCAAATTAAGGCTTTGATTTATTTTCAGAAGTCTTTCAGAGGAACATCACCACACTGTGTCATTAAAGAAAGATATGAATACCATGTATGAGTGTTGAGTACAGTTTTTATTGGGATACAGCATGGGTTAAGTGATTATGACGCATCGCCTTGTGTCTGCTTTAACTTCAGAGGTTTTAGATTCTCTGGCATTCTCCATGCCTGCTGCTGCCTTTGCCTCCAGTACTGATTAAAATATGTGCGCAATAGACCACTCTAGTGGACTCTGATAGTATTGTAACTTGCCATGCCACTCCAGTTGATGAAGCATTATTTAGCAATGAAATCTGGTTTTAAAATTAAGATTACACATGGAGTAAACGAAATTTAAGATTTTACTTTTTTTTTTTTTTTACCTTTTAAAGAAAATGTTATACATTTCTATTACACTATTTCAGACTGCCCTCAGGTAATGTACTGCACACATACATACCAATCTCAGTTTCTCTTTTCTATAACTCTATTACATGATATATTATATTATATTATTTTTATATTATATTATATTGGGTTGTATTAATAATGATTCTTCACATGATGTAAAAATTCACAGGAATTACTGAAAAATTCTTTTTGGAATTAAAAATGGTGTCACACATGCTCCCAATGCCCCTAACACCACTAATAAAGTTGAAGTGTGTGTGCAAGAGCAGGAAAGAGACTAAAATATGCAAGACAGGGGCTTTCAGGAGAGAGGTTGGGAAACATTGTTCTGTGGCATCATGCATAGATGCTTTCCTTGCAAACTTGTATTTTAAGAATGTAGCTCATTTACAAATCCTGTTTTTATAAAAAAATTGGTTAAAATCAGAAATATTATTTTATCACAGTAATATCTATTTGGTTTTTTGTTTGAGTGGGTCTCTAAGAGAATGCTTGAGAACCATTTAGGCACTACAGTCTGATGCATTAACAAATACGCTGTCAATGTTACCTTTACCACAGATGAACCAAATTGATTGGGTTATTGATCTTGTATTGCAGGTATAAGCAGCTGGGATGCATACGTGCTGCCCTTATCATGGCCTGTGCAGCAGGCTTATATCTCCAAACAGGCAGCTCTCCAGAGTTTGGATATAGCTTCACTGACAATGTATCATTAATGGAACAAAAGAACCCATTAACATCACTGAAACAGAATTTGAAACAAATGATTTGTGTTGCTTTTTTTTCTAGGTTTGCTTGGCTACTCTCCAGCTAATTTGATATAACAATGCTTCTCATAATAGAATGAATTACTGCTGGAATGTATGTAATGGCACTGAATAATCAATAATCCACATGGACATTTCAGTGTTACTAAGACCTCTCTTCACATGTAGCTTACTAAACAACTCTTGATTGTTTCAACCATCGCGACTCATTTGTCTCCATACTGTAATAACTCATTTTGAAAATGAATTATTAACAAGGAATTTCCAAGAAATAAAAAAAAAGAAAAAAAGGACATTCAGTGAAGTTTCTCAAAGAGGAAACATCGGCAGTTCCCTCTAAGAAGTTCTCTATTGTTGTATGCCACAGTGCAAAGTTGAACTTGAGTCAGAGTGGGAAATATGGGGGGGGGTGTCAGGGGGTCAGGAACCTCCTAAGAGACACTTCAGCAAAATGTTGTGGGGTTTCTGGAAAACTTAAGCAGCAAAATGAATGTATGGTTAAAAGATTCAAAGTTGCTTGTCAACTTTTTTGTTCTCCTACCCAACAAAAATATTTTGGTTCATTTTATCTTTCCCCAAACTCTACACTCCAACAAAAATTGGATTTTCCTTTGTCCATAAACAAAACAACACCCACCCACCACCACCAACAAATATTTTATTTTGTGGTCAAACCACCCCAGTAAAACTTTTGATGGGGAATTATAAAAAATAATTGCTGGATATTGTGCAGAATGGTATTACTTAATATTCTGATGCTTTAAAGACCGGCTTTTATCACAACATTTTACTTGACCACAAGATAGTTTATCCGATAGTTTATAACTTTTAACTTTTAGTGAACATTTACTCAAAACTGATAAATGTTAATTTTGTTATATCTACTTGAGTCCAACTTCCCTTTGTGAGTCTGTGATTCTGGCAGTCCTGTGTAAAAGTGATAAAATGTAGAAAATACATAGATGAACAAATGTTTCTTTTTCTTATATTCTGCCAGATTTAAACTCTGAAATGATGGCTGCTTCAAATTTCATCTAGAGTTTATTGTTCAAGTTTATTAACACTCTTGATCCACCGGTTATCTGTCCGGCTGTGTTGACCTAAATTAAACCTTATCGTCAACTTTTAAACATTTAAATGATCTCTCTCACTCTCTCTCTCTCTCTCTCTCTCTCTCTAAGACACACACACACGCACACACTTTCAAGAAAACACATTCTACTAAAAACCACAGCACAGAGTACACTTAGCCACTAGGCAGCCCTTCTGACATTATCTAGCTCTGCCATGACAGTAGGGTGTCGGGTCATGAATTATTAAAACAGTACTTTGTGATGATACATAATTCTGTATCAATTATTCATGCTAATGTGTGTGTAGTTTGCTTAATTGTGTTATTGACTATCAAAAGTAATTTCCTGAAAATCCTCAAGGACATGAATTAAATCAATTTAAGTCCTTTTCATATGCAGTCCTAATAAGTATTGTACAGTCACATGCCTGACCCTTATGTGCTTTTATACGGAGTTACATAAGCTTTTAATGGTCAATCTCGCTATGAATCACTTACAGGAAATACTCTGCGAAAATAACCATACATATGAAGTACCAGGCTTTTTTCACTGCTGTAGCAGTGCATAAATGTTGACACTTTATTGATGTATTGACTTCTATTCTTGTCATCTCCTTAAAAGACAATACTGAACTTCACCTTAAGCTTACAAACAAAGTAGTGAGGTCCCAAAAGACGATTTTTCATTCCTTTTTAATACGGAATATGACTGTCACAGTTTCCTGACAATCAATATCAAACAAGCTATAGCAATTTAGGCATACTCTGCAAATGATGATCCTCAGACTGGTTTGATTGCTATTAGAATACTTCCCTCTCTGATACTGAGTATATTCAGGTCACACTTACATACTGAAGCATAACTTAATGTATATCCATATCATTACATAGTTCATTTAAAAAAATCTGAATAAAAGATCTGTATGACTCCAGCAGCAATAACCCAGGGTGTGTCACTCTCATAGCATTTAAGCAATTTAAGGCGATGTAGTCTATACAGTCAAAATCTTCTCAGCTTGGAAGCCAAAGGAAATTGGCCATGCATCAAATGGGAAACAGCCAGAAGTGTACATTAAACTAAATAAATAATAAGACCAACCATTTCTTCCTCTTTCAAGCAGTACCTTTCATATACAGGGTCAATTAATAATTGATCACAGCCAGATGGCGTGAGCAATAGGCAACATGAGATGTACATGAATGCCTACATGTTTAATTGGCTTAAAGAGCGTGTCAAAACAGGACCAGAGCGAGAACACTCAGTCAATCATTGCCTCGCAGATGTGATGGCAAGATGCGTGTCACATATTATCTGCTATTAGCACATCATCATACCCAGTGAGACTGAAATTGCTTTTCCAAATTGTATGCCAAGTCAAGACGACACAATAGATATACATCTGTGTATTATTTCACATTGGGTCATTTATATTAGTGCATGGTATACTTTTACATTAGGAAAATGTTCTTGACACAATGCAGTTTCTACATCACCTGACTTCACAGTATACAAGGCAGTATAAGCCCTACATCAAAGTGGTTCCAAAAATATGAATTCACATTGGCAGCCAGGGTAAACTCTTCCCTTACACAGTGCATTGAGAGTCCGTCCACCATCAGAACCAATTATGGCAGCTTAATTATACTTGCAAACATATCATTCATAATAATGAGCAAAATTGAACAATAATAGATAAATTACAATTGAATAAATAGTTTGATGCACAAACATTCAAATTATACAACAGTAGAATGCGCTGAACACCTTGCCCTCTGTAGTACATCAGCGCATGTGAGGAGAAGGGCAGCAGGCGTTCGTTATGAGATTGTAAATCCTCATGTTGGGACAAAATGTGTTTTCTAGGCAAAAGGGCCCTCTTATTTTTTATCCGGGCCTTCCTTGGGGCAAAGGAGCTGCTTGTCAGGGGAAGTTCCCGGAGTTGGGACCTTTGAGGAACTAGAGCCAGGACTCGAGTCTCCCCCTCCAACAGCGCTGGGGCTTTGACCCAGGGAGACGGCTCCTGCCCCTGCCCCATGTAGGTTAGCTGACTGCAGCAAAGCTTCAGAGTGTTCCCTGGCCTTCATGCGTAGCGCTGCTACACTGGCTGTCCGGTTACTCTGACACCCATAGGGAGGCAGGAAGGACAGGCCCATAGGGTCCGGCACGCAACAAGAACACAAGGGGCTTCCTGCTGGAATATACAATAAAAAGATTCAAATAAGGGGATGATAGATAAAGGTTATTTTGGGTTATAACATCCAAGCTAAGTTTATTAAGACAATCATATATACTGATTTTATTACATATTGATGCCATTTTGTCCACTTAGCACAAGTCAAAGCAAAAAGACATCCAACATTAAAGCCCTTTTTAATAGGACAGTCATTTACATCTCCTGCTATAATAACTTGAATTTGTCCATAAAATATTTAACATTACAAAATACAGTTTGCATAGCTACTTTTGTTACCAAACATGAAGTTATAAATAATTTATATATGCATATAGGCTGTGTGGATTTATGAGACAGCAAAATACTAAATGCTGCACATCCTTTCAGTTCCATCCTATTTATTTTTATTTTAATGTATGCAAGGTATCAAATGTATCAAAAATCACTAAAACCAAAGGTACATTTAGATATGTAATAATATGTCTATTTGAATTTTTTTTTTTAAATACCTTTTAAAGTTGCCACTTGTGACAACGCTTGGGCATATGTTGCAGTGTTCAGAAGAGTCCCAGGCAAACAGGATGGGAAAAAAGGCCCTCCAGGTCCAACCGCCCTGTTAATACTGAGTAATAGAAGAAAGAAAGAACACAGAATTATATTTCAATTCAGAAACATCCTGCAGTATGTACTACAAAAGCAGGTGCATGCATCATTGTAATAGAAAATGAACGCACTTCTGTTGTGCTTCCAGTGGTTCTTTTTTGTTTCTGCTTTGATCCACAGGAGACTGGCTGAGGTTTCTCACAGGAGCAGCTCCTTCACTCATCTGCTCCTTACTGCCCTCCTGATCGGAGCTTCCTCGCTCAGTTTTTCTCCACTTTGCTCTTCGGTTCTGAAACCACACCTGGACAAAAAGTGTGAGATTTATTGACTTCAAAATTGCTAAAATGTGGAGGTAGAGATTTTATTCTGTCAGAGTCTTTGTCAGTTTGACCAATAACTGTAACAATGGTATAGCCAGATGCAATATCTATTGCTGTATTTATTTTTATACACAATTTCTCAATTTTTTGCTGGGCTGGCTCTTAAGCAGCCACCAGCTGCACCTCCCACGAGTGGCTGGCGACTTATTTCAAACTTCATGAACACAATTGCCGAGCATATGCACCGAAGTTCTTGTATCTTAATTGAATGAAGGTCATTGCCTATAACAACATTTAATTGAGCAATTTTTCATTATCATTTTTTAATGACTTCCTACTGACAGTCTCCCTGCTTCTGAGAGAGAACCATGATGAAGTCGTTTATTTCCCTATTTAGTGATTGTTTGACAACATCAGATTCGATTAAGTCTGTGCTCTCTAACGCATTAATCATATTTGAATGGGAAAAGGGGGCATAATGGAGTCATATCTCCACTGCCTGGCCAGCATTGTGCAAAAGGTACAATGATGTCAACAGACAAACAAAAAGCCCGACACAAGCCCTACACATATAGCATTCACTCAGCATAATGGAAGACAACAGTTTACTGGCAGGACAACAATATTCAGAATGTAATTGTGGCAACATTATCTCACCCTTGCACCTTCCAGCTAGAAGTCATGATCCCCCAGCACTGAATGGTCTATAATTGCACCATTAATCTCAATTTGCAGTTTGTTCTTAATGCAACCAAAGCCAATTGACACTTTCAAAAGGGGGGAGAGAGGGTAGGGGGGTGCTACAACGGTACAACAAAGAGAAAATTTATTCCCTAATAATAATGTAAGTTTAATATCCCTGCATGCTGCAACTGATTCATGTTCAGATTTAATAATACGAATGTGGTAATCCGATTAGAGTGAAATAATTTGTTTACCACCCCTAATTTACAGCAGCGAATTCCATTAGCGCTCTGCAGTCATTGGTTTTAAGCGATAGTAAGATGACCCTGGGGAACTAAAGGCAAACTATTATATTTCTTACAATTAGATCTGCGCTCGCAAGGAAACCCAAAAGCGAACGCGGAATGCAGGAAATTACACACAGGACACGGCGGATTTAATTACACGCGGGCAAATTTATAATATCAGCCATGTTTTTTTGCGAGGCAGCGCAATACAAATAGGGGCATTTTCAGGTGCTGGCGTGGCTGAGAGGATGTTTGGCTCTTGGCTGGACATTTACAGGCTGCATCTCCCCAGCGCCCCAGAAAAATGCATCCTCTATTTTCCCCCCTCTCTCTCTCGCTCTCTCTCTCCCAAGCTTAGAAATGGAAAAAAGGCATCTAAGTAATTTTTATACCTTAGAGACGCGGGCAAATGAGTGGAGAACATTATCACTAGTTAATTATGAATGACCGATTAATCAACCTAATCTAATATTCCACATTATGTTGATGTTATTAAAGTGCACCGCGGAAATGACAGAGTGTCTCTGGCCCGCCGGGCTGGAGCAGAGAGGCTTCGGGGGGCAGTGAGGGGCAAAGAGGGCAGTAAGAGCTTTACCTGGACTCGGGCCTCCGTCAGATTGATTTTCATAGCCAGTTCTTCTCTTGTAAACACATCTGGATAGTGGGTCTGGGCAAAAACGGCCTCCAAAGCCTCCAGCTGCAAACACAACACAATTTTGTTAATGTCTTTTAATTTTTTATTCTGATTCATTATTATCACGACGTCACATGAAGTCATGATAATCTCATCTCGTTCTACTCAAATAAACATTTATGAAAATATGATCAGCCTACTTGTTGTAAGGTGAAGGTGGTCCTGTTTCTTCTCTGTTTCCTCCTCAGAAAACCATCGTCGAAGTCTCCAGACGAATGATTCCCAAAGCCGTTGGTGTTCACTGAAATTACAATTCGCGTTTGATTTACCATCGCAATTTTAAAAACGGAACACTTTAAAGCGTCAAAATCCGATTAGTCATTTAACAGTTGTTCTCGGGATCGTGTTTAAAGTGTCATTCCTCCAGCGACTCTCCCTGCAGGACTGATGACTTTGGGGGCAATTTGGAGGGGGTGTTTATGGAGTGGGGGTGGATTTAGGCTGAGTTGCTGAATGGGAGCAAAGAGTAGATGGAGCACTGAAGGGCTCCACATGAACCATCTGAGCCCCACAATAAAGCCACGGCTCCAGGGCAAGAGTGCCTCTCACTAAAGTGCGGGCCAACATGTTAGAAAAAAATACAAAGAAAGAAAATATGGGGAACACTCTCTCTCTCTCTCTCTCGTGGAAATGAACGGAATAACTTTCTTTTCGTTTATCTTTCCATTTCCTTTATTGCAGAATCGAATCACATAAGAAGGTTAATTTGACTAGCACATACAAATCGAGTGTCTTTAAAGTCAACGTGATTTAGGCGTGTTTTCAGAAATATTATGCCCAATTATTAAACTAATAGTTAAAACTGTTAAATCGTTTTAATGCAAGGCAATGAAAAGAAGGCAAAGTACGTACATGAGTTTGTCCTACAGCATTCCCCCTCCAGCTGCGGAGGACAGTGGAAGTAAAACATGCTTCGAGTGATCAGAGATCGTGTGTCCTGACGAATAATAACAATTATAATTAAAGATAAAAGAAATAATAATTAGAAGGTCAAATGTCGAAATATTTCTGTCACTGTGTTACTTTAAAACTAGACATGATAGTTTAGGAAAATCTACCAATGATCTATCAATGCAGAAATGAATAAAACAAACAGGAAATTATTAACTAATAAAAAAAAAAGAACTTTCTCAGACAAGAAATGCTACGAAGCGCAATCAGATCTAAACAGACTTTATTAACTCATAAAGCCCTACTGAAAAGATTAATGCTCATCAGAGCGTCAGGCCCTGATCTTTCAAAATGTAACATTATATCTCCCTGTAGTCATTAAACAGTAGGCATATATAGCGTTAGGTTAGCTGAAAAGGAAATAAAAGTTTTATAAAAAACTTTCCTCTATTACCGGATATCTCACAGTACATAAACACACACTGTTTCAATAAGAATACAGGGGTGTTCTTACCTAGGGGCAGAGAAGGTCCCGTGATAAGGAGCTCGTAAGAATAGGAGTCCCTCTTGTCCAGTGTTGAGGTTTCTGTCAGTCCCAGGCTGAGTGTGTTCTTCTCCCTGCTCCCTCCTGGTGCGCGCACACGAGAAGGGAGTGACCGGATGTCTTTGCCCACACAGCGTCTCAGGCAGTCGCCACTTGCCTTTATAATCTCCCGCGTAATTGGCCTTAATCCGATTAGGAGCTGTTGTGGTTGGTGGCAGATCCGCCCGCTCACACACACGTGGTGCTCAACGTCAAACTTTCAGTGTCGTGGCTGCACTGCTGCTTCACCACTGCTCCTCCACTGCTCCTCCACTGCTCCTCCACTGCGCCTCCTCTGCTCCTCCACTGTTACACCACCGCTCCTCTGCTCCTCCAAGACTTCTTCAAGGCTCAGTCCACCGCGCGCTTATTCCCTAACCAGAAACACGCGCGTGCCGCTTTGTTTTTTCCTCTCTCCTCCTCAGTCTCTTTTTTATTAAAAAATCCAGATGACTGTTTTTGGATTTTAAATTGGCTGTCAGAGCAGTAATTGCTCCTTATATGGGTTAAGGGTCCACTTTACGCGGGGATCCACTTGCTGAGCGCTCGTCCACGCTCGGTTTTGATTTTGTTCACAGCACGGGGTCCGAGGATTTATTCATCTCTGCTGTCTAAATGACCTGCAGCGGGACCCTTTCAATTAGTTTCAGCGCGCACGGGGGAGCGCGCACACGCGCAGAATGAGGATCCGAGTGTCGGCTGAAATTTCCGAGTAGAAGGAGGGATTGGCTGAAATCACATAAAGGGCAAAAAAAAGAAGCGGCGCGGCGCCTAATTGGCTCTGTAACAGCATTACAGGCGGCTAATGGCCTGTTAGAGGCCCTGCACGATCAAGCGCTTCCCCCGCGTAAAACGCTTACGATATTAAGGGGAGGATATAATGATATTTTGGTTATTAAATGCGTGTAATTAATTTATGCACCGCTGAAAATAAAGTTGGTATTATGACCTCGGTAGAAAAAGCACTGGCAAACTGAAATCAAATAACTCTTTACAACTTCAAGGCGGGAGTTTTGCATGTTTATATTAATTTTGGTTTATGATTACCATTATTATTATTTCCTTTTTTGCCAGATGTTTTAAAATAAAAAAATCAGTTTGAAACCAGCATCAGGATAGTGCGCTCTCGCTGAGGGCCATGCGTGTTTTAAGTAACAGAAATAAAACAACGATAAACAACAACAACAACAACAACAACAACAACAATAATAATAATAATAATAATAATAATAATAATAATAATAATAATGGTTTAGGGTAAAGAACCACAGTCTTGTCCTTGGCCCCAGTGAATAAGTTACTGGATATCCTCTGCTTTCTATCGTGCCTTTACGGAGCGAAACTGCGAAACTTGCTTGTTCTATCCCCTGTGAAGTTTGAGAATTTAGCATTGAAGAAGTGGCTCCAGTGATGCCTTTGTTCTAATATAAAAAATTTTAAGAGCAGCTGAAGTGAACTTTCAGCACCGTGGTCAGTGGCTCTTATTTGGCATCGCTCTAGGAATCATCTAACAGTGCATTCCAGTAGAACAGCCCACCGGTGCGTTAATAAGAGCTAAACCCACGGACTTTGTAGCTTACTGTGCTCTTTTTGTCCTCTAACAAGCCTAAAGGCCCACTCACATCTATTAGCCATAACATTAAAAGCACCTGCTTAACGTGTAGGCCCCTATTGTACTGCCAAAACAGCACTGACGCATCTAGGCATGGACACAAGACCTCTGTAGGTGGGCTCTGGTATCTGACACCAGGACATTAGCAGCAGATCCTTAAGTTCTGTAAGTTGTGAGTTGATCATAACTTGAACTTACATTTCTTAAACCATTCCTGAACAATTTTGCAGTGCAACATAATCCCGCTGAAAGAAGCCATTTGGAAAAAAAGTACTTGGTCTACAGCTATGTTTAAGTAGGTGGTCCTGGTCAGGCTAAATCCACATGAATGCCAGGACCACAGTTTGCCAGCAGAACATTGCCAAGAACATCACACTGCTTCCGCAGGGTTCTTTTTTTCCCCAATGCTGTGTCCTAGTGCCACCTCTTCCCCAGATAAACAACACACAGGCACCAGACTATCCACGTGATGTAAAAGAAAACACAATTCATTAGACCAGACTAACTTCTTCTCTTGCTCCATGGTCCAGCGCTGATACTCATTGTCCTTTTAACAGTAAGATGGGGGTTAGTATGGGCACTCTGACCAGTCTGCAGTTTTGCAGTCGCACACTGTGTGCTGGCAGCTAGCAAGCACGATTCTTTCCAGAAACGTATACAATAGTAGCTCTTCTGTGGGATTGAACCGGACACACTAGCTTTCAGTCCCCTGTTTTAATGACTCCAGGTAACCCTGAAACCTGCTGGTTTAATAACTGTTCTTCCTTGGACCACCTTTTGTAGGCACTAACTACTATACAGCTGGAACACCCCACCAGACATGCTGTTTTGGAGACGCCCTGAGAATGTGGCCATTGTCAAAGTCATATCCTTTTGCTTGCCTATTTTTCCCATTTCCAACACATCAGCTTCAAAAACTGACTGTTCACTTACTGCCTAATAAATTCCATTACATGCTATGTGCTATTATAACAAGACAATCAATTTTTTTCACTTCACCAATCACTGGCTGTAATCTTACTGGCTGTAATCACTGGATGCAAATCTAAAAGCCAATCCAGGTTCTTGCATTTATCATGTAGTAACTGGATTTATTTATTTGGTCACTGCAGCTTACTGAACAGAATTAGTCCTGATTAGGATTTATACAAAACATGTCCAAGAAACAAACCCTTCTTATATGGTTAAACTAAAACAGTAGGTTAACAAGAAGAATAGTTTGATGCAAGATTGCACAGCATTAATTTAATTTTTCATAGAAACTGAAAATGACAGGAGCAAGACAATGCCTGCATGAGAAAGCCACTCATTTCACATCGTTACAGCATATCATGAATATTCCTCACCCAGCCCCAGCGAGGCTGTAATCAACACCTTAGCTATCACATGTGGAGAGAATGTACAAAAAATGTAGTGTCACAATTGAGAACAAGAGCTTCAACAAGATTTAATTGTTCTAAAAATGACCGAACAGTCCAAAAATGATGTCTGCATTTTGGTCCCATTTGATTGGTTTGAATGAGGCATTGCAGGATCTCATAGCGACTTGCAAACCACCTAAGCACAGTTAATATGTCTCTACAGTACAGATTTCCATTAGATACGTTCAGGTATGTGTATGTTGTAGAAAACAATCCATAAAATGTTTACAAATGATTAAGTCAGTAAACAGTACTGGCAGTACTATTTCTACACATGTATAATGTACAGGTATGAATAACTTCAAAGTTGTGAGTCGTAATATTTGTAATATTTTCTCCCTGAATGAGTTTTGTTTTACAGTTATGCAGAGCATATGATCAAGTAAGTCCCAGGTTCAACACAAGAGCAAAGGAATGTGCAAAAGAACACAAAAACAAATAAACTAAAAGTACTTACATTTGATTTCTGACAGTAATCAAAACTTAAACCTTGCAATTCAGTATAAAGGAGTGATGTAGACTCAGCTACATTGGCCGTTTTTAATACACTTATGAATACACATCTCTAAACATATACTAAATAACTGCATTCCGCCAAAGGCTCTGTCCAGCCATACCGCAAATGGTAATCATGCTACATTTTTGGAAGCTCTGTATTACAGTACATGCATCTCACTCCTTTCACCTGTAGTCAGCTTTAAGTTTCCATATTCCCTCCTGTCCAGGGACTCGATGGAAATCACAGATATTCCTGAGCAGTTCTCTAAACACTGGTGTCTGTGTGGAGGTCAGTCTGGGGGTAAAGTACTCGAGGATCTCCTTAGTGCTGGCCTGGCCATCCACCTGGGCCTGGAAGGCCACAAAATTCCTCAAGTCCACCAGCAGTTCATCATGCTCTGTTGCAGGGGCAGCAGACTGACTTTCCCGTTCCCCCTCTCCTTCTACCTCTTCTTGTCCCTGAGGTAAGTTAAGATGATTCCTTGCCCTCATTTTGGCCAGCAGTGAGGATGAGGACAGGGAGGCAGAAACAGACTCCTCCTCTACACCCTCACCACTGAAGTGGGCAGACACTGCTGGTTTCTTGATGACTGACTTCTTTATAATAACTGCATCCTACATAAGTGCACAAAGATTAAATATTTGAAGCAAATTCATACTTTTACAACAATTCAACATTTCTGCACAATATTGAAGTTTTACCTTGCACTTGTCTGAGGTTTTCTGAGTTGTGCCAGATGTCTGGCTGAGAAGAGAATTTTTCTTCTGTCCAAATCGTTTTCTAAACCAGAAGCAGATTCTGTAACATACATCTTTACATGTCTCTCATTTTTTTAGAAAGGCTTGTGTTTGTGTAGTTTGCTTACCGGGGGGGTGCTGGTGTAGCTGGTGAAGATCCTCGGGAGAAAGGCACTCTACAGTTTTGTCTAGACATCTTCAGCGCTCTCAGGGCATCTTTAGCTACTCTGTTGGCCTCAGCCTCTACCAGGACATAGTCTGGGTTTGATGCCTCCATGATTGTGTCATGTTTCATGACACTGTGGATTCCTGATTTTTTAAACAGTTTAGCAAGAACATAATCATCACTCTTGTGATCATCTTTGTTCTTCTCTTGCTCCTCGTTGTCTTCTTTCTTGTATCTTCTCTTCTTTACCAGGTGAGAGATACGACAGCCCTCAAACCGGACATCCTCGGAGTGCTTGCGCTTTTTATGCTTCTGTTTATGCCCATTTGGGGATAAACTCGCTATGTCTCCATCACAGTGCTTTTTCTTTTCCCTGTGTTTCTGAGGAGTGTTTGCACTAAAAAGTTCCTTTTGAGGACCGTTTGTTAATGAGGCCTTATTAGACTCAGATGTGGCTTTAACATTTGAAGAGGCACTTTCATTTTTGGCGTTGCTGACTGCGAGACCACTGAGAGCACGAGTGTTTCTGTTTGATGGCTCAGATAAAGCATTTTGGTCTTCTATACACAATGAAAATGCTTGGGTCGGCTGTGGCTTTGATGACGTTGGTCTCTGCAGATGGTTGAACTGTGAGGAATGAGGTGTTTTGTGTCTCTTTGGAATCTGTACATCAGAACCAGTGCCTAAACAGATAAAGAAAAATACTAGTTCATGCATACATTGTCGTAGGGGGTGAAATCTTTTAATTGCTTATTGTGTAGAGCCTAACGTTAAATAACAAACTCATTAATCTTATTAATTAATTAATTAATTATTATTATATTAATACCTGCAAATATTGCACTGGTCTCAGTGCCCTGGGAGCCATCAGGACTGCTTAGTGTGAAAAGCTCATAAATATCATTGGACTTGAAAAAACGGCGCTGCTTTGGATCCTTGAGCACCCGATTGGTGAGAAACTGCTTGAAGATTTGTCTGTGGAATTAGAAAAGGAGTATTGTTTTTGTACAATGTACACCAGGCCCACATTTAAGACTTTTCTATAATAAATTCATCAGTGTTGATTCTGTCCCGCACAACAGTTGCTTAATGGTGCAACTGCTAGAAAACTATATCAGCTCATAAGTAAGCTTGAAATTGGTAAATTAATATGTTAACAATCTATCATTTCACAGTCATTGGGAAATCCCACTGCCTCAATATGAAATCACACAATGGGTAAGGACTGCCTTTAGCGACCAATTTGCAAATTTGTTTTTATATTTAATGACAGTATAACCCATTTCAATTACTGTCAGTTGAGCTCCTGCAGACAATAGCATTATGGAGTGGATTGCTTTGCCTTATTATTACCAACTAAAAGCCAAGCAGAAACAATTAGAAATAAGATAATGTACTTTAAAAGTCTAGGCGCAGAAAAAGTACATTCACCAAAAGTGAACACTTCCCATTACATTCCACATATTAAACTCCAAAACCTAGATTACAAACAACGAACCTGTGGTATATCTTCTCTTCAATGGTTCCAGCAGTCAGTAGCCTGTATACAGTCACCTGTTGTGTCTGTCCTATCCTCCAGGCACGTTCCCGGGCCTAGAGTTAAGTACAGTCAAGTAATCTGAATCTGAACATTCATTGGTCTGTGTGTGAGAAAGCATTACATACTTCCGGCATGATACTTGAAACCAATCAAATACCTTTTTCTCCGAGCTGCCCTAATGAGCATGCAGACTCATAAGAGGTAGCTTTTATCAGCACTTCTACAGTCAGCAACCAATCAACAGCTGCTTCCAAAATCAAAGACTTTTCCTTAACTTGATTATGCTTAATTTGATGCTTGTGTCAAACCTGTGTGTCCGTGCTGGGGTTCCAGTCTGGGTCGTAAATGATGACTCTGTTGGCACCCGTCAGATTAACACCTAACCCTCCAACTTTGGTTGTCAGAAGAAAAATGAAAATATCCTTGTTCTGAAAAACACCAGGCCATAGTGATATCAAACCATGAGGTGTTTACCATGGACAGTTTTAAAAAAATTTCACAATTATGTAACAACAAAGGGATTTCAAAATTATGACTACTGGTATACATTCCCATTCTCAGAACATTCCAAATAACACAAGTGCAATACAACAGGCATGAGCAATCAATAATCTTCTCCACCTCATTGTACTGAGCTATGAGAGGCTGCCTGGACGCAATGGTGGTGGTGCCATCCATTTTGAAGTAGGAGTATCCATTTCCCCTTACAAACACCTCCAGGATCTCCAGCATCTGTGTATGGGGGAGAAATGGTTTCAGACAGAGCATTGAGAACAGGATTAGTGCTAATAGGATTAAGGGAGATTAATATTACATGTACAGAAGTACCAACTGTGTGGGTTTTAGGTTCCCTCTGAAGCCAAATTTCATTTCTATTGAACAAAGACAGCTGGGTCCTGACAGACACCCTACAATGCAATAAGGGCTCATAATGAATTCTATTAGAGGGAAAAATGACATAATATCTTTATTGGTGCTTTAGTGGCTTCTTCTAGAGATACGGCAAGTGCAGCTTATCCATCAATACACAGGGTTTATTCACATTTCTTTACTTAAGGCATGTCCACTGAGGCAAAGGATAAATGGGTGGTCTTAAAAGAATTTGGATGAGAAAAAGCCTAAATGAATCGTTTCAATTTGCGATCTTTTTAATTCAGGGCTTTAATAAATCTAAAATATCATCAGGCCTAGCCCACTTTTGAAAGCATAACACAATGGTGAACTGTGAAAGCATTTACTACGTGACAGATTTAGCTGAATCATTTCAGACGCTTTTACAGTTGCCTGCCTCTTGTATTCTGCTGAATCAATGAGTATCTCATGGCTTATTTTTAATTATCATTTAATTACTGTAAAATTATTCACATGGTGAGGAAGAAAACCAAACATTCTTTCAATGCATTCTCTACTGTTCCACCCCAATCAGAACACTGACCTGTCTGGACTGTGTGAAAAGCAGGACTCTGTGTCCCTGTTTAAACCACAGCCTCAACAGAGACTCCACCACTATTAGCTTGCCAGAGCGCTTCCAGTACCCAAAGTGCTCTTCCTCAGTCAGTTCGTCTTCAGATACGCCCCTCAGCAACCGCGGCCCACCAGTGAACAGGTCTGGGTGGTTGCAAATCTTCCTTAAGGCTATCAAGCCAGAGAAAACCTGAAAAAAGGAATATAGGTTTTAGCTCAATATGTAAGAAAATGAAAGAAAATAGAAACATTCTGTCAGCCTCTACACTTGAAAGCCTTAATAAATACGATTGATTTAATAAGTGTCATTGAACAGAGTAAAGTAAAAAGAAGTCTCTTACTTCAGAGAGTTCAATGGTCCTTGCATTATACATGTGCATTAATGGACTGTTGTGACCACAAAAAGCATTTGTAAACTGCACTAAAGTGTCATAGCTTTTGCCTCAGCACACATTTGAAGCTGTGTGATAAACAGTTTCTTTGAAAAAACCTTCATGAGCATCTGACAACAAAACTATACCATCTGTACACTGCATTTGTGCAGGTGTGTGTGTGTGTTTACTGACAGCAATGGGAAGTCCACACTGCTGGAGAGTAAACTGAATAATGAATAAAGCTTTTGCATTCCTGGGAAACAATGAAGCCAATAAACAGCAAATGAATATATCATCTCCACTTGGTAGCACTTCATTTAGCTTATTAGCTTATCACTGACCAACAGACTATCATCAAGCCATCAATGGTTTTCAGCACTTCATCATCTCAGACCCTGTAGGCTCAATATGAAAACTGGCAGTTTGTATTAATCACTGGCTTACCGACTTCCCGCATTAAGACCTCTCACACTTGCTCATCTTATCCTTCACTTGGGGACACAACAGTGTGAACACAAAAGCTAAATTACCTGCATATCCCCGTTCAGAATCTGATAGACTTCCTTGGAATCCAGGAAGTCCTGATAGACTTTTCGCTGTTCTTCGGTTAATCTGCAAAATAGCACCTGGGGAAAAAGTTATACAATTTTATATAGTCCTAATCAAGCCAGATGTATTCACAGACTAATAATTATTGGTATAAAAAATATAAATGTCTGGGCACTTTTGTATGTTTATAAATTGGATTGCAGACCTGCTCATTTTTGTCTGGTAATGAGAGATTAGCCTTTACATCGGCCTTCATTCTCCTCAGAAGGTAGGGGTTGATGCTGTCACGCAAAACACAGGCACACTTATAGGCAGTTTGCACCTGAAGAAACAAAGACAGGGTCAGTAACAAATATTTCAAGACCATGTAAAAGGCAATGAAGTTTGGAAAAACCCCTTTCACTTATAAGTTTAATAACAGTTCGATTTTGATTCCTTTGTCTTGACCTGGAGACAGTGCACAGTAAATATTCAGTACTAAATAATGGCAAAAGAGTACACATTTTATGAAGTGCTACTAGAGCTGTGTGTCCTGAGGCATGTCAGCAGCAGCCCTCTCTTCTCTTCCTTTCAGCAGATTGACACATTAAAGATTCATAAGAGTGCTGCTGGACTCCAGAGGGGGCCACACACTTTTATCAATAATGTTCTCCTGATCCAGTGTTAGGCCAAATGCCATTTAGCAGTAATTTAAAGGGATCTGCAGATCAAAAGAAAGCCAGCAGTAGGTCCACAACACTGCAGGGCACACAATAAGCCTGGATTAGAGCCCACTTGAGAAAACAAGAGAGAGCACCACAAAGAGAAGAAGAAGAAGAAGAAGAAACAGAGAGAGGGTAGGACAGTGCGATTAGCTGAATGAAAGCATGTGAAGTGTGTGAGAGCATATGCTACAATAATGGAGCTGTTGGAAAATGCTTCAGGCATCATGTACATCTCTCACTGCTGATTAACTCAAGAGGTATATGAGTCCTGACACCAGGGGACATTGTATCCATAAATATAATTTAACACAATAAAATGCTGAATGAAGATATATTATCATTATAGTCGTAGTATATATTTTTCATTTACATTGAAATCCATAACATATCCTTTTCTCTAAATAGAGCATACCTAATTATGAACGTGTCTGAGTGCTTATACAAATAGATCTTTTATTCTGTTAAACAAAAAAAGAAAAATATGAATATACCTGTGTAAAAAAGCTTGTGCACAGAACCTGAATAATGACTACCGAGAAGTCCTAAAGTCATGAGCCTGTCTAACCTTTTAAAAACATTAATATTTATAATAAAGGTCTTTATTAGTGGCAAAGGAAGCTTCGGTGACCACTCAAAGCAGGACATAAAATTCAAGAGGTTATTCAAGAGGTGTATTATTAAAGAGGATAATAATGGTACAATGGTACATATTTCTTTCATAGCATTTAGGCTGCCTAGAGGCTAAAACTGCAAAATCACATTCACTTTTATTAATTAAACCCCATGACCTGTCATAACATATAGCTGCTATATAATATATAAAAACTACTCATCAGAAGTACTTAGAATTGAATAGAAATAAGTACTTAATGAAATATATTCAGATGACTGAAACACGGGTTATGCATGACTGGTAATAAGCTTCATAAATACTTGCAAATGCATCTATTTCACAGATAACCCTTTTCACAGATTATGTTTGATGTAACACTGTAAAACTTATGAAAATCATTGATCCGAGTGCTTTAAAGGTATAGTTTTTCCACTTACTGTAGACATAGTCAATAGCCATCAGACATGTTTAGTTTTTCAATTTAGTGCTGGAAGTTCAAGATTGATTTTTAACAAACACCAAAACTCAAAAGTCAAACACATTTTTTGGTAAATACATCCCTAAAAGCTTTTTCAAAACCCAAACTGTCTCCAGGTTTTCATTAAGGTGACCTTATTGACAGAGTGTGATTCACTGTGAACTATACTGCTGTTCTGGCAGACTGACTACATCTGGGGTAAGCGGAAATTTGTGCATTTTTTTTGCTGAACATCCTTTAAAACTCTTACATATAAATAATTTGCCTTTAATATGCTTTTATATTATAGGAGTAAGATCATAAAACATCATGAATAGGGATTCAATGGGTGAGTAAGTGTTTTAAAGGAACGGCTCGGCAAAAATTACATTTACGAAATGTTTTCATACATAGTCAATCAAACAATAGTCCAGATATTGCTGCTTTGGTTTAGCACTGGAGTTACAAGCCTAATAATAAACTGAATAAGTCAATAATCTTTAAATACGTACCAAAAACTATTTTAACCAGATTAACCCAAAATCATTCATTAACCCAAATTCATTAAGGTGCTGAAGATTTGCTGATGTGGTTTAGGACATAATAAAGACCCATGACTTACTGTGCGCTATAAAACTGAGCAGTATTTCACTGCTACTGACAGCCTTTTCAGACAACACTGGGGCTAGAGAAGACTGCTTATGGATTAGAGGCCTCCAAAGTTATGGCAGTTGTTACCACAAAAAAAACTCATTCTTGGATAAGCACTCCTGCTCCTGAGGTGTTTTGAGAAAACAGATCACGTGTCTGGCTACATGTTGCTGTTTTGTTAATTTTTTACATCCCATTATAAGTCATATGGTGTCCTAAACCAGAGAGCAGGCCATAGAGTAGGTTGAGAAAAAATTGGGGATGCTTTTCCAGAAAAAAATCTCTTTCTTCTTACAGCTCATCTCCTTCTAAAGAAGAAAAATTTGTCTGACAACTACATCTGGGGTAAGTGGAAAATTGTGTAAATGTAATTGTTCTCCAAAACATTCCTTTAATGGATGCCTCAGTAAGTGACAAATGAAAGAGAATCAATGTGATTGTGGATTTTCAGCAAGGTCTTACTTGCACTGGAGAGGCATTAGAATATCCTCCCATGGTGATAGGCACCGAGAATTGCTCCATGAATACAGGAAGAGTGCCCAGTTTTCCTGGAAACACAAAGTCAAAGAGGGACCACAGCTCCTTCAGGTTATTCTGCATGGGTGAGCCAGAGAGGATGAAACGATGAGGGGTCCGGAACTAGGAGTAAAAAATAAAAGTTCATATAAAGTCAGCTCTCTAAAATACTCTTAATATATTACACAAAAGAAACAAACAAAAAAGATCAGAGCAAGGTTGAAACAAGGTAAAAAGCTAATAAAGTGGTTAAAATGAAAAGTGAATTATATTTCAAGGCCTTAAATGGAAAAGCAAATTACATGCAGTTAACAATCGTCAGGAATTATTTGTCAAACTCTTTGTGATGCATTAGGCCTAAGAGCACCATTAGCTTCAGTTTATTCAATACCAAATCGAAGTGATATGGAATTTCTAATAGACTTTTTAATATTGTGATCCATAATGCTATAACACACATAAATTAATTAAGAAATAGAGGAAAGAAAGATAAGAGGGTCTGAGATTCCAGACTACTTGAGTTTAGTGTGAATGTCTTAACTGGTGCAAACCATTTTCAGAATAACAAATATTCTGAAAGCTCCTTCATCAGCTTCTCTGACGTCTCCAGTCATTCTAACCCTCTTTCCAGGTTACAAATGAAGTCCCTGGTTACCTGCTTGCATGCAACTGTGACTCCAGCATTGGGATTCCTGATCTTGTGGCCCTCATCCAGGATAACATAGTGCCAGTCATACTTCTGGATGTAATCCTGCATGATGCGTACATATGAGTAAGACGTGATGAGGATACTGTGACTAGCAGCAATCTCTGGAATGAGTTTTTCCTGAAAAACACAACAATAAAATATTCAGGATCATGACCCTAATATAAGTCTTCATCATTGCTGTCACACTGGGTATCCTTTGGTAGGTCATCTCTACCAGGCCCCTATCTTCAAAATTGCTACATTAAATGTCCACCTTCGTGCTTCACACCAAAAGCCTCAAGTGAATTCCAATTAAAAGCACACCAGGCATGTAACCCCTAGTTTTTTCCCTTCTTTACTTTGTAGCCAATTAATAAGGTACATCTGGTCTGAGGCAGTGTTAGCGTGAGCGTGAAAACTCTGTCATTAGGCATAAATGCAGCACAAACATAGCCCCCACCCGCCAACCCCCCTCAAGCTCCTGAGACCAATCCTCCTCCTAGAGGGCAAAGCGTGGACTGCCAGGCAACAGCCCCCATTAATCACTGTGTCAGGCAGGGAGAGGGGGGTAGCAGAGAAGAGCCCTCATAGTAAACACCTCACAGCAGCTCCATCTACCTTAGCTTTAATTAATTTAACATTTCCTTGGAGCCAAATCTACTCCACACGAAGATATCTGCTTATGGAGGGAAAAAATATAATGCTGGCATATATACTGTAAAACAAGGGCTGCAACACTTCATGGAAATTTTGTTGTCATGTTAGGCCTCTCCAGAGAAAGTATTTTTATATAAGCTCAGTTTCCATATAGTGACTGAAACAATAAAATTGTTTTAATTAAAATAATTGCACTGGAATATCCAGGAAAATCACTGATGCATATTGAACATATGAAAGCACAGGTTTTAAAGTATCATTTCAAATAAATATTTTCGGACTCACTTTTTTGTTGGTGAAGGAGCCGGTTTCATGGAGAACTGCCACCCGGAAAGGAGGCCACCAGGTATGGAACTCCTTCACCCACTGATGCATGACTGTGGCTGGGCAGACGATGACAGTGGGTCCCAACCCAGCATACCTGTAGATAATGACAAAGTCCACCGATCGATTTAGCACATCATAGTAAATCATTTTCAGGATAATGAAGAACTTAATTATGTCTGTAGAAAGGTACAAACTGATGTGGCTTGAGATAGGATTAACACAGTGAGTGCCCTGGCACTGCAAGGCACGAATATAGTCACACACTTGCTAACCGACACCATCATATCAAAGGTTTCCCATCATTTAAGTAGAAGTCCAAATGAGATTCTGAATTAGAGGTTACTTTGAAATCAGCGGGGCCAAATTAAACAACATTGTACAAGAAATACCACCTTAGGAAGAGAAAAAACTGAGTAATGCAGATCTGCAGATGAGGAAAAGAGTATGTTTAAACTAAATGAGGAGGTTGTGAACTTTGAGCTGATACTAGTCCAGCGTAATGCTCCCCCTGCGTGTTCTCCAATAGAGATGAATCGACAAAATACAGTAAATGGCTCTAGGAGCATTATAGCATATGATATGATATTCCGGACCGTGGCAGCCATTGATATTGAGCCGTAATTGAGTTTGCAAACAATCAATTTGCGGATGGACGACGCCAGACATAGTAGTATTGACCAGCCAGGAGGCCCCCTCCTAAGCAGACACGGCACTGAAAAACAAAAAGGCACTGCCTTAAACGTATTTAATTATGTGTTTCATGTTTAATTTCCCTCCCTCCCCCTCCCCTTCAGTTACTCTCATTTCACGTCCTTGTTCTTCCTTTGATGTCGCCACTAAGAGAATTAGAGGGATATCATAATTGAAACGTCTTTAATAATTCACGCCAAACCTCTCTCCACCAGCAATCCAGCTGCTGAAATATTCATTGCAATCAAGACTTTCAGTCTGGAGGGATGGGGTGTGAGTGGGTGTGGCAATAGATTGTGTGTATGTGCTATAAAAACTAAATATGTGAGAACATAAAGGGCTGATTTCAAGAGTTGAGAGACAAAATAGAGAAAGAAAAAGAAAAGAAAATGAGGTAGCAAACAGATTTAAAATAGTCTTGTATCAGTGTATGATAGACACTGTCCAGGACAGTGGATGTATGCGGGACCACAAGGGCAGTAAAGGGGTATGGACATGTGGGGTCTCTTGCCTGTAATTGGAGCCACGTGTCCTCAGCTTGCTGTAGCTCAGGCCTGCCAGGAAGGCAATTACCTGGATGGTCTTGCCAAGGCCCATCTCATCTCCCAGAATGCCCCCTGCCTGCTGGCAGTGCAGTTCCCACATCCACCTGACACCTGTCTGCTGATACCTGGACAACAAAAGCAAGCATGTAGAACAAAATGCCAGCCCAGCACAACACAAACACCACACCTGATCAATTAATCATAGGGCCATTATCTCTATTGATTCTAAATAAATGGCCTGTAAGTGTTGCTCGATTGATGTGTTGTAAAACGTAGCAGCGGCACAATAGCAGCAGCTTCCTGTCGTAAGCCTAGAGCTCTGAACACGCAGAACAGTAAACCCATCCATCAGTGCATCTTTCCTTTTTCTGTTTCAAATCCTTTTATGTCATCACTGCCTTAAATTCTAATGTAATTTGATCAAAATGAAAAATATATGAACAATATCCACACATCAGCATCGGTATTTATTTATAAATATTTATTCTATTACTAGTTTTTTCACTATGGCCACTTCAGTTCATACAACTACTCTTAATACCACACACAGTTAATGTCCTTTGTCCTTATATGATCTTTTATATTTATATCTCCTATTGTTTTTGAATTTCCATATGCGTAAATTCAGTTTCTTATTAAAACTGTTTGTCACTTGACAGTCTTACTAGGTACTTGGCTGTACGATGTAATGTATTTGGTTGTGCCCGTGACCAGTAAAATCTGATTGTTAATTTAAGTGTAAACCCCATATTCTCACTTGAAGAGTTTCTTCCAGAGAAAGCCTGGCATTTTAAAGCCTTCATCAAACTCAGCGTCGCTCTCCTCAGACTCGTCTTCTCCTGCTTGTCTTTTTCTCTCCTTCTCCTGGAGTCTCTGTCTCTTCCACTTCCTGCAGGATGACAGTCACTACATTACTGAAAATGTTTCCCCTGCTGATTTCACACAAAGTCTGATCTAGGTTTCGATTAGCCAAACGGAGGCTCAGGCACCTGAAACTATTCCACTGCTGACATTCTTAATTTCACTCAGCAAGCATTGTTTAAAGAACCACCCTTGGGATGAGTTCCTTCAGAGTGTGGAGCACTGTATGGTCAGGTAGTCTCAGTCCCTGGCCTCTAGTTTTAATTTCCTAGTCTGAGAAAGAGAGACAGAGAGAGACCACAGCTCTGCCTTAGTTAGCTCCCTCGCCATCATTCTTGCAGGGCAGCTTTAATTGAACCACTTCTGGCTGCAGGGATACGGCAGTTAGTGGCAGTGTCATCACGGAAGCAAATTAAGATTGATACTGACAATTAGGAGTTTGAGCTCCCAAAGAAAGGTGTAGAGAGAAGAGTGGAGAGAAAAAAAATCCATCTTCATTTGGGCCTGGCCCTGTCACTCCACAATGAAACTGTTCCCTTTATCTGGGGCTTCCGAGACTGCACTTGTAATTAAGTCAAGACTAAGCATTGGTTCAGTTAATTACGTTTTTTTTTTTTTGGTATTCTCCCCACACCTCCTCCACTCCACACTGCACAGCCCTACCAGCCGCATCCAGAAATGTGTGGCTCCATTCACATCCAAATCGCAGTGCAGAAAGTGTGGAGAAAGAGAATGTGCCAACTCAATTTTCTTACTATAAATACAGATTCTCAATCTTGTTAGGTTTGGTACCATCTACTCTCACATTAGCATTGTGGAATAAATAGATGCATATTATAATGAGAAAAAAAAAACTATGAATAGACAGAGAATTTGCTTAGTCAAAGAACATCTGCCAGTCTCTTCAATGGATTATCTACTCTAGCACACATATGCAAAAGAGGTTATATGAATCATTCAATCATTTGAATTTGTGTTTGACAAAGACATTTCTAACATTTCAATCATTAATATAAATATTGCCCAAGGATTTCCTGTTAATCATACCTAATCCTTTGCCTGTAGTATTCAATATCACCATCATCTTTGTATTTCTTCATCTTGCCCTTTCTCCCAGAATCCTCATCCTCATCCGAGCTGCTGGGACAGTATTCATCACTCTCATCCTCTTTCTTGGGCTTTCTGGGTTTGGCTTCCCTCTTCTTTCTATAGGGCTTAAGCTCATATTCCTCATTTTCATCAACGCAGAACTCATCATCTGGTTCTGGTTCGTCAGGGTCTACCAGCTCATCACTAGGCACATACTCTGAACGCTCGCTGTCTGAGTCTCCTTCCCTATTTCTCTTCCTCTTGGTCTGGGGAAACTCTTTCTCCACCTTAGGCCTGGCTTTGGGGTGAGCCTTCAGGGCAGTCCTCTGAAGCTTCCGCATGCGCTTCTGCATTTTCTTTTCTTCCTTAGAGACAGCTCCATTCTTAGGAGACTTTCCTGATGGAGTCCTAGTTGCCTTCTTCTTTAAAGGAGGTTTCTTCCTACTCTCTGCCATCATAGCTTGGTCAGCAAGGTATTTGTCAAAGCCAGAATTTTCACTGAGCATCACCTTGCGTGGCTCTTTCTTCTCTTCCTTTTGAGATATCCGTGTGCCAAAAGGTGTCATTTGACCTGTGCGGATGAGCTCTTCCCACTCTGTCTCCTGAGCTGGCATGAGCATACTGCCCAGTGTTGATGGTCCTGGCTCTGACAAACACAAACCGCACAGGTCCATAGTTAGTATAGCTCTTATTGTGGAACCATCAGAGCCTCATGGTACTGTGATATGTTCAGAACTGATATTAAACACTATCAAGGGGAGGGGGCTTATTCTCCACATGTACACACAGATTTTGAGGTATTTCTCCTAACCTCAGAACTCAAAAAGCCAAATCACACATCAGCCAAAAAAGTACAGTTGTGATATCCCTCATAATGATTAGCCAAACAGGTACTGAATGTAATTACAGATAATATTTTGATTGATAGGTATAAATCTTCATAAGGTCACTGTCTGAATATAACCTCGAGATCTCAATTTTTTACAATGTTTTTATATTTGAAAAATACCACTTTCCGTTTTCCACGCATCAAAAATCTCATACGGAATGGACCAATAGAAAAGCCAGATTTATTCATTCATACTCTATATTGTTCCATTACATCGAACATTTTTTGAGACACAATGTTCGAAATATGACTGTAATCATATGTTGTATATTTGTTATTACTACTGTGTTTTTGGAAAAGATCTGTACACCCAGGCTGACACTAAGATTTCAATTATTTCTAACCAGAATTATAACAGTTCAGTTCATTTTTTTTTTTTAATCTAAATGGCCTAGTCTAGCAGGTCATTTCACATGATTTCCTACATCTCCAGGTGGACATACTAAAACCTTCTACTCTACTACTTAATTTCTACCAATAAAATGTGTTTTTTCTTGTGTGAAAAAATGCACTCATGCAAACACTGCTCAATACTTAAGTCACTGGCAGCGGAAATAAGGATAATTAAAATGACCTATGGCCAGAGGTATCTATGAAACTGTATTTCAATCTTACCTTCATCCTCAGTCAATACCTCCAGCTCAGGCTGGATATCCTCTACCCCAAGAATGGCTTGTAAACGCCTCTGCTTGGCTCTGATCTTTTTTAACTGCTTCTCCTGTAAATGATAAGAGGTTTCTAAGCTTACCAAGTTGCTGATACCGGAGAAGCCCCCAAATGTCTTGTTTTGTACTGTTATCATGGGAGCTATGATGTCCCAGCAGCATTATAGATGGTATAATAATCACACTTTATAGAAAATGTGATGAACAACGGTTTTAAAACAATTATTATACCCAAGTATTTCAAGATCAATGGGATGATGGCAGTGTCTTAAAACATGTTTGATGGCTCACTTTGTTTTCCTTTTGCCTTTTGACCGACTCAAATTTCCGGCTGATGTCTTTGCTTGTGGCAGCATACGGACTAAGCTGCTCTAGTATTTTGTTGATCTGCCTTAGAGCAGTTGTGCATGACCTAAGATACAACAGAAAACAATGAGTTGTTCAGTATGTGCACCTAGACATCCTTTTCAACTTTGACCTCTAAAAATCACTGGGGGGGTCATTAGAAGGAGGGAGCTCCCCACCATACCTGACATCATCCAGTACAGACTCATATTCTTTCTCTGCCTCAGCCTTAGCTGCAGCCTGGTTGGCTTCATGGATGGCTCTGTCCACCTGCTGCAAGACCCCCTGTTCCAGCACATCTTGGTCATACACATCCACTCCCAAGCCCTGCAGCTCAGCAGCCTGGGCACTCTGAGCAACTGCCTGGATCTCCTGACGGTTGATCTGGAGAAGCAGCTGAGATTTCCTCGTGGTCTCCGACCCAACGGTACCAGGACAGGCTGCAGCTGGCTCTTCACAGCCTTTTCCAGGGATGGACAGCCCAGTGGTCCCCCTGTTGATCCCATTATCCTCTTGGTCTCCTGGTGTTAGAGCACTGACAGGACTGGATAGTCCACTTGAGTCTTGGTCCTCGTTATTTTCAACTGGCATTTTAATACAGCTGCAAGCTGGGATGACATCAGAACGTGAAAGATTTATTTGCCAACCATTACTGAAGACGATACAAAGCATCCAACATTACGAACAAAAAGCTGGTGTGCTCTAACCAAGGTCAATTAAATGGCTTGCATCTGGTGTGTATAAGCGTCTGCATAAAAATAGGTGGGCTGACAGGCTAAACAGTGAATGTAGCATTTAAATTCACCGTTTAATTAGGCTGTAAAATTACAACAAATCTATTAAACCCAACACTGAAAAACCAGCTGTTGTTGTTAGCAAGCTAAGCTAATTCAGATTTCGTGGCCCAAAACACCTCAATTTTGTGACTATATTCATCCTTTAAACGACACAACTAGATTCAGACAAGAACAAACCTTTCAAACGGTCTTAATTTTATCAATAATTTATTCGTTTTTAACCGAAATCCATGAATTCTCTCTGTTCCTAAGAGTGTACTACTCTCACAGCACCGTCTAACACTTACACAATAAGGTCCACGAAGGAAGCGATTACATAAAAGTCTCATCCACCGACCTTCAAAATAAAAGTGTAAGCTCGGTTTAATTACATCCCTGAAAAACAGCAGATTTGTAAATACGCCAGATTCGAATTTTTGCTCTGCTTCAAAATAGTTGAAATAAATTTCCTTTCCTGTTTGCATTCCTTAATTTTCCCTGAGCTGGACGACATGGAAGAGCTGAATGGTGCAATTAATTTCCCCAGCACACAACAGCAAAGCATACCTCAGTGGCACTTTCTTATTTTGAATAATTTGTAATTCAAGTTACACAATTTTCTAAAAATTGGTTTTATTTATTTTATTTATTATTTATTTAATGAAAACAAATAATAGATACACCCTAGATACAGCGTACTTGTGAGCAAACTCTGCGTGGTTTTGCCTTATTTAATGTTATACATTTCCTTGCTTTCTGAAGTTGAGGGAAAACATCATTTGAGAGATCACAAACAAATATTGATTATTTTATCCGTTTTGCTCAGTTAACCCCACCCCCTCCATTCACTTGCTCGCGGGTGACCTCTAGCGTTTCGCTGCTCCTAAAACTATATCAGTGCAAAAGTATTGAGACAATTATAGAATTAATTTGGCTCCGTACTTCTAGTGAAGGGAGTCGCAACGCCTCAGCGGACCAATACATTTTGAACAACGCCATGCTTCCAACTTTGTGGACAGTTTTTGGGGAAAAACATTTTGTATTCCAGTATGACACAATGCACAAATAAAAGTCCATAAAAACATGGTTGGATGAGTTCGGTGGGGAAGAACTTGACTGACCCGCACAGAGCTCTGACCTCAACCCTATCCAACACCTTTAGGATGAACTGGAACAGTGAGTAGGAACAGTGAGTCAGTCATTGCTCTACAGAATGAACGTTGAAGTCATTGGTGGTGTAATGGTCAGGCGTCCCAATACTTTTGTCCATATGGTGTAGCTCTACTATAAGGGACCAGGGAACGCTCGTAAAATATAAAGACTGTACTTTCATGTTAATTAGTAACAAAAACACAATCAATATCTCCTTTCTGCATCACATTTTAAAATCTAATTCCTACAGGTCTCTATCACCAAAATTGCACGGTTGATTTTATTTTATGTGCTTTTATTTTTCTTCCATCTTTCTTCCCTTTATTTTTCTTCCATCACCCTGTTTATTTTTTGACCACAAGAGGGCGCCTGAGGTCTTTAGATTGGAAACCAAGCGAACCTGTTTGATTCAGTTGGTTCAAAATATGCTATATAGACAAATGTATTGGGGCGCCTGACCATTACTCCAACGGTGATTTTAATGACGTTGTATTAAAATACATAGACTTTAATATGGAGTTGACCCCACCTTTACAGCTATAACAGTTTTCACTCTTCTTGGAAGGGTTTCCAGAAGATTTGGAGTGTTTCTGTGTGAATTTGTGCCCTTTTGTTCTATACAGCATTTATGGAGTCAGCCACTGATTTTGGACGTAAAGGCCTGGCTCACAATCTCAATTTCAGTTAATCCCAAAGGTTTTGGATGGGTTTGAGGTCAGGGCTCTGTGGGCCAGTCAAGTTGTTATACCTCAGAAACTCACCCAACCATGTATTTATGGATCTTGCTTTGTGCACTGGGGCACAGTCATGCTGGAACAGAAAAGGTTCTTTCCCAAACTATGTCCACAAAGTTGGAAGCATGGCGTTGTCCAACATGTCTTGGTATGATGAAGTATTAAGATTGCCCTTCACTGAATAACAGGTGTGTCCCAATTCTTTTGTCTGTATAGTATATCCATTTGCTAAACTCTATGAGAAAACCAAGAGATGAAAAGTAAATGAAAATATTTCACTCACTCATCTCAACGCTGGAGAAAGGAGAACATACTGTCTTCTTGTCTGGCCTGGATGCCTATTTGACAGTGGGTTATTTTTACAAGTGTGGTGAGCTTACATAAAAGCAATCCCATATAGAGCAAATCTTGTGAAATAAGAAAATAAAACTAACAGACATGAATGTAATGATTTTAGTATACTCTAGGTGGTGTAAGTGCCTTGAGATCCTTCTTTTTACAATCCATGAGCAAACTATGTTCAGAGGCTCATTTTAACTTAGGTCTCATACAAAAATATCCAGATTTATTTCATTACATACTCAGTTGCCACTTTAGGTCTAATTATTCATGTTTCCATGTCATTAGAAGTGCAATATCAGTTTATTTTGCATGAAATACCCCTGTACATGATTAAATGTAACTATTGAATCGTGCACACTAACACCTTCAGCAAGACATCCAGACCAAAGAATGTAAAGGAGAACAAACTGAAGACTGCAGCCGCACAGGCTTTTCTTTTCTTTTCTTTTCTTTTCTTTTCTTACTCTGGTGTGTATCTGTTTACATCAACCTACCTTCTCAGGGTTCATGGCTGCTGAACCGAGAAAACCCACAGCCTGCATGCTGCAGATTGCCACCAGAAATAGCCATTATCTTTGATTCACAGCTGGATGGATTGTGTCGCATCAAGAAGGAATTCACAAAGCTTTGAGGCTTAAATGTAATGTGGCAGTTTCTTAGGCTTTCGGATTCCTGCCGGATTTTAATAGACCTATTAGGTACTTCTGCACAAAAGCATAGCGGAAATCAAATGGCTTTCTGGAACTAAACTGGCAAGGGATTAAAGTTCTACTGAGTGATATTTCCATCCTTTTATTTAACTCATTTTGAACCTTGTTTTGCCTTGAGCAGTTTTACAAAATCTACTTCATATGACTTCGTATGTCAGAAGAAATCGTTGAAGTATCTAGAGAAAGTGGCCTTTTAGGACATTGGCAGGAATCAGTCTCAGCAGAATAAATTTGCTTTACCACTGACATCTTGTCATCATCTTAACAGCGTCTCCGGCGTTAACGGGTCTGCTTCTTCTAGTGGTGTCCCAGTTTCATCCATGTAAGTGAATCTGTAAATCTGACTTGTTGGCCAAATTGTTCCCATTGTATAGGTCTTCCTTATGGGCCTCTTCTGTCCCGAGGACTCGTATTACTATAGACACATGGAGCTTTCAAATAACATTTGGCTTGGGGTAGCTGTATTGAAAGGTCCATAATGGACATTAATCTAGACATTGTGTGTAACTATACAATTCTGGATTGCTGCTGGTTTTCACATTTGTCACATGATCTGTATACTCTGTTCACAGAAACGTCTGGAAGCTGTTATGTGTTCAGTGGATCCTCTTTGGTGTGAGAATCTTAGGTTAGCTTGCCTTAAAAGGTAAGCTCACTGATGATACTATTAATTAAACTGTCATCCATTTCCCGCCACTCTGTAGTTTTAACCCCTGACATTAAGTCATATTGAGGATTAGATTACTTCATGGTGGGGCTTCAAACTCTGACTAATTCATCAGTGACCCACTGAGAGTATTGGAGACCTTACAAATCTTATTTTTATTTGTTTAAAACACAAAACAATGCTTTAAACATAAAACAATGGCAACTCCGATGTTGGAGTTTTACCTTTCTTTCCTTTGTTTTTTCGCTTGCCTGCATTTGTTGACCTAATTTTCTTCTCTGTTCTAAAAGTAGAAGCGAGGCCGGACAAATAAACACACAATCCCTTTGGCTTTATTTATTCTGTACTTTAAAATAAACATAAGCTTTAATTAAAGTTTTATCCATGTTTCACTTCTGCATCCAAACGTGAAGCAGCATCTTATCCAAGTCTGTTGACTTTGAAAATACATAAAAGCATGATAGAGATAGATCTCCTGCAGCTTGATTCCTTTGTACAAATCTCTTTTTTAGATGCAGAGCCACAGCGCTTTATATATTCATAGCACTTTACTATGTATTTTTTCTAGTATATATTTAGTGAGTGTGTTTTGGGAAGTGATAACAGGAGAGCAGGAGGGTGGGTTTAGGGTTGCTGCTGCGAATTGTAAACATCCTTGCACTTTTACTGCTGCCTAGGCATCTTGGCCACATGTTTTATGCAACTTGTTTCACACTGTTTCACATCGTCCTTCCTGTAATTCCTTTGAATGTTCACTAGCAGCCAGAGTATTTATCTTGCATATACAGTGTGTGTTCCTGACTGAAGATAAGAGAGAAATGCTTACGATTGTTGAAATGGTGGTAAGTGCAAGTCAAAGCAGGCCTCCTTCATTACTCAAGTGATGCAGGTAATGACAGGGAATGAATGGCTTACAAGCATAAACAATGGAGCCAGCAGTGAATTGTCATCAGAAATGCTATTAATGTCATTTGAAATAAAATGCTTGTGCATCCCATGCAATGACTAATCGTAATATATTTACAATTAAAACTACATTCACTATATTTAATCTGAATTTGTTTTAAGAGATTAATCAGGTATGCAAACACATTTTAAGTATTTTAAGTATTTTTAAAACATAGCATTTATTACTTGATAAGTTAATTCATCTTCTACAGGAAACAAAAATAAATATAGCGTTTTTATGCAAATTGCAGAGCACAATTTCAAAGGCTGAGTTTAACAAGTTAACAAATTTAAGCATAAGTGCTACAACGTTTTTCCATAATGTTAAGCAAATAAACTGAACAGTTATTAGCATTTTTACATCACCCTCCAGAGGGTATAGTCATTCACAGGAATGACAGCAAGTCCTTTTTTCCTTTGATCAGATGATTTCCATAAGAACATAAATCTTTTCCATACATTACACACACAGGGCGCAGTAGGAAGCAGACAGTGAGAACAGAGATCATTCACATACTTCGGCAACAAAAACGGTCTGTTTTCTAATTCTATTGATGAAAAAAGCATGAAAATGGCCATGTAAAATGAATTATGCCCGTTTTTGGTCCATAAAACCACACAAAAGTGGAATAGAAAATATAAAATGCAAGAAAAACATAGCATGTGGGCTGTTTTAGATATTTGAAGTTTCCCGTTATAGATTAATATTGCTCATCTGTGACACATTGTTAAAGTTTGAGATGCTGCCAGTGTCCACTCTGCCATTACCTCAGTCAGTTACACCTGCCAACACCTAGAAACGTACATTGCCATACTTTGTTTCTCATTTTAGTTGTGTCCTCTGGCCATGCTGTTCGGAGACTGGTGACCGGCACAGAATGGAGAGGTCATCATAACCATGCTGTAATGTAAATAACATGCTGGGAGGTTTAGAGGCCCAAAGGCGGCTCCAAACGCTGCGGTAAGGAACGTATCTTGCTTTTGTGGGTCTGCCGTATCAATTACAGGTAATAAGTTTTGAAATGACAGCTGGAACTCTGTCATTACCCAAGGGAGATTCATAAAGTGGTTTGTGTACGCTGTGATAATGTGAATTCACAGCTGTACAAAAGTGCAGTATTATAGCAATAGAGTTTGAGGAAGGAAACAAGAGTCATATGTTCATATGTGTGACGCTGAAGATATTTGCTTCTTAAACAAGAAGGTTGGATAATCTCAACATTATTAGCACAATCTCCTATTAAATGTAGTTACATTACCAGCATTTAAGATGTCGTCACTTACCAGAATTTTTATTTTTTTTGCAATGGTGCTGGACAGCAGTTAAATATTTAAGTCTTTAGCATGTCTGTCATTCATAAAACACTTTTTCTTTTAGAGGAAGGTTAGTTTTGATGCAGAAATGATTATTCATTCAGTATCAATTCTTCTTTCATTCTTTTATGTGATCTCAAATGCATCCATGACTCTGATGTTCTAACTACTAAAATAAGGCTGTTATAACAATGCCTCCAAATGTATGTACTTGTGATTCAGGTGAACAGTTAACCATGCCATGACTTGGCTTGTGCTGTTGCAACATATTTGCCTTGGAACAATCTCCTTTGCCTACTCAGTGTTTACTTAAATATATGCATCTGAAAGCTATTTGGGAAGTCAGAGGAAGGTGCAGTAGATCCTTTTCTTAGCTAACACCTCCATCAGTATCTTTGGAAATATGGAAGCTGTTGTTTTTTGCACCTGTGTAGCAGCTACGGAGCTCTCCCAGGAGACTCACATCACTTTACCGAAACCACCTGGTGTTCTGACGGCTTGACTTGAACAGTATATGTACAGTCCACCTACGCTCAGGTTACTGGACTGGCTCCAACAATTGTCTTCACCTCAGCAGGTTTGAAGTACCGTACATGACCACTAAAACCGTGTAACGACATTTAAACCATAGCTATGCTCATGTTACATTAAGCCCCATCGCCCAGTGGAGAACCTATGGTACATGGAACATGAGAGAAAGCAGCTGTAGTCTAAATAATGATTAGCCAGATGACTAGACATCTGGCACTTGTGGTGGAAGCATGTGTGTGTACATGTATGTGTGTGTGCTGAGACATGCTGCGTCTGTGCATCCATGGCATGGGGCATGAGGGTTAGAGTTACCCGTTTGGAGGAGCCGGTTGCTGGGAGATTAATAACCGAAGAAACGAGCGCACAAGCATAACACAACATGTCTAGAACTGCCATCTGAAGCCTGTCTGATACTTAGCAGTCTGCATGCTCCAGCTCTTAGGAAAATAGAAAGCTCTTTGTCCCCTCTGAAGGCTGTGATTTGGGATGTCAAGTCCATCAGAGTCCTTACATAGGAGAATTGACCCCCAGCAGAGATAGGGTATGCTTTTCTTTCCTTTTTTTTTTGGATTTCTGTCTTTTTTTGACCAATGTTATGCCTTATTTGAACTTGAGCAAGGTCAAATGCAGAAATGTGTAATAAAAAAACTCTACAAAGCTTCTTAGCGTTATAAAGAAGAAAAGCTCTCATATAAATTCAAATATTTGAAATGTAGACCCAGTTGATATTAAATGTTTTCCCAGTTTGGTTTTGGTGGATCCTTCAGTGTAAGAACATGAGGAACTTATCACCCTGGCTTAGTGCAAGTGTTTGGAGATGCTGGAATTGCAGCCTCAGCCTCCTCATAAAACAAATCAAAATGATTTAGATCATTTTATAGCCTTTAGACAGTCCCCGTGTTGGCTCAGGCTGCTCCTTCTGTAGGAAGCCTGGCTCTACTTATTGTTTTTCTCCCTCGTGACACCTCCCCTTTATGTTCTCGTCTGCCTTTATGAGAGAGAATTCAGTCTCAGCATTATTAAATAACCATCTTGCATCCCTGTGTCCCCAGGCCATTTTGTACCGCATTTAATTTTCTGCTGGAGTGCCAAAAGACAGATATTAATCATGAATAATCTTTGTGCTTTTGCCATTTACAGGAAAATGAGATTTGGGTTTATCCATGTTTTAACTTGAGTTAATATTGCAGATTATTAGTCTTCTGTAGAGACATCCTCTCTAAATATGACAATCAAAGCCCAGTCTATCCATGGCAACGTATTATTCCCCGTGGGTCAATTTGTTTCTAGTAGACCCTGTTACCCCTAATGCAGAGATGATCAATTGTTCACATATTGGCCAAATTCCTAGAGGTGAAAAAGAGTCACAGCACCTCCAGTCAATTGCTTTTCTATGCCAGAAAAGTTATTTGCGTCTAAAAAAAGGATCTTTTGTAGTCTACATGATATCCGCTTGCTATATTAAATAAACAGGAATGCTTAGAATTACAAGTTTAGAAACACATTTACTCATTTCATTACTCAGGAGCTCTCCATGAATGTCTCCTTGCTGGTGAAAACAGCAGTATATGTCGAAACTTATTTCTAATTGCATACACTGGAGTAAATACTTAAAGGTCTCTATATGTGCTATTTTAAAAGTGAACTGTGAACAGATTGGAGGGTGTATAAAAAACCTCCCCCAGCTTCTTCCTCTTTCATTAACGCTGCTGGACTGCAAAAGCTACCACTGCCCCCTTAATCACAGGTATATAGGAATGCAAGATCTTTCATTCTGTGGAACTACAGCCACTGATGAGCCTTTGTTAGATTTCTTGGCCAATTAAAGGAAATGAAACATTAAAAACAGGCGGTTTAAGAGATTTAGTGAATTTTAAAGCCCATAATAAAGGATTCTATGATATGTTTAGACTGATTTTGCTGTTGTGCTCCTATGGATACATGCTTAAAAAACTCCTCACTGGACATGAGTACTACGGTAAAAATGACTGGTTATTTGAGTACCTGTTGATTTAAAAATTAAACAGTTTACTAACAGGTTTTGTAATCTGTAATTAGTTGGAGACCCCCCCAATCCAGCAAGTTTTATGTGAAGCATATTCCCTATTTAGCCTTATAATTAGCCTTGGCTTTATTTAAGGGCTCTTAAAAGTCTCATTTTTCAACAGTATACACCCCTCCATCTCTACCCTTATATGTTCTTTGTTTATCTTGTCTCAAAGCATTGATCTCCTTTGCAAGTTTGCAGTTTGTTCCTACATTTTTTCTGAACAGAATATATCTGTAAATCTCTAAATAACAGAATAATCAAAAGTAAAAGCTTCTTCACAGACTCAGTTTTAACCGGTTTTACCTGCTTTCAGTTTCTGTAGCTATTTAGACAAGCAAAAATGATTTTTATGATCAGACTATCCTTTTAACCCTGCTAAGTGGCCATAGGAGTCTTTTACTTAACCCTGAGCAAAGTGTTCCTCAGGTTGATCTACAAGTCCTCACGTACTAGAGCATCCAGACAAGATAACTGCTTGGCTCCTGGATTTTTCCATGGAGGGCAAATCTCTCTGCAGAGAACAGCTCCGCATCTGATGCTCGATCTCGCTGGAGAAATTCAGTGTAATATTTCCGATCACAAAAAATGCAGCCGTCTGCCATCTGCTGTTACAGCAAATCTTTGATTCGATACAGTCAGGTGAGGCTATATATGATGCTTGAGGATGTTTGAATATATTGTTGGTTCTTGAAGGGAATTGATGGAGGCTAAAGGCTGCATATGAAAGGACACTTTACAGGACACTCAGACAATGAGCACTCTAATGGGCTCTTATAATGGAAAAAGCACATTACTGCAGACATTTACTTAACCTGAAAGAGACTCTGTGTAAAATGAGTAGATCATTGCTCTTTCCATTAGCACAAATATACAGCCTGAAAAAAACAGTCTAGAAAGTGTACAGTTAATGTTATGTGATGGCGTCCCAAAGTAATTACAGCTGTTACCATTACATTTATGAGGGTTATTAGCATTTTACAGTATGAAGAGTGAACCAGGGCAGATTAAAATGTTCATGCTTTACAGGAGAGAAAGTGCTTTTGGTTCATGGCCAGCAGCCTACCACTCCATTATCACTAATGAGACATGTGTGTGGCATTGTCCTTTTACGAGTAAGGTGACTGAATCAGCAAGAAAAAACCATGATGTCTCCATAAACATCCCACCCTAGCATGCTCAGGGTGCAGGAAATGGGGTTGTGTCAGGTTCAGCAGGCCAAGCAGGAATGCTGGGTGAGCTTGGGGCTAGTGCTCATGCTTTCACATCCTTTTTTGCAGAAGACTGATTGTGCTGTTTGGGAAAACAACAACTGTTGCAGCATCTTCTGAGTTTATCAAAGGGTCAGCGCACTCGCCCCAGGCTTTGTTTCCGTGGCATTTTTTCACAAAAGACAGTTCGCCTTCACAGCAGTGATGGTTCATTTGACACTATTGCTGACTCTTTTATTTATTTTGGTTCCAACTCAAAGGTTCGTTTATAGTGTTCCTTAATTTCTTCATTCTCTGTCTTCCAGCCATCCTCTGTATTATTTACTAAGTTACTTTCACTCACAAGCTCAGTGGTTGTGGAAAGTCTGTGAACCCCCTTTCTGGTTCTGCAAAAATATGACCTAACACATCATACTTTCAGAAGTGCTAAAATGAGAAATAACGTGACCCAGACGAATTGAAAATGAAATATTGTGATATTTTTCTTTTGAATTTGCTAGAACATTTCAAATTCACGTTTCAAACAGTGATAGCAAACACTCCTAGTACAGCTGCAGCAAATCAGCCCTAAACCATGATACCACCGCTGTCATGCTTCACAAATGTTTCTTGTTTTAGAACATAATGTTTTTTCTTCTCCAAACATCATTCTCCTCATTTAAACTAAAAAAGTCTTTGTTCTCATCTGTCCACAAAACATTTTCCATTTAGCCTTCAGGCTTTACCTTCAGCAAACGTAGAAGAGCAGCAGTTTTCTTTTTGTGGCTTTCTTCTTGGGGCCCTGTCAAACACACCTATGTCCATCACTGACAGTTGATAATGTGGCATAGTTATGTGAACATTCAAACTAAGATAAAATGAACATATTTTTGTTCTATTGAACTATTTTGTACTGTTGATAAAAAGTTATTAAATGATAAATCTATCATGAAATAAAAAAAATGCAATATCTATTTTGACGTTTGAGAAATAATGCATTCCTGATATTATAGCACTTTGAGTGCCATGCAGCTGTCTCAGTCATTTCAGAACCATCTATTTGTATAAAAACCCATTTGAATGCATTAAAAATATATATTTTCAGCTTCCTGTTGTCCTACCAATTATTTAAAACCTGAGAAGTTACACACTGATTGCAGGCTCCAAATATTTGAACAGTAGAGCATATTTTCCATTTGCACAGATGAAGACCTTCTGCTTTGGCTGTCATTCCTTTATTTAATTATGAACTCTTTCTCTGTATGAGCTAAAATCCTAAAGCAGATGGTGATACAGTACAGAGGTGTTTGTTTGGGCCTCCACTTCAAGGAACACATCGAACTGGAGCTTCATGGCCCAGAGAGGTCGGTCAGAGAAAGTGAAGAAACACAGGTTTTGTCGACTGGGTTTTGTGTTTAGGGGAAGTACTGCTGATCCTGAAGTCTTTACATTGTCAGCTCGTTGCAGTGTGTGAGTGAGGCTGAGGAGGCTCAGAGCTCACAGAGTAACTGGCTGACTTTCAGTTTGAACAGTAGATCAGCATCATGCTTCAGCAGCTGAGATGTGTTCCAGAGCCAGATCAGTCGCAGATCACATGCTTTAAGGTTTAGAGGAGGATTTGTCTTTCGCTGTGTATTAACGTCTCTAAAGTCTGTTTGTTTTCAATACATTGCTGAATTATGGAATAGCATGTTCCCCTTAGTCTGTAGGAAAACAGAAACTGCTTTTCTGAAGCCAAAAAAGGCATCTGTCCCAGCTGGATTGGCATTTACAGTAAATGTGATCTCTTCCAGTACTCGATAATCTCTTTTGGAATGAGTTGATATTCATTATTTTAATATGATCATTGTGACTGAGTGCATTGTTTCTATTTCTGTGCCAAGGCCATGATCTGCAATGGATTCCATTGAACAGCATCAGATATTGTACATTAACTGTCCTAAAATCCTCTGATGTATTTAGGGGCATCAAACTTAAATATATATTAAACTGTATAACAATATTCATGTTTATCACACTTTTATTTCATTCTTCCAGCAGGATGCCATGAATACACAAATAAATGTTACAAAAGGTATATAGAGTAAAAGTGTAAATGACACAGAAGCGCAAGCAGAAATAGGCATTGTCATGGTAGTGGTGCTGAGGCTTAAAATGTTTCTGCAATAAACACTGGTATAAATACACTGCACAAGCAAGAATCTAAATGCAAGATTTCTGAAAATGTCCCCAAGTGGCATTAAACAGTACAAACAGGCATTCAGCTGAATTCGCTGTTACCTGCAGGATATCCTGAAAATACATCTAAAATCTTTTTTAAGCATTTTAGATTTAAGACTAAAAAGTAGTGTTTAGAATGATCTTTTAATATATAGCATGAATTGAGTAATCAGAAAAAAACAGCCTGTTTTTGTAGGTGTTTGTTCTCTAGTTTAGATACACTGGCACCACAAAGTGTATGTAGTTTAGCCTCAGGCAGAAATAGTGTTCTTGTTCTGCAGTTGGAAGAACAGTTGTGTAATAAGTAGTGGGGTGAAGGGCAGACCCACATGTCAGGAATAAATCATGAATTTACGAGTATTAATAGTTAACAGCAGATTTTGTGGGAATGAGTGGATGGGATGCTGGGGTCTTGGCGTTTTTGACTTCTGGAAGTTCACTGCACTGTAATGGCAGAAAGAAATGCATCAGTGAGTCCATTAATAATCAGCACAACTGAGCCCCAAAAGAAAACCAAGTTCTGAGGTCATGATTATTAGTTGCTGAAGAGTCAAGCAAACAGCATTCAGGTTACTCCATATTCATTTTTACAACATGACAGGAGGATAACCCCAACTGACCACAACACATTAGAGCAATAAATTGCTTAGCATAGCATGCAGGGCATGGACAACATATTTAGATCCAAAAGCAATTGCTGAGGGTAGCACCTAAGGCAAGCACAACAAATTTGACGCTAAAAGCAATTTCTAGCAGATAATTACGTTTTAGACAGACCACCTAAAGCCAAGTGTTGCACTGCCTAGCTGCCATCGGCTTGGACAAGTTTTAATGGAATGTAACAGGGGAGAACATACCGTTTACTTTTAGGCAGGTAAAGACAAACCTTGTGAAAACAACATCAAACCTGGTGTGTCTCTTGGCAGGAAGGAAGAGATGTTGGTGTGGGTTATGTTGGCACTGTAGAACAGAATGTTCTTGGCTGTCCTTCAGATGTGTCTCTACTGTTTTTACTGCTGAATGACCAGGGTGTCAATGGTCAGAACCTGGTATTTGTAAAGGAAAGGGGTCAGAGAAAACTCGGACTGTGGCTTCATGGATGTTTCCAATGAAGCCACTGAAGCCGTTTCCTCTCCTCAGGGTCTTGTTTGTCATTATTGTATCGGCTGTTTTCATTTACATCAATATTCTTTCTGGGCGTTGTTATATTGTATCCATGTCATTCTAGGCTATGTGCAGTTTCCTAAATTGATCTTGGCTCTTGATGTTCCCACTGGCACAGGGCTCTGCATTTCCTTCCTCACGGGGGACTCTTCCAGTTCATCTGGATTTCCCTTTTTTTTCCACTTATATGAGGCATAACATGCTTTTGAAGTTTGCAGGGCAACAGTATTTGTGAACTCAAGAGCTTTGTGACCAGTTTTGAGTGTTCAGGCTTTCAGTACAGAGGCTGAGAAGCACTTGTTCACTCAGTGAATTCATGGTTTAGATGGGAGTCAAAACCCAAGTTTACGTTTTAGAGCTTCAGTGGATTTACAGAGTCTATATTGCATACCATGTAAAGAATGGCTTAGAATTGCAATGAGTGAGAATCCTATGTTATAGGAAATGACTGTGAACATTAAACCAGCCCAAAGACCAAATCGTAATCATTTTTAATTTGACATTTACACTAGGGCTGTTCGATTCCCGAAATCACATGCCACTCCAAGTACAGAGAATGGATAGAGTCTATTCCAAGACTCTAAAGATTAAAAAAAAAATCCAAAAACAGGACAGAAGAAGGAGGTCTGGAAAAATTAACGGTGCATTGTTAAGCACATGATACACTATTATGATTGAGTGACAAGGAATTCTGACAAATACAAAAATGCATAAGTATATCTAGGTAATAATAGCAAGATGTGTGTGTGTGCTTGAGTCCAGGAATGCCTGACTGTAACTTTATGGAACTGAATCCAACACTTTGCAGCAGACTCGCAATTCCCAAAAGTCTTGGAATTTGAGAATTGACTCTTTTTGGAATTGCCATTAGTCACTCTAAATACTTTCACTTTAGTGAAATCCACAAATCATTTTTACAGCCCTCAATGTGCACTAATGTTACAGTATAATAAAATCCAGCTGGCACTTTCAAATGACGGTACAAAAAAAGGACACCTATTAAATAGCGGACCTGAGATATAAGTTCAGCTGATGATAGTCGCTCCACCATATTTCCAAGTATCTGTGTTCAGAAGTAACAAGCAATGAAAATCACATTCTCACATTCTTTCTCTGCCAGAGTAAATGGACACTTTAGGGAACTGAGAACTGAGTTTGTTGGAAGGACCGTGAATGGTGGGCTGAAATGCTATAGTTCATTCAGTTGAATCTGAGGCAGGTGAGATGCTCATGTCTGTGAGAGGTGATATATCTTTGGGAAACATTTTCTTTACTGAGTTTCCAAACACTGCTGAGTGTCACACATATGAGATGATCAGATGTTTTGCCACAGGGACAGAGCACCTTTTGCTAAAGGGGAGTTTGGGGGCCTCTGCAGAAACATGTCAAAGAGATTTATTCCACTGTTCGCAAAGTGATCTTGCAAAGTGTGTCAGTTTGCTTGCTTTTTTAGAGAAGTGTGAGGGAATAAATGCTGCTTTATTTTTCCTTGGCATGGATGAAATATGGGTGACATATGGTCGGTTAGGACTGGGATTGCTTCACACCCAGTATGTTACAGTTGGTTTTCAGTTACAGTTAGTGAGCCTGGGAGTCATAAGTTTGTTTATCTGAACCGAGTAAATAAACTGTTCAATATTCTAACTTTAATTAGTGTCCTTACTTTAAACTCAACCTAATAATTAATTCTTGTTCATTTGCTGTTTGTGAGCAGTACCACAGTTTGTCAGAACTGTGCAACAGAATTTTATTACATTTCAAGAATATTTTTCCTTGAAATTTAAAGCAAATCTTAGCAAAGTAGCAAAACATGAATAAAGTTGCAATTTTACAATTATTTCATGTTATTTTAAATCAAATAAAAATACATTATAAAAGAAACTTGCATTTACAGGCCACAATTAGGCCACTGAATCAATCGGTTGTGTCTGTTTCACACCAATATTCATTAAACACAGTTTTTGTGGCCCAAACTTTAAAGCATGTTTGGAACTCAATATGCATCACAATTCTTTGTTTTTCTGAGACTTGATAGGTTAAAACAGACAAAAAACATTACTATTGTTGCATAATTACCATGAATAACTGTGTACAATAGTGTTTATTAAACTTTCCACATGACTAACTTGATCTATATTGCACTACATCTAGTTAAACAGAACTAATTATGCTGAATTTTTTAGTACTACTTTTGGTATCAATATTGAAATCTGCCTTGGTATCATGCCTGGTACACAGAAAGTGTATTTGATAAATGCTCCCATCTTCATATTCCCTTCACCATATTCCTGTAAGGTCTGATAAAAGGTTCAACCTGCACTGCAATGTAAATCTGGATATTCTATTTCTTTCTGGTGTGTTTTTCCAAAGCTGAACTCCTTTCTAAAATTCTGGGGCAGCTGGTGGCCCAGTGGTGAGGAATTTGCTTAGTGGCACCACCTTTGAGTAACGTATCATCTCCACACAGCGCTCCCTGCATGCTGGGTCATTGGCTGCCCTCTACTTAAATGCAGGATGGGTTAAATGGGTTAAACATTTTTTTCGCACTGTGTGCTCTGGTGCGTTTATGACTATAAGGGCCACCTTTACTTTAGAAATATATTGCAAGTTATTAACATGAGTCGTTTCAGTACTGAAGTTTTGTGGGAAAAAACAGCAGCATTATTCATTGACTGAAATGGGTAAACTTGTAAATAAAACTTGACTGCTGTGATTGCACAGTCGAAATTTATCATGTAATACTAGCAGACAAATGAAGAACCACAGTTTTACAAACCCTACGGGAGCTGAATTGTCCAGAGAAAACAATATATGGAACACCATTCCAGATTCAGATTTACTTTTGTTTACTTAAAGACAATGCAAGGCACCCTCAGTCATGAAGATAAGTTGTTTAACTGGTTACTGTTTGCTATCTTGATCTATAAGTCATTTTTACAATAACATTGATACTCTCCAAGTATGAGAATTTAATTTATTTGGCCTCTTATGGGATGGAACTGGATAAATGAAAACATAAGTTCTGTAAAATGGTAGTAGTAGACTGTCATTTGGGCATAAATCCATGCACCCGAAAAAATAACTTCTGATAATCAGTTTGTACAATACAGTTAGTGTGTTGGGTTCTATTAAACGATTATGAACAGCTTCCTCCGGGATAAATAAAGTTCTCTGATTCTGATTCTGATTCTGATTAGAGGTCCAGTTAAACTTACTAAATTGTGTCAAATTGTTCCTCAGTGTAAGTCATCTTCATTAAACGGTCCAGTTGGTAACAATAAAATGGGGAAAAGCTGTCTTAATCAAAACTGACCAACATGCTGCTTCAGAAGCCTTGAGAAATAAATGAACTTTGCCCTGCTGGTCTTCCTTGTGCTGTTTCCATACTGACCTCCATCAGGTAGCTGGATTTCCTGCCTTGATGCTATTGACTCAGCTGGACCTGATGAAGTTTTTCTGTTTGGACACACGGGGCAATGAAGTCCTAATTTGTAACGCCGCTAAAATGTAGAAGCCCCACTAAGCTGCTTCTAAGCCCCCCTTTATTATCCTTCACACCTCCAAAGTGGCACAGAGCTCTTTTAAGAAAATCTCCCACTCAGGAAAACAAGCCTCTGCTTAGAACGGCTGGCTAAGTGTGTGAAATCCCCAAACGCTAGTGTTTTTAGAAACCCAGTCGCCCAGAGCCAAAGGTTAGGAGCATTCAGCATTCCTATACATCAGACTGCCCCCAAGATATTTTGCGAGCACCATGAAAGACGACTAAACTTCCTCTCAATTTCTAAGTGCTGGGTGAAGAATGGAAAAGATCTGTCTGACAGGAGAACCAAGACATCCTTTAGTTGTGGAACACCTAATTGCTCATGTGCCGTGTTTGTGTTAATATATTTTCAGTCAGTTTTGCAGCTTAGAGCAAAAAAATGGGTAAAGCCTCATTGAGAATGGACAAGCATGCTTGAATTAATCAAAGAAAACACAGTTATCTTGACTGGGGATCTTCTGTCTGGATCATGTTTTGAAAACATCTCTGCAATTACTTTTAGTACTTTTTAATGGACAGGTTCCAGATTTTGTTTAAAATAACATACACACATGGGCAGTTTGGGCAAAAACCATCAGATCTGTTTAATCACACCTGTGCAATATTTGTGTTTTTTAACCACTTTTTCAATATGGTTTCATGTCAGGATTTGCTTGAACTTAAGGAGAGTTATAGGGTGCAGGTCATTGAAACGGGGCACCTGGGAAAAAGGGACAGTTAAACATTGGAGTTCATATATTAAGATGTGTTGTGTATATTAAAACGTGTGAAAATGCGTAATCCAAAGCAGTGTTTATGCATTTCTAAAAGGGTCTCCGGTTAACTTGGTTAAGATAAGAAAAAAGTCCCACCGGTACCAGCATCACAGTGGTAGGTGAGATGACAATGTGATGAGGTACAAATTGTTAGAAATAACCAAGAACAACTTCTTGTTGTTTTATTCCAATATATCTTGCAGCTGGGATGTAGTTGTGAATCTAACCCTAAGAAAGTGGAGGACTGGATGATTTAGATTACATGTGAGCAATTTGAGTCAAGACTTTTGGGTGACTCAGTAAATTGTTCTGGCAAAGTAATTTTTAGAAATTGACTCATTTTGACAATATTCATGCAATATATTTTGGAAATGGGTTTGGCTGCAACTTTGTATTAATCTTCCTGTTATTCCTAGAAATCCTTGGTGAAAGAAGTTTGGCTTCTCGTGGCACACAAAGTGATTTTACTCCTTTTGAATTAGTTGCTTCCCAAACACAGTATTCACCACTGTAACTTTCAGAACCTGTTATGATAAATAGCTCTTGTTCTGTTCTTAATAACAGCCACTGAGCTCTCATAGCAGCACAAGACAAATATACATTCTTCCTGACCTTCTTCGGTTAATGCTGAAATGATAACCACCCTGTTTCCTGCAATCAAAATAAACTGAGCTCTTTGTCCAGGAGCATACTTCCAGACATGTTAACCATTTCTTATTTGAGTTTTCTTTAGGTTCCTCTACTATAGACCATAGCAAAACGTTTTTGCCCCATTCCATAGACATTAAGACAGCTGATAGCTACAGTCCCTGCCTCACCCTGGAGTTATCATAAACACTTTTGGATGCGGCTCATTTAGAGAGGAGCTCCAATGCAGACCATATGGTCTTGAAACGCAGTTACAGTAGGTAGCTCCAAGACATTCTTTGATGTGAGATGGGTCTGTTGCGCAGCAAGCAGTGATATATGTTCTCTGCACGTGTGTTTCTGAAGTCATGTATCATATCTGATCTCCGTGGTTCTATCTGGGCTCAGTGACAAAGAACACAAGTGAGCATGAACAAAGCGCCCGTTTCCCAGATCAACTAGAAACACAAGCAGCGTTTGATGCCCTCAGCTTGCAGTCTGAGTGTCTCCCTCTCCCTCTCTCTCTCTCTTCGTCTCTCTCTCTCTCTCTTTCTCTCCCTGTCTCTCCCTCTCTCTCTTTCTCTCCATGAATGTCTTTCATGTTCACTTTTATCATTTTAGATCATAAATAGCATACTTAGTTACTTAATAATCAATTTGTCATCCTTTCTTACATTAACAGGAGGATTTCTTTGCTTAGCCACAGCTCAGTACTTGACATGGTGATTTTTTTTGTTTCATGAACCTTAAAATTCTTATAGCTGTGAATAAACAAACAAACTGTCCTGGTGGAGAGATAAGCAATTATTGTTTTAACAGAAATACTGTCTAGCGTTTCCCAAAAGATTATACATCATTGGTTTGTTTATTTAAATAATTGGTACCGGATAAAGTTGTATAGAGTTTCAGTGTGTCTGTTTATCTGCATAGTTTTAGTGTTTTATTATAATTTCCTTTATTTGTTTAATACAACCTTCTATATTCAATCTTGCCATGAAGCAGCCTTTATATGTCTTACGTCTTGTTCTGATTTTCTGCTGTGGTTGAATCCATGAACTACAAAAAGTCTTTCTTAACCCATTGTCAAGAGCCATCACTTTCATCTGGTTGTAATACTCAATTCTTTGCTGATGAGTTTGTGTTTGAACTACAAACTCTTTTGTTCATTCATGTGTCAAGCAATGATACAACACAGTAATAACTCAAAATCCAATCCTTGTACATGGTCAACGGAAAGTTCTGAATCCACAGTTCTAAAAGAATTGCTTAGCTGGTTTAATTGGCCAATGAGAGATAAAGAACTAATTGTGAACCACACCTTGCTAATGTTTAAATAAAAAACAAAGATCATGTTATGTAGACATGGTAAAACCATTGGGTTTAAGTTTGTTTGATAAGTTCATTTTCAAATTAACGACACTGCGGTTTACCAAAGCAGCTGTGGGAGTGACAATTGCACTCACAGCTCAGACGATCATCTCAGCTCGGTCTCTTGGGTTTTAAATTGGACATACTGCAATGGCAATAAGGCAGTGGTTTCCTAGGATCGCATTAACTTGCATACTTCTCACCTTTGGAATAATAGAAACAGCAGAGGTGTTAGGTGCTCTTTCACCTTAAAGGAAATTACTCTTTTTGCACAGGGAAATGGACAAATGTCTGGACAAAAGTTTCACTTAATGACCCTGAAATGGTATGGAACATGGGTACTTTTGTCTCCAAAGACCCTGTGTTCGCTATGGAGTCATTAAAATAATAATGAAAGTTGTAAACTGGAGATCTAATTTTTCATTTGTCATCAGTTTTCCATCAACAAAAATGGTTCAAATCCCACATGTAGAAGTCAATGAAAGATCACTGACTTCTCAGGGAGTAATACATGAGCCAACATCAGCATATTTGTGAAGTGCATAATACACAGATGCCAAGTACTGCTTTGTGCTATACTTTGTATTTCTCAGAAAAACATTGTTTGGTGGAAACCGGTCTGAAATAGTTCAGATGGTAGGGTTTCAGCAGCTGCATTCTGGAGCCTCTGCATGTTCAGTGAGAGACTTTGCTTTTGGAACAAGTCAGGAAAGACCCATTAATAGTAAGTCATAGCCACTCAAGTGTGATGAGTGTTAAATGGAACTACAAGAAGGATTGTGCTTGGCTTTGAGTGAGTGTGTGAATCTGTGAATAAGAATGCTGTTATGTGGACAAATGAACACTAGGGCATGCCTCATATAAAAATGCATATTAGGTAGTGGATATGATGACAGCGTCTCTTATGCTCTGTCAGCATCTAGTCTTGAGAAGCAGTAGGTAATGAGGCAAGCAGATGGCCTACCTTAGACTTTCAGAGGCTTTATAAATGTAGAGACTTGAGCAGAGCAGACTTAGAGCTGTTGGAATTAGTGCAACCATATGGAGCTCATCAGAGAGTTTGATTTGAAAGTTCACACACTAATGGTATCCATCCCATTCTCTTTTGGGGAGCCTTATACATCCCTTTATTCACTTCCTCTATGTTCCTTTCTAACCTGCCTCTCTGTGTTTTCCGACTGTTGTCACAAGAATGAGAGGTCTGACAAATATAACTGTCATAATTCGGTGTGAGCAATAAAAGAGGGTTTTGCTGATTTGTTTTTTTGGTTACACATTATATGCAGTTTCCTTTTTACAATCGGTCTGCCATCTATCTGTCTGTCTGTCTGTCTGTCTGTCTGTCTGTCTATCCATCTATCTATCTATCTGTCTATCTGTCTATCTGTTTATCTATCTTTCTATCTGTCTGTCTGTTTATCTGTTTATCTATCTATCTATCTATCTATCTATCTATCTATCTATCTATCTATCTATCTATTTGTCTGTCTGTCTGTCTGTCT
>JBBJLR010000153.1:14869119-14883755 GCA_037577145.1 Brachypetersius gabonensis
TGTGTGTGTGTGTGTGTGTGTGTGTGTGTGTGTGTGTGTGTGTGTGTGTGTGTGTGTGTGTGTGTGTGTGAGTGTGCCCAGCTGTTTTTTCCCCCCTAAATCTAAATAGTTTATGTCACCTTTCATTCTACACTCATAAAAATAAGTTCGTGGCTAGTATGGCTTCATAAAATAAATAAATAAATCAAAATAGAAACTTTAGAGTATGCCATTCTGTAAATGTTGAAATATTCTTTACGCATATATATCTCATTTATAAAAGAACCATCTGCTTAAAATTTCTGTGGAGAACCATTGTTTTTAGGGGGTTATGAGGACATTTGAAACTGCAATGTGCTAAAATGTGGTTCTAGATTATGCAGTGGCTGTGCAGTTGGTTTGTTTTATGGGTAGTGAATCTGTAATTAGTATTTTGGTCAAGTGTTTTTAAAATCGCTCTGAAAATGTTAGCAGCTCAGGTGGAAACGTGGGCAAAATTTGACTCTCAACAGCATGAGACGCTATGAAGTGCGAGACAGCTTATCAAGCACAATGGGTGAGAAAGTACTTCAAGGAGAACTCCTTCTGGACCCCTATGATGTCTTCCTGTATGAAACAAAACCGCATCCAAGCCTAGGATCCAACTCCCCCCTCACAGCATTTCCTTGGCATGTGTCTAATTGTGAGAGTTTGACCTAGAGCATAATGCCAGACAGGGAAGGCCTGTTCCGGATCTATTCAGAGTTCCTTCAGCAGTGGGAGATTGATGGTGTGAAATGATGGGTAGAGGGGTTCAGTAAGACACCCCCCAAGAAGTAACGCCGCGTCAAGATCGACGAGCGTGTGAGAAAGACACTACAGTAGATACTCACATGACTTGGAAAGGGCAGTTAGGTGTGTGAACGAACTTTAGCTCGCGGATGTTTCTCTGTGGGACTGTGTTCACTGTAGAGCGACACCAGCACCTCTCGACCAGACTGATGGGCTTGGCTGTATGGGATTGAAGAGAATAACTCATTATAGACAGGCCTTATATCAGTGCACTGAAAAAAACAGTTTACATCACACAGCTGCACATGAATAAAATGTGTCACAGTTCTGAAAATCAGCAACAGTTTAGCATGATGTGAATTAAAAGCACTGTTTTTTATTCATTGTGTTTTCTTATAACCTTTAAAATCATGTGAATGAAACCAACACAAATTATATCTGCCCTAGCTCTGCAGGCCTGCTGTTTAGTAACCTATAACTGCACAGACTCCCCTCTGTTTGGCATGTTATTAATGTCATATAAATATTTTGCTCTGTGCTTTTAAGTGGGTTTCTGAGCAGATGTGTTTGGTCGTCCTGTCGTTAACCGAAAAACTAATTTCATTTATTTATACATGCTTAAGCTTTTAAAAGGGAAATTCTCTCAAACTGCCTTATAATTTACAATTATAATTATTTCATTAATTGCATTATAAATAAGCAGAGAAAAATTAACTGGCAAGCATAAACACTATGTTTTCATGTGTGATCTGTCTTTGGCATAGTCAGTCCAAATTTATAAATGTTTATTCCCCAATCCACATTTGCATGGATTTGTCAGTGCATTTTGCATAAATGAGAAAATGAGAGTCCAAATGTAGATTGGGTGGTGTAGGGTAAAAACAATCATTTTCAGCCTGAGAGCATCATCAAAGCCTAGTGCAAATTCTGGCACTGTAAAAAGAAGGAATAAAATAAGGAAGATAAGGAAGAAAAACTTATTAATGCTGAAAAGTTTAAGAAAACTGGTGGTGAGTTCAACTCAAACACGGTAATTAGAGCCATTAATCTCACTCCCGTGTTGTTCCAAGAGCAGCTGCTGCATTACTGCTGGCTGAGTGTGAACAAGGAGTGCGCAGACTGCTGACCAAATGGGGGATTTAACCCAAAAAAATCGTTCTTTAGTGTATAGGGCACTACAAACGTGATGAAAATGGCCTTTGAAGCCAATCAGTGCGCTAAATGTCCATTAACCCATCTGGGATGCAGCCCGTTTGAGGCACCAAGGTGTCCCCACTCAAGACCCCATACTTTTCTTCCATGAGCAGAGCCGCTTTCTGCACGCAGCCCAAGCGGACATCGCCCACTCACAGGACTCTTGGGTGAGAAGTACCTGCGAGCCTCATATTAGAAGAGTTTTAAACATGCCAGGTAGTCTGTCTCTGTTGTTATGCTAAAGAAGGGGGTCCATTGAGCTCCCCAAGCGCGCTGGACCATTGAAGTGCAGCCTGGCGCTGCCTGTGCTCTTTTGGCATTGGCTTCTAATTTGTGGCTAATTAAAAGGAAACAAAGAAGGTGACAAATACACACATTAAGCAGCGACATGCTGCACACGTTTCTCCCGACCAAACACAGCAAGTGCATAAAACGTGCGTAAAAGCAGAACTGGCAGTATCAAAGCAAAGAACAAAATAGAATGAAATATGAGGTAAATGATGGATCAGGATCAATCAAGGACCAAACATGCAAGAAAAACAAGCATGAGCTCGTAAAAGAAGACGCAACAGACTTGTATAAATGCCCAGTTTCAAATAAAACCATGATGTGCCGTAATTGGAAGATTGCACGAAAGTAACGACGTGACTCATCCAATTTAAGCGAAAATCCAGCTTTCAAATAACAATACTGGAACCAAATCGTATTATTTTTATGCTGTTATACCCGTATATATGCAGTATGCAACTCATACCAATACTTAGCCTGTCCTTCAAAATTGTAAAATGAATTAAAATTGAATAAATAAAAGAGATTGAAAATAACTAAAATAGTCTCAGATATTTTTAAGGGTCCCAGAAAGAAGCATCAGTGCGCGACTCACCGTGTGAAACTGTCCCGTAGATGGCCACCGTGATGAGAGCTGCCACTAAGACTGCTTTCAGCTCCATGCTGTAGCGCGTGTGTGAGAGAGCGTGTCTGTGCGTGTTTGTGGAGATCCGTGGAGCGCACTGGGGAGGCGCTGTGCTCGGCAGCCTTAAATCCGGGGACCAGCCCCCTCTGGCTGGGAGAAGGGGGTTGTTCCCTGCGTGATCTACGAGCTCCTGCCATCACTCACACACTCCATTAAAATTTTTCTTGGCCTTGATTCAAAATATGTACAATAAATGAAGGGACATTGTGTGCAATTTCTGAATATTGGCCATACCCCCAAACACTAGGTCTTTAACCCACCAGTTTTAAAGATTGCTCTCAGTTCGTGACCACTTTCGTTGCATACTTCTTTTCTTTGCTTCAGTTTTCTTGTATACTTCAAATCTCCTCAAACTTTGGTCTCTTTTTATGCTATAAACACTATCTGATCCTTACATCACTACAAAACACAGTGTACTTAAAATGTGGTTCACCATACCTTAATTTGCCTTTAATTTGACCTTAAAATTAGATTTAAGGCACAAGTGTGAAACCACTTTATCTTAAAGGCAATTAATTCAGGAGGTTCTATTTATTAAGGGGCAAATTTGGAAAAGTAAGGGAGGACTTCACTAGTTTTACCCCTTAAACAGCCCTAATCTGTGCACTTTTTCCCTTAATTTTCTTTATGGGAAATTAAGGCCAAAATGAAGGTAATTTTAAGGGTTAAAAATTTCATAGTGCATCGTGTCACATGTTCATTAAGGACAGTGACATTGCGTAATAGATGTTTGCATTATTAGCAAAAAACTCTTTATTAGTCCCATGGGTGGGATATTTGCATTTTTGAAAATAAGATATATTAAAGTTATTAATGTTTTTACGTCTCTGGTAGAGTTACTACTTTAGAGACCCAAAGTTTTGCTCTGGCAACAACGTTATGTTTCTCTGTGACAGCTGTGCGGCCACTGAGTGACATAGAACTTTGACTCCTTCAGGAAACAAGGAAGCAGGAAGGGTCTCACATGTTCACCATTCCACTTTAAAAATAAAGGTGCTAAAAGGGCTCATTGGAGTGTAGCCACAGAGGAACCACTTTTAGCTCCCTTAACCAAGTACTATTTAAGATCCTTTTATTTTAATGAGTGCAGTGCAGACATCAAACAAGTGTTAAATAATTTTTGTCTGCCCTCAAATTATACGGGTCAGATTAAAGATAAACTGAACAAATTGGTTTATGGGCAAATATACCCAAATACATACATGACAGAAAAAAGGCCATTCGATTTTTATTGGGCAAGAAATTTCCATTAAGCTCTCCAGTTTAATCTGAACGGAGGGGCGATGATGGCGAGGGAAGAGGCGGGGGATTAGGATGTATAACAGGACGCAGATGTGAGCTCAGTTTCCAGGAGTGGGACTTCTAGTGTCCCAAGCCTTTATATGAGAATAAAGCTGATGTGAAGAGATGAGGACAGGAGAGGAAAGTCTGTGGCCCAGATCAGAGCTTTCTTTTCACCCACATGAGCTGTCTGCTCACTGGCCCCTGTTCACCTTTTTAAATCAAAGAGCATTTGTATTTCATGGTTGTTAGAGTTGGTTATACTGCACACTGCTTTACAGCCAATCAAAACTCAATGTAAAATTCAAAGTGCACTCTTTAAATATAAGGGTTTTAAGTGGTTCTTGGCTTGGGTTTATATTTCTAAGGAAATTATCTCTATGATATAGAAATAGACATTATGTTCAGGTTCTTTAAGCCTTAAAAAGAAGTTTAAGCACTTGTACATCTTACTTACAAAATTGTTCTTTGGAGAGACATTCAATGAAAGGCTTTAAGCAAATCATTCCAAAGAACCGTTTCTAGTGCGGTTTGGGAGTCTGATCACAGTGTGGATTTTATGTGCCTTAGTATGACTGTCAGAGTTTCCACTCTGATCATCCATTTCACAAGAAAGGATTGGATGTTTCTAAATGTCCATTTTAGCTTCTTCTTCATTTGTATTTCCTGAAGGTTTACACCGACTTCAGTGCCTTTAAAGGCTTTGAGTTCTCAGCTTTCCTTCCTTCAAAAGCTCACCGCCAAATGCAGATGTCGTTTTACAAGGTGGCACCAGTGGGAGAGTTCACACCCGGCCTGAGATTCTGCAGGTACATTCCCAGTTGGCCCTGGATAACAAGAGCGAGCTGGACAGCGAATGGGGAGTGCAGGGGAGGCAGGAGCAAAGTAGGGGAAAGACGGGAGTGTGCTCATCGAATTCCAGTTTTTTAAATAATGTGACACATCGAGACAAGAGGCCCATGTGTGATGACTCGATTCTGATGTTGCACAGGGCAGACATGCTCTTGTCTGTACATTAGTTCCGAAGCCTTGCAGATCAGTAGCTCCTGGTATATACTGTCGGTCAAAGAAGACCTGCCTTACAGACTTTTTTCATATATTTTGTACAATTAGCAAATGAGCAGATTTTATGTTATTTTTGTACTACCTGGTTTTCACACAGTCTGCATAAAGCACCTCAGCCGTGTCTAATAAACCGAGCTGGGCTGCAGTCAGGCTTGTAATCTGTGCACTTTTATGAGACGCAAAAAATGTAAAATTTTTCCTGCTATAAATTGACAGTGATCCTGTGACTAGTATATAGCAGATGATGAAAAAGCATAACCCTTGTGCAAATAATAGATTTTTTTTCATTTCAGATGATGACTAGTGTGTGTTTGCGTTTGCCTTTTAAAACAGTTCTCTGATTTATTATCCAAACACAACTTCGAAAGGTAATACACATTAAACCTCACCATTCCTTTTGAAATGCCATGTTCTGTTGGTCTATCGTGTGACATACTGCAGCTCAGTGAGTTTTAATGGTGGAGATTTGCAATGGGACATTTTCAGTTGTACAGAGACCTTATGAGTTAACATAATGTGTTAAAAAACACTTAAAATAAACACAAGACTGGGTCTGCTAACTAGAAGATTGCATATTTTGTGCCTCCCCAAGGAATGGAATGTCAATGACAAATCTTTGCCTTCCGAGTCACCTCAGGTCATCTATGCATTTCAAGCAAGCTCTGAAGAAAGCATCAATCAAAGTCATGGTAATGTGATACTCATTAGGCATTTCTGGATTAAAGCTCATTAAGTGCTCTGGTTATCATCTGCCTGTAATGAGGGAAATGCCATTTACAATGACGTGTGAGACCAGTCTCAGATCACCTCTGCTGTCCTCTCTGATGGGTCTTGCTGGGCAGCACTCCCGAGATAAGTAAACATGAGGGCAAAGGGACCGGATGGGGACAGAAGTGTTATCAGTGACGTTGGCGAAGGCCTGCTGGGCCTTTGCTCAGCCCACTGACTCCAGGCCCCCCAGGAGCCTGTAGAGTGATGGAGCTCCTTTCCGACCTGCTGGGACTCCAGACCACAGGGCAGCAGGCCCACACTCCTCCAAACCAAAACATACAACCCAAGTGCCCATGGTGAGGATTTAACAAAATTAAGCAAGCCCCCTCTGTCCCCTTCCTGTCTGCAATGAAACATTTAGGTAATTCCAACACAATTACACATCCTAGTACTTTTCTCTCACCCATCACTTTTCCACTGTACAGTTCAACAAAACAGGTTTTTAATTGACCCTAATGTTAGTTCATCTTTTTTCTGTTTAAAATGTTTGTATGTATTTTTTCATGAATGGAATTTTGTACAGGATAATGATCGATTACATTCCCACACGCAAATGAAAAATACATAAATTGTAGATTTTAAAAAATTTAATTCTTAAATAATTATTTTTTTTGCTTATTTTGTGTCACATTCTAGAAAGAACTTTTAATTGCAAATGTTAAGCTACTCTTACTTGAACCAGGCTAAAGGCATAATTTCACTAGAAAAAGTCTAATTGTACTTGATAGAAGCATGAGTTGTGGCGTATGAATCTCAATCCCTTCAGACAAAAACTCACAAACGAATTTAGAGCCCACAGCCCCAATGCAGCTACCAAAACATTAATGCTGAGTCAAAGAAAAATATTTACGTGGTGGCCCTTCCACTGGCAGATGACCAAATATTTATAGGAGAGGGAAAGCAAATGTGCCCACTAATGCTGGCCTGTAGATTCAGGCTCCTCCTTCGCTATGAAACTAGGGACTGCCACTGTAATGGGCTCACTCCAGGAAGCCTCAGTGTTGTTTGTCCTGTACACTTTGCACAGCACTCATCTGCAGACCCTCTGACTGAGATGGAAATGAGGGTCCGACTGCAGTTAAGCATTGATGAGAAGGGATTATAGGGGGCAGGGTTGCTGATGGCTGATAGTTGAGGGGAAAGTTGGTTCATCAGGAGGACATGTTTTAACATGCAGGTCATTGGGGCAGGGTTCAATATTACAGAGTTTTTTATTTTATGTGTAAAAATATAATTAATAATCATGATGAAAGTGAAAGACATTTTTTGGGTCATTTTTGGCCCTTAGCTTACATTCCCCTGGGTTCCTTGCTCTTCCTGCATTTATTAGAAGATTCATATTTAAAATTATTCATGCAAAAAAAATTGTGTATCTTGGAGCCCTATCATAGAAGAGCCCCTTTTTGACTGCCTGGAGGATCTTTGAGTGCCTTAAGAATCAGTGGGAGATTGTTTGAAAAACATGTTTATGAACATTATATGTGATTGTAAATTACCTTATAAAACTCCACAGCACTCCAGGTTTTTATGAGAACCATCCAGAAACCATTATTTTTAAGAGAATTTCTAAAGGGGCAGTGTGGTCTTGTTGTGCTTTTCAGATTTTTTGGTTTGGTGAAGCTGTGTTGAGGCTTTTGCCGGGAATTGTGTGCATGACAGCTGCTGTTGCTCTTTGTCTAAAGAGGGGGAAAATCGCATTCGTTTTCTTTGGGAAAGGCTCTATGGTAACTACAATTTGAGGCTGATGACTCTTGGGGGAGTGAAATCAATTGAGCAAGAGAGCAGGGGAACCGAGAGCAAACTGAACGAGCTGAAAGCTGAGGGAGCATTTCTGCACCAAACGTATTTACTTATCTCACAGCCTGAGAGGAGGCCATATTTGTGCAAGCCGTACTTGTAGAATCACAAATTCAAGAGAAAGGCCACCTTACTTCACCACAAGACAGCATAAGTGATGCAGATCAAAGATCACTTTGACTGCAGTGACTTTAAATACCATTCCATCTAAGCATCATTGATGATGACTTCGACGTCTAACTGCATGCCCATGGTGAGTTCCATTTCCTGGTCTCAAACACGTCCCATATATGGAACTCAAAAGTTTTTCTAAGGTGAAGTGCGTGCAATTTGCATCTATTGGAACAATATGTGGAGTCAACAACCTGACCACAGTTCAGTTGATGTGGGCTAACACATCTTGGCTCTCACCTTCCCTCAGTAGATAGAATTCTAATGAGGTAATGCGGGCCGTATGTGTGCTGGAGGGAAAAGAGAGAACGCCACTGTCTCAGGCCACACTGCAGGGAATTAGAACACAAAGCGGAGGTTCTAGGGTCTGCATGTACAGTCTGTCAGGAATGTCATTGGAGTTTTTGTGTTAAACCGCTGCGGTCAACATGTATGAAGATGATTTGAGACGCAGACTAAGTCACCCTGTGTAATGTAAAAAATTCTATGGTGTGGCTGACGCAGCAGTGCTCCAAGAGGGCGAGGAACCTTTTTTTGCGTTATTCTCATTGTTGATGGTTAATGCAAGGGGATGCTGTGTCTTGGCTGAGGTCTGACTAAGTGAAGAACATTTCCTGGTATTACCTCCCAAAAAGGAGTCTACTTTATATCTTGCACGTGACATTCGCCAGACTTTTATGAGATTCCCCAAAGATGTTTAGCACCTTTTCAATGAAAAATACCAAATTTGATTCTGTGATTCTGAAGGCAAAAACAAAGCATATAACATCCATAAAGCGCTTCCCTTTCACTTGCGGTGAGACCAAATGGTGTATTCGCTACATCGCACAGCAATACAAATGAACATGTGGAGGAATTTATCTAATCTCGTATCTTTAAGTCAGATAAGAGGCTGAATGGAGGGAAGTACTGCTGGGACTGTTTACAGATTGCAGCATTTGACCTTTGATGAATGCAGTTTGAGGCTTTATTGCTTTAGTGTCTTTCACATTTTATTTGCAGTGAATTTACCTGCTAGGTTTAGAACCCAGATGTTCATAACCCCTAACATCCCTTTGTAACGTACACATGGATCTACTAATGTTTTCTTTGGTGAACTCTATGGTTACGTCTACAATTTTGGCACAATTGTTCCATTCCCACTGTCAGCATTCTGTCCCTCCTTTAAAAAATTAGTGGTCAGAGTTTTACCACATTCTACCCAAAATGAAACATTCCGGTAATTGTTGTTGCTCGTCATTGCTCACTCCGAGAAGTCCGCATTGCTTTGTTGCTGTCCTTTCCGCTGTGTTAAAAACCTGTCGTATCCTGTTAGTGCACTTTCATTAATGACAAAAGCCTGTAATGTATGCCACAGCCAGAAATCTCTGGCACCGTACCAGCTCTGTAGTTATATAACCTAGCAATATTGCACAATACGTGTATGCATGTTTACAGAAGAACACACAAGAAGGTCATTATCCTTGAGTGCCATGTTTAGAGAACAAGACTCAATTCCTAACCCCATTTTGTGAGAATGTATTTATCTAAACTTGTGAATAGTGACCTGTCACTAATCTGTCATTTCCCTCCGAGTGTCCTGTGGCACTGTTTCCAAAAGCATCAGCTGGCAGAACTGTGGGAGGTTTCTTCTTCTCAGCTCCGTGCCTTTGTTACACTTTCCCCAAAGATGTTCACATCCTTTGCTCTTCTCCACGACTAGAATGGAAAGATTTACAGCTCGCCATAATCATTTGCAACTGTCCCACCACGCTCTAATGTGTCTGAGTAATAAATCTTATATGTGATATGACCTCACATGGTCGGAAAGTAGAATAGCTCCAAACCTTTACTTCAGCAAGCTGATCAACCAAAAGGTGCTCAGATTTCTTTGGTATTTAGACTGAAAATCAGTGTAGCATTTTCTTGGTTTCATACAGTGGGATATTTGTTGTGGGTGATAGATCAAAACAATTGCCACAAAGCATATACAAAACCCCAACGGCCTCAGAGGAATGATGTTTAGAGGAGCACATATCACAGCTTGACTCTCTGGTTCAGTAGCATCTGGATGGTTGCACACATTATAAGAGGGAAGTCATAGAAGCTTAGTTAAAAGCCCACATGTGAGGCTCGCCCTGGGGAGAGGGCGGTGCTAAAGTATCAAACCCAGTGGGGATAGCTTCTGCTGTCTTATTGTGGATCTAAAGTGGTGAGAATTAGGTCTTTGTGCCTTTTCCTTTACCTCCTCTGGTGTGACACAATCTTTTCCTATACCGACCACCAGATGGGTTAATCAACAGATGGCACAGCTCTTTACTGATGTTTTGGGCAGTGAAAGCTCCGGTTTCCCTTTAGAGGGTAAAGACAAAGGCCACTTGCACAAGGTCTCGACTTCAGTAACCCATGGGAGGACTGGAGTGACCTGCTTCTGATTGTATGCGTGGTGCTACGAAATTGAACTGTAAAACCAGCTGGAAAAAGACCAATGTGCTCTTTGTTTCATTTCGTGTGAATTCTAAGATTCTAATCCTTAATGACCAACATGTGAACAAATATTGTGCACAGTTTGGGTTTTAATATTTGGCAAAATCCTTAATTTATTGCCTCAAAGGCACTGTTTCCTTGCAGACATTGTGTTTTCAGTTCAGACCAGCTCAATCCTAAACAGATCTTTAGTCATTATGTTCTTTTCTCTTTCATCTGAAATGGTTTGAAATCCAGTAGTACTGTGAAATTAGAATTCCTGTAAATGCCTTAACTGTTGACAGTGTGGTCCTGAATGGCCTCAGATGTCGTGGCGCCCGCTGTGTAGAGGACTTCATGTTTTTGATGGCTGAGCTCAGCACAAACGAAAACAATGTATTAAGTAAGCCATGAGGTTTGTGATGTAGTAACTAGAGATGGCAATAATATGATAGCAGGCAGTGTAAGGTTCATATGTGAACACACCACAGCCCACAGTGTGAACAGAATGAAGTAGTTCTCTGCAATTAACCTATTCACCCAAGTGAAGTAGTGGGCAGCCAGAAACACAGCGCCTGGGGAGCAGTGTGCGGGGACGATAGGATTCAAACTCATGCTTTTCGGATCGAACCACTAGGCGACCAGCTGCCCCAGTGATATCAGCAAGGTCAATATCAGCAGAAAATGCTGGATTGCATATTGGATGGGGAAAAAAAACAAATACAATCAAGTTCTATAGCAAATCTAGCCTTAAACATCACCGCTGCGTGTGATGTCATGAGTGGTTGAGTCCTTTGGGCATGTTTGTCTTTTAGGGTTAGGGTTATTTTAAATAAAGTGCTTCAGTTAAAAACAGGTCATTTTTAGAGCTTATTAGTTTTTAGCAGTATCAGAAGATATTCAAGACAACAGCATCAGAGGCAGATAAGGAAAACTGGTATCATGCATGCTATACGAAACCATTTATCTCCATCAAAAATGAGATAATTACAAAAGATTGCATAATTCTAAAAGATTTCTTATTAGCATTATGAAATGTCAGAAGCTGAAAGGCAGTTGGTCTGTAGTTCAGCTGTGCTTCTCTGTATTTGCCCTGCCAGTGACCAGCTGGTATTGGAATGGTCCCTGATATATTTATTGTTCAAATCAAAGGAGTGTTGAAATAAACAGTGTTCAAATCTGTGCGATGACAACATGCTGTGTGGACTGATCTGATGACAGCAACAATCAACAAGACATAGTATCTCCATGTTGTGCGAGTGCCTATTTGTGGGTATAAAACAGAACTAAATGATCTTGCACACAAATCAGTCAGTAGTACCAGTCCCTAAGGGCCGGAAGAAAACACTGATTAGACCACTGGAATGGCTGTCAGTCAGCTCTTGTCACAAACTGCTCTAAGAGTCCACAGTCCCCATTTCTTTTACATGATGCACAGCAGTGCCCGGAAGCTACACTTTTCAATTAAACATTTCTAAATGGTTCTTGGTTTGGACATATGGATCAAAGAAAAACCTTTCATTTGTCCAGAAAAGTGCTCTCTCAAAAATGATGGATCCTAAATGATTCTTGGCTTGTATGTACATTTCTAAGAACAATCTTCTTCTGTGATATAGAACATTTCAATGTTCAATGTTCTTTCAACTTTAAAAAGGTTCTTAATGCTCCTACATCTAATTTCCATCTCAGCTCACAAATGTCTTTTAAAGGGCCACAATTGTAACTGACAGAGCCATACTTCCGGCAGATCATTAGTTTAATGTGATGCTGCAAAAGTTCAGCTGTGTTTTGGACAGTGTTAGATTTCTTTGCTTGAGAGAGAAGGTGGGATACTGGTGGGCTGTGTGTTGATTTTATACTAACTCCACACGGAAAAAACAAACACTGGTCAGACGAGGAACACAAACATTTTTTCCGGATGCATAAACAGTATAACTGCTCAGACAATGTAGAAAAGTTTACTTTTCTAGCAGAAACTTAAAACCCCGCCACAGAAGATGTGCCTTGGGCAAAAGATTAAACCACGACTTTCTTCTCATTACTCCTTCACATTAACCCAGAAGGAAAGAAGAAAAAGCAAAAGCTTTGAGATCGAGGTTGCTGGCTTGAGGGGACATCAAATTGCAAAGTTTCAGGAACATAATTCACCGAGGTCTTAGGAGCTGCTGACATGGCTGTGGGTGAAAGGGGGCAACAGAGCGTGGGCCGTTAAAGCACAGTACAGACACACAGACAGGGCGTCCCCTGAAATGCTGGTCACTCCTTAAGTGGCTTTCTTCATGCATCCCTGAGTCACAAAGAGAGATAAAATGACAAAAATGTCTTTAAGCTGCTCTTTTTTCAGGCAACCTATGTGTACTTTGTGTTTGCACACTTTACAATCACATGCAGCTGTCTGTTAAAACCCCTTTGGCTTTAAAACTATAGGTTTGAAAACTTGTTTCCTGTTCCAAACTCGTGTGTCTCTGATATGCATTAATCGGTTAATGAGCTCCCTCCGCTGGCACAGTGTAAGAGGAAACGAGTTGTTTTATCTTTATTTTTAATTTCTCTCTTTTTTTATAGATAATCACATTCAGCTGTCAGAAAGCCGAGCTCGATTTGATGGATTAGTGGAAATCAAGCCCACATGACTTCGTCTTGGCTTGCATCAGTGCAGAAAGGGTTGAGAATGTAATTTAACAACGCTTCGAATTTTTTTTTCATTCTCAAACTTTATGACCGCTGTGTGGCAATTTGACCAGAGACCAAAAAGGTCAACATGTAAAAAAAATAAATAATTCCAAAGAACTTTTTCTGCTTCTGTTTTTAAGAATATAATTACCATCTGGTAATTATTCATCCGGTTGGTTTTAAATTGGTCAATCAAATAAAAATCATTTTAGTAGCACCTTTTCATATGTTTCCCCTCTTCCATTTACATTGCCTACTGTCAACTTTAGCACTTCAGAGTAAATTATTAATTTATGTCTAATCATTAACTTCGCATATTGCAAGGCTATGAAAAAGCAAGCAGCTGTAATTAAAGCCTTAAAGCACTTAAAGCATGTGTGAATGGGTTTAAATGAAGTCAGTTCAGTCACAGAGTAAAACAGCATGTCTGATTCCCCTGACAGGTCTTGTTTACCCAGTAGATGGGCTCAGCATGTGTCAGTGAAAGTGTGTAGGTAAAGCTCTTCCTTTCAGGCCACGCTGCAGTATCGGTTGTGCTGCTGTCCATCATGCCTCCCCTTTCTCTCAGCTGACACTTAGGCTTAATTTACAAGCTCTGTCTGCTCCATAAATCTGCATCTGTTAACACTTTACAACATTTTTTGGCTTGATCTCAAAGAATAAAAGCATTTAAGAGTGCATTGCAGATGCCTCAGTGTCCAGGCAGTAGCTGTCCATCAAAGAGCAGTTGGAGCTAAGAGCAGTAGCCTTGTGATCTTCAGCATTATTTCAAAATGAATTTCACCTTGTTCCATACTAAATCAGGGTTGTAACAAAAGTCATATGAAATGTTACTGTGTGGGAGAACAAAAAAGACTTTGTTCCCAACTTCTAGTCTAATATCTAATGTTATTAGAATTTAGCATATTTTTCATAGCATAGTGATGATATTTACACATTTGGAAGGAAATGAACTGTGATAAAACAACAAAATTGTTCAACAAACTTTGTTTAAGAATCAGTAAAGTTGAAAAAAAAAACACAAGAAAAAGTTTTTTAAAAAAAGAATCTTATAAGTAATAGTGTTTTTTGGACAAACCCTCATTGTTTGTGGAGACTTTAGACGGCTGTCTCTCAGCGTGTGCTGGGAGCAGACTGAGTTATGACTGGGTGAGCTCCTCTGAGAATTGGGCTTTTTGTTCGTATTTGTTCCTTTCTGACTCTTATGATTCACTGGGCATCGCCAAGCAGCTGCGTTTTGGGGAGCAGTGTTTACCCAACCCGTCTTCATTGTTTGATTTCACTTCGAGTTTTCTTCTCCATTTTGTGCAGTCCCTCATTATCAGTGCACTTTAGGCTTCCGTGTTTTTAGCTCTGGAATAGCTGTGGTATTTCCCTGCCACATTTCTGTCTGAAAGCTGAATTCTCGGGTTATAGGGCTGCCAGGCCAGCGTGATGACCAAGCAGAGAGAGAGAGAGAGAGAGAGAGAGAGAGAGAGAGAGAGAGAGAGAGAGAGAGAGAGAGAGAGAGAGAGAG
>JBBJLR010000153.1:14910912-14926228 GCA_037577145.1 Brachypetersius gabonensis
AATTTCTACTTTCAGTCCCTCATGATAATCACAATTATCCTTAACTATAGTTTATTTTCGGGACAGAGCCTGAAAAAACAACACTGAACGCAGTTTCCCTTAAAGAGCGAACGTCTTCTAACCGGTACCGTAAACCTTCTAACATATATGCACATCCTGTTTAAGCGCGGCTGGCTTCACCGGGTTTTTCCGAAGAGCGGCTAGATTCACCGCAGTACATTATTGGATGAGTTTGGTGACCTTAACACCATCCAACACCTTTGCGATGAACTGGAACGGGGATTAAGCGCCAGGCCTATTTTCATCCAACAGCAGTGCCTGACCTCATACGCTATACAGAATGAATGGGCACAAATTCCCACAGAAACACTCCAAGATCTTTTGGAAAGCCTTCCAAGAAGTGCTGTTATAGCTGCAAAGTGGGGACCAACTCCATATTAAAGTCTACGTATTTGAAAGTCAAAGTCTCTGTTGGTGGAATGAGCAGGTGTCCCAATACTTTTGTCCATGTAATGCATTAAACAGTCGAGAGGAGACGTAGATCATATCAGTGATTACTGTGAACTGTGTGGACTGTGAGCTGCACTCTGCTCGGGTTAAAGTGTCAGGGGCCGGAAGAGAATGCTGTAGCCGTGTTGGGCTGCTCTGTTTAGGGGGGAGCAGCGAAAGGGAAGTCATGGCTCTCCGTCCGAGACTCGATGCAAAAATCCTTATTATTGGAAGCGGGATTTCTGGCATTGGTGCTGCACAGAGTTTAATAAAACACGGCTTTAGAGACGTTCACATTATTGAAGCTACATCCAGAAGCGGAGGAAGGATCAAGACAGGCAGACTGGGTAAGTCTGTATTCACCAAACTAACCGTTCACCGACTAACCGTTAACCACCCGTTAGCAGCTAGAACTGCTAGACAGGCTGTTTTGTTACTGCATGGATACTTGCTCAGGAACGGTTACTTAGTTTAGGAGATCCGTGGATATTATTGTTCTGCACTGCTTTAGCTTTAGCTTTAAGCTACTGTCACTACTGCTGTGAGGTAAAAGCTATAACAAAGAAAGGATCTCTTTTTGATCCGTTATAAACCAAACATCTCTTAGCTTCTTTAAGCTCTGAGACGCCCAAACGAAGAACCACGCTATTTAAGTAGACTGAGTACTGGACAGAAGAGTGAAAACAAAGCAGCCTATGAGGTCCGCACACTTATCATGGGAAACTTCTACAACATACAGTAGTTGCAACATAGAATTTCTGCAGAATTATTCTGTTTGTAGGTGGCAGCGAAGCAAGAAAAACAGGAGGTACATATAATCAAATGAATTTGCTTACGATACTGAACTTGCACACTCAGTTTTCATGATCCAGGGATGAGGGTAAAAGCGTACCATATGAATGAGGTCACATTGGTAACTTTATAGACTTAGGGGGAATTCAGGTATATTGGGACTGCAGAAGAGAATAACAGTGTATTTCTGCCCTGAAAAGTGTAGACTGGTGCTGAGATCTCGCTGACCAAGCACATGACCAAAGTCACGTATTATAATCCCTGTGATATCACATAGTTGTAGTCAGCATTTCTTCACATAAAGAAAGTAGACACCTTGATGACTTTAGAAATGTGCCCTATGCCATTTATTTTAATTGATGATAAGAATAGGATTATTAAACTGGAAAAAAGAAACTGTTGCCGTATAACTAAATTCACCCTATACCTTTGTACTATACTAACTTTGCACCGATGTATAACCATATATTGTTCTTCTTGTCAGCATTATATAACCTGTCTTCTTTAATCCATATCAGTCATGAAAATTAGTAATTTCCCATAAAATAAATGTTGCATCTCTGTGTATGTCTTCCGTCAGTTAAAACTTTAACTGTCCTTTAACTGTAACGAAATCATTAAAAATCCATTTTGATTTTTTTCTCCAGGCAGTAATGTTGTAGAAGTAGGTGCCAACTGGATTCATGGCCCATCACAGGAGAATCCAGTGTTTCGCCTGGCTTGCCAGTACCAGTTGCTCGACAAAGAGTCCATGTCTGAGGAGAATCAGTCCGTAGACATCGGTGGTCACCCACCTTTCGTACCAAACTTGTTTTCTAGCTCGGGCAGAAAGCTTGATCCTGAACTGATGGCTCCTGCTGTGGAGCTCTTCACGACGTTATTAGAGAAGTGCCAGGAGTTCCATGACCGAGATGAAGAGCCCCAGCCTACTGTGGGGGGGTTTCTTAAGACAGAGGCCTCACGAATAGCACAAGAGGAGTGGAAGGAGGATCAGGCAACCAAGGATCTGAGGCTGGCTTTTCTGAGCACACTGCTGAAAGTAGAGTGCTGTGTTAGTGGAACACCCACTATGGACGATGTGGGCCTTGGATCTTTTGGCATGTACAAGACCCTCCCAGGATTAGACTGCACCTTCCCAGGGTGAGCTGTTAGAAGGACAGTTTTTTTTTTTTTCAGCCTATATAATTATAATAAAGATACAATCCACTAACTGTACTACCCAATGCTGAGGGCACACAATTAAATAGCATGTATGGATTTATCTTTTGCAGAGGTTACGATGGCTTAATTAAGCACATGGTGAATGAACTTCCCAAGGACATTGTCTTGTATAATAAACCAGTTAAATGCATTCACTGGAATAGCACTTACAAGCAGTCAAGCTCAAAAGGAAGGACATGTGCTGTAACTGTTGAATGTGTTAATGGAGAGACTTTTGAAGCAGATCATGTCATTGTCACTTTTCCACTGGGTATGTTTAGTAGGTTACACCATTCCTTATTGCTCTTCTTTGTACTTTGCATCTAATTACAAATCCAGTTCTTTTCATACTTTATGCATATTGCGTTTGACATATTGCAAAAGTATGTTACATTATTTATCACCCTTTTTCTGGTTCACTATGAAGGCTATTTGAAGAAGCACCAGGACACACTCCTTCACCCACCACTGCCACTCCACAAACTGCACTCCATCCAAAGGATGGGATATGGGACCAACAATAAGATTTTCCTAGAGTTTGAGCAGCCATTCTGGGATGAAGACTGTGAGATTATTTACCTCTTATGGGAAGATGAGTCTGATCTTGTGGATGTTGTTTCTGATGTGAAGATGGCCTGGATCAGAAAGCTGTTTGGGTTCACTGTTCTGAAGCCCACAGAGAGGTAGGCAGAGTTCAGGCCAGTCCATTTCCAACACTTGACGTTTGTCTGTAGGTGTGAGGTTTGATTATCCTCTCTGACACTGTAGGTTTGGCCACGTTCTTTGTGGTTGGATTGCTGGGCATGAATCTGAATACATGGAAACTCTGACAGAGTTTGAAGTGCTGCATGCAGTCACGCAGCTCATTCGCAGGTTTACAGGTAATATTTGAGCCCTTTTTATAAGAAATTTGTTCGCCTCTCTGCAACACTTGATTCATATCTGTGATAACAGCAGTTGGATGATAAACAGCCTTTATAGCACTTTCTGTCACGTACAACAAAAGTAAGTTACCTACATATTTCTGACACTTGTTTGCACCGTTTAGGAAATCCAACGATTGCACCAAAGAAGCTTCTACGGTCCCAGTGGTTTCATGACCCCTACACCTGTGGATCCTACACCTATGTGGCCAAAGGGTGCTCAGGTTGTGACATAGATAACATTGCAGAGCCTCTTCCAAAACGAGGTTCAAATGATCAGGTAAGTCAGTAAATTGTAGTACAATCAAATCATTGCATAAGTTTCACAGTTTTCACTTGATCTTCTGACTGCAAGTAATGTCTTTTGATCTGAAATGTAACAATTAAAGACGAGTAAAATGTTGTTCAGAAAGCAGTGTGTTTCAGCAGAGTTAGTTCACCAAAAATCCCTAATATTCTTTCTTATGCTTTGTTTTTTTATTGTAAATATTCTAAGCTACAATCACCAGAATATGCTAATAGCGTTAAGCTCTTTTGTGCTTTTTTCTCGGAGTGTTACAGTTGAACTGTTCTCCTCAGCCCTTACAGGTGATGTTTGCAGGAGAAGCCACTCACAGATCTTTCTTCTCCACGGTCCATGGAGCCCTGTTGGCAGGCTGGAGGGAGGCAGACCGTCTCTGTTCTCATTACACTGGCCCGTCAGGACACATCTCTTCGAAGCTGTAAAGAGAGAACTGTGCGCTTACGAGGCAGAATTAAAAACTCACCCTGACAGCACTGGCCTGATGACACGACACTGAATGTAATGGGAAGGTTAAATGATTTCACTGGGAAGGATTACTTAAATTGTGAAACTGTCTTTGTGAGAAAAGCCATCCAATCCAACTGTCCAGGAATTATTCACTATTTTATATGATTTTATAACGTATAAGCACCAAATGTCTTGACTTTGCATTGTCTGTATAATCTAAGAAGCATTGCACATGGAGCACTAACTATAATTCATTGAAAGAGTAAATATTCATGTAACCATTGTGAGTACAAAGAGGAGGATCACACTATGGATGTGCAACATGAACATTTCCAGGTGGACTGAAGCAAATAATCAGAGCAATTATCAGTTATGAAATGTAAACAGTTTCTCAGCATCACACCAACAATCAGGAGTCAGGCCATATGATGTTACTTGGATGGCTTCGAATTTGTATAAGGCAGAATGCTCTCTCTAGTAATAAATAAAAAAATATGAGTGCTGAAAATATTGTACTGGATGTTTCTTTAACTGTGTTCTTTTTAGAGTTTTGTGTTTTGGAGTTCTACTTTCTGCCTCTTTTATTCAGGGATCACTGGAAAACAACCAGCACTGGTTTTGCTCCAGTGGTGCTGTTGACTAGTAGGATTTTGCCTCCTGTACTCCTGTACTGAGTTTGGCTCTTTAGTCAGCAAGATCTTGCCACATGTATCTGCCATCAACATTTACAGTGTTCAGTTAGCAGTTTCCAGTTAATTATTTTTCAAGTTCTGGTGATGTCTGTCACCACTGACTGTCTTAGTCTTTCAGTCACACGGGTGACTGTGTTGTTAAAGTAGGGCTGAATTTAATATACTTAATAAAGCTACACTTTAAAGGTTAACAGTACAGCATGTTCTGAATAAAGTTACTAACCCTGTAAACTTGATGTACGAATGACCTTCCTGTCCAGATCTTTACACGCCAGACTAACGGTTCCCTAAAAACAGATATTTTAGATTAAGGTTCTCTGATTGACCTTCCTGATCTCATAACTCAGGAAAAGGGAAAATGGAAAAAAGAAAAGGGAAACATATGAACACCCGTCATGCAAACACACTCATCCGGACACAGAGGTGCTACGCCTTATAAAAAAGGTACTGACCTTCTGCTGAATCCTGACTGTTATTAAGGCTCGAACAAATAATGGAAAAGTAAATCGCATTGATTTCTCATCATCATTTCTCTACACCTGAAGAAAAGTGTGTGTTAGTTTTCAAATATTTTATTAGATCCATTGTCTTATGAACAGAAAAATTTGCAAATAAGAAAGAAACAACATGAAAACAAAAGAGGAGAGAAAGAAGCAAGTGCAAAGGCAAACAAAAACCCTAAAATGTGCTTAAATAGATTCAGCTGCCCAGTCACCAATTTACTTCCAGCGAAGGCCAAGCTTAATGCTTCAGCATACCGAGACATTCTGGACAACGCCATGCTTCCAACTTTGTGAACAGTTTTGGTAGGAACCTTAAATTCCAGCATGACAGTGCCCCAGTGCATAGCAGGATCCATAAAAACACAGCTGGGTGAATTGGGCATGGAAGAACTTGACTGGCCAACACAGAACACTGACCTCAACCCCATCCAGCACCTTTAAAATGAACTGGAGCATGGGATACAAATCCCCACAGAAACTCCAAAATCTTGTGGAAAGCCTTCCAAGAAGAGCAGGAACTGTTCTAGCTTCATACGAGGGACCAACTCCATATTAAGGTCAATGAATTTGAACGCATTTACATTAAAGTCCCGTTTAGTAAAATGGTTAATTGTCTCAATACTTTTGTCCATACAATGCATGTCTTATATAAATTATGCATTTTCAGCTCTAATTTGCTTCAAGGTGATGCAGAGATGTGTTCCCAGTTTGGCTCCGTACTGAGTCACACATTTTGTGACTAATGAGAAAAACTATAAAGCTACATTTTATCACTATCACTGAATAAAATCAGTTTGGTTTTTTTTTGTCAGTGCACAGTAGTGTCAAAAATAATATTTTTCTCAGGGAATAAATGGTTTGATTAAAAGAAAGGAAAAACAAGAAAACTAAAACATGAAAAGCATGGCCTCTCTTTGGAGGGGACGCCTCACCTCCAAACAGTAGAGGGCGATGTGAACTCCACGGATCCGTCGATGCACCTGAAACACTTGTAAACAGGAAGCTGCTGTGTTAGTTCACTGGTGAGTAACTTTTAAATATTTGGAGATATTTTTCGGATTCAAACTGATTCTGCATGGCAGATCTTTTTCTGCAGAACATCTTGATTTCAATTCTGTTTTAGCTGTTGCCCTACAGCCATCGTATCACTGTCTTTTAAAGGGGCTTCTTTCTTTTTATGGTGTTATAGATCTAACTTACACATGTGTTTTTTCTTATGGTTGCCAGAGTTTGGTTGTATGACAGACCTTGATGTTTTTTCACTGTAGTGATGACCGAGAGAAGATCTGATAGAGGGGGAGTACAGTCCATGTGTTACAGAAAGATGTTGCTTTGCCAACTGCAAGGAGAATGAAATCAAGGGAACTCAGGCAATAACACAGTCTATGAAGTGAATAACAGTAATATCAGGAATCTTGACCTCGTTGTCAACTTGACAATACGGAGTCTAGAAGGACTGGTTTACTAATTAAAAAAGGAAGAACTTGAGGACTGGACCCTATTCACCACAATGACTCGGAAGAATGAGGATGGAATACCACCAGGCCTGATTCCCCCAGTTGAAATAGATGATGAGGAATGTGACAAAGGGTGGAAGGAAAAATTACGCAAATGTCTGGACAAACCTTTGAAGACAAAAGTCAGGTTGACCAAGAAAAAGCCTTGTGAATTGGATGAACAAACGGGTCATTACTGTGGCAAAGGCAGTGATGGCAGGACATCACTGGACTTTAAACACAGTGGGAAAATGTTCAGTTGCGAAACTTGTGGGAAAGATTTCAAACGGTCAGACCTTCTCACAGACCACATGAAAGTACACAAGAGAAAGAGACCGTACTCTTGTGATGAATGTGGAATGATGTTTGCCAAGCCTGCTTATCTAAAAATTCACCTGCGTAGGCATGCTGGGGAGAGGGCATTCACTTGTGACCAGTGTGAGAAGAGGTTTTTTGATAAATATGACTTGAACGTGCACCTACGAGATCACACAGGAGAGAGACCATATGTGTGTTCAGAGTGTGGAAAGAGCTTCAAGCGGATTTACATACTAAACAAGCACAAGAGGACACATTCGAAGGAAAAACCTTTTGAGTGTAATGTCTGTGGAAAGGCCTACAGATATGTTTACAGCTATAGGTTGCATATAAAAGACCATTCCTCATAGATTTCCTTTGTTACTATATACTGTAACTTGACTGCTTGGTGAAATCCAGTTGTATCGCTGGATACATACTGTCTATATACATCCAGTGCATAATGATACACTGGATCATTATGCACTGGATGATGAAATGTAGCATGGAACATTTTCTAAATATCTGTACACATCATGCTGGGCATTGTGAAAAGGGAGTTATGAGTCCAGCTACTGTGAAGTCTTTAAATGTGTGGGATGGGAAAAAGAATGAAAGGATGATTGCTTCTTCAAAATCTTACTTATTTAAAAATGAAAGTCTGGAACTAAAAATGTACTTGAGTGAATATAAAGCATCTTAGTGGTTGCCAGTTTCATTTTACAGTGTTATAAAATTGCCTGGGTGTTTTAATAGATATGATGCATTCAAATGCATTGAAACTCATGGCATGAAAAGAGTGCTTCAAGAAATGTGGAAAGAGTGAAAGAAAAGAGGACCAGTATTCGGGTAATGTTACATGTTGTGGAATTTTTTATAAAAACCTTTTTAATATATTAATGTGGTACTTTAATATGTTGAACCAGATAGATTGTTTATTTTCTGCAGAGAAGGTTTAGTCCGATCTCAGACAGGTCTGTGTGAGGAAGAGCAGTGAAACACACAAGCATAAATACACCAGAAGGAGTGGAGAATCCAGACAGTGTCTGATAAGCAGAATCCACAGTCAGGATTCTGTGCATTCTCTAACACATCCGTAAGGTGTAAACAAAAGAGAAATCTGCTTAGGTGTAATATGGCGTTGTCTGTTCTGGATCCTCCTTCAGGGTTAACCATATGATACAGAAAGGGTCAAATTTGTATTTTTCCATCACATTAATGTTACTATACTTTAATATAATAATGGAATACATTTACTCAACTGATTGCCGTCTTTGTTCTGTATAAAGTGAGATTTTTGCCAGAACTGGTTTATTTTTTGTGATTGCTGCTCTTTGTGGTCATCAAGCTCCACCAGTAAAACCTCAAACCAAGATAGAATTGGGCGCCTTGCAGGGTTCTTGTTGAACTGCAGACAGTTCAGCTGCCTAAAATCTTCACATTCCTACAGCACAAGTCCATGGCAAGGAAAACAGTATAGATGGGTTTCAGTATGTTTTCTGGTCACTTACTGCTGAGACTGGATTTGTCAGAACCTCAGAAGACATTTGTGGGTTCACTGTTTTGGAGATTATATAAAAGGCTAATGTTTGTGCTGTAGACATAATAATCCCCTGTTCTGTGAAACTAAAGAATTCTCAACACTTTACTTTCGACACTTTCACCTCGAACTTGCTTACATCTCAGTGTTTAATTAATGCAGACATTTTAATATAGTCAGTGAAAGTGCTCTTCAAAACGGTTTAAGCTCAGAATAAACAGTGTGCAATACAATACAAACCATAACCGCAACTACTTCCAAGTTCCTGTAGATCAAGACAAGGCAGACTTGCTAGTCTGGGGTATATAGGAGTAATATCATTGGTGGATTTGGTCATGCATAATGGAGGGCAAAGAGATATTTACCAGTTTGATCTGAGGTATGTTAGAATAAAGATGATAATAAACCCTGCTGCTATTATCAGTGATGAAACATTTCTGCATGAATGGTCAGGTTTCAGGCTGGTACTGGTGCACACCAGAAAATTCATTCAACTAGAGGGTGCCAGTCTGTTGTTAGATGGAATTACATTCCCTTTTTCATATACATAATACATATATACATTTACACGAGAGAGAAAGAGATGTTTCTAAGAAATACAGTTGATGGCTATGGTTTTCCTTAATGCCTCAGAAGCAGAAGGGTTATATGTTTTACTTAACAGCAATTTAATTTCCTCTTTTATTATGTAATTATGTATTTTTTCTAAATGTGAAAGCCTTTACTTCATGACATAAGTTATAGCAATAAAACGTCAAGTATATAACGATTTCTCATATAGATTATTGGAGTCTAGTGAGTGATTGAACACTGCTTGTAAATTGGTGTATTAAAATTTAATTCAGGATGTGTTATTCTCTATCAATTCTCTGTTATATCTTTTATTGCTCCTTTTAATTCTAACTGCAGGAGTTCCTCCACTGGACCACAGGGTGGAGCATGAGCCTGTTAAGTGTTTTTTGTAAAGTAGTGAGAGGAAAATCGTGCAGTTGAATCAGAAAAGTTTATTGGTGCCTGATATAAACGTATTTTTATTTTTTTCATTGAGCCTAAAAGGGCCAGTCAGAACTCTTTAAACTCTTTTATATATTATATGCCATTCTGCTTATTGAGCCATATCGACAGTAAAAATAGAGAGGGTTTCTCCTTTTTGTTTGTTTGGAGCTACTTCAATTGTTCTGGCAGATCCTCAACCAAGAAGTGTAACTGTGCCATCTTTCCCATTTTTAATGCATATTTTTTCTTATTGTTTGGAAATCATTTAATTGTCCTAATTGTTCATAATTTAACTGTCCTAAATGTCTTAATGTATAACTACTTTTAAATTAGGCAGACCAACAGAAAAACAAACATATAACGTTAAGTTACTTTAAATGGGACTAACCTTCACTGAGCTCATTTAAAAACTCACTTGCTGTCCTGTTTACAGTGCTACAGAAATTAAACAAAAAGAGAAGCCCTGTGGCTGAACAAGAAAAGAGCTGCTGGCCGATACTTACTTAGCAACTGTTTGGGCATCACTTAGGACTCGCACCTCTCTCTAAATAAACAGAGCCATTTGTTTTACATCAGCCTGTTTTCCTGTTTAGTGGAACATGTGAAACTCCACACCTTCGGCCCTGAAGAAAGCCAGCAATCAGGGCTGTTATGATGCACTGATTACTTTACAGTTTATTATGGTTTGGGGGAGGGATGGCAGAATAAGAATTAAGCTATCTGTGCCTTTTTTTTTTAAACTTTTTTTGACGTGAAACATTTGTCATCATGATGCACATTGCTGTTTCTACATTGATTTTTACAGCCATTAAGAATTGAGGCAGGCTTGTAAATGTCCCTGTTGACAGTGCCAGAGATTTGTTCTTTATAAATATTCAAATTAACATTAGATAGTAGCCAATCAGCAATAGGTTCCGCCGATATACATGTGCATATATTTTAGGCCGTGCGCTGATTGGCTGCTGGGGGAGATGACGCACACCGTGACTTGTTGAATATGCAATGAGCCCCTTGCTGTAAGAGTGCAAATAAAGAGAGGTAACGGGCTACGGACAGGGGTAAAAGTTTTTTATTTTAATATATATATATAATGTCATGTTAGAGGAATAACTCGGGCGTAAGGGCAGACCTGGGACGGGGATCCCAGGAGCGAAACAGTGGAGCCGGAGAGAAGAGCCAGAACTTTTCCCTGCTGGGGTGTGGAGCGGCAGACGACGCGTTCAAATAAACTTAGAGAAAGTCACCGAGGTTCAGACTTGTCTGAAAAGTGACTGTGGGACAGAGAGAGAGAGAGAGAGAGAGAAATAGTCATCCGCAAAAGATGAGCTTGTTGTCTGCCATAGACAGTAGTACCTCAGTGTACCAGCCTGCACAACTTCTAAACTGGGTCTATCTCTCTTTGCAAGACACCCACCAGACCAGTGCTTTCGATGCCTTCCGACCCGAGCCCAATGCTTCCCACCCGGACCTGAGCTACAGCAAGGCTCCCTCTGCAGACCTTAGCTCCTCTCTCACTTCCAACTATCTCAGCAACTTCTTTCAGCTCCAGAGAAATGAGGTAGGCCTGCCACACACTCGTCCGCCTCTCCTGAGCTTTTTCAAACATGACTATTCGTGTCAGAAGTTAGATGGCGTGTAAATCTAGACTTGGAGGAGATGTTCGAGCATGTCTAGAAGAGCCTCTTCTCCTAGTTCACACACCCGCCATGACATCTGCTGTCTGCACCGTGTGTCATTTTGCTGTGTGTAAATAACGCACAATAGTTACTTCTTTCTGCAGCTAAGACGCAACAAGTTCTGTGTTTGTTGTTCTGCCTTTTTGTTAATGCTTTGAGAGTCAACTTGATGAGTAATTAGAAGTCTAGACTTAGAATGAGACTTAATGAGTAATTCTTGAAGAAGTAGTTTAGAATTAGAGTTAATAAGTTATTCTAGAAGAAGTAGTTTAGAACTAGAAATGGACTTAACGAGTAAATCGAAAGGAAGTGGTTTCGAATTCGAATTCTAGTCTTAGAAATAGACTTTATCAGGAATTCTAGATGTAGTTGAGAATTCGAATTCTAGACTTAGAATTAGACTTATTGAGTAATTCTAGAATAAGTAGTTAAGTGGATGTGGTTACATTAACCACTAACAATTATGGATTCATTAATTAATGTGTTTAGAGTGGAGGTATAAACTCATTATAGTGATTTTATAGTTCAGTTATGAGTTTATAGGGCTACATTATCAGATGTAAATGCTGTTTTATTCTATGTCGCTTTAGATTTGTGTACTTGTGACATGACCACACACCTAAAAACATGTTACTCAAATAATATGGTCTAAACTTCAGCACCATTTTCATAGGTGAGTTGCTTAGATGTTTAAAGCGTTCTACATTTCTCACAAAGCCAAATGTCCCAAGGCATATATGACGATGCACTCACGTTCAAAGTGTTATGACTTGCTAAAGAATAAATATTCTAATCTGCTCTTATAAGAAATGTGTGATGGTAATCTTTTAGAATGGGTCCAGGCCACATCTTGAGTTCAGTACTGAATCCAGTAGTTTTAAGTCTTGGTTTTACATCTCATAAATGCTTTCTTTAAAATTGTACTGAATTGAACTGTGTTGTGAAGTCATATTAGTGTTATGCTCCATTGCTAATTTGTTCCAGTTCTGTGATTTTTAACATTTTTTGGTAGAAAGAACACCACAAAATCAGATAAAACTAGTAGTGAAAGAACAGATGTAGATTATATGTATATTGTGGAATACATCGATTATTATGAAACATAAATGCGAAGAAGGATGTGGCTGATATTATTACAGTTGGCACTTTATGATAAACGGGCAGATTTCAAGAATGAACATGAATTTGGTATACTTTAATGAGAGTAACGAGATTCACGCTGCTGAGCTCAATAATTGGTTCCAGAGATGTAAGCATATGATTAAAACACTAGTTTTCATCATGATTCGTATTTCACCGCAGCTGTAATGTAAGCTTTTAAAATGTTTCAAATACTCAAATTCATGTTTAGTGCTGCTAATCTACTAACTATCTTGTTCGTTTTTTTAATGGTTATAAACTTTTAATGATTAAAATAATTGTCTGTGTGCTATAATCACTGAATAATGATATGTTGATCTACTTATGACTTCAGTGTATGTATTAGTTTTGCTATGCTTGTGTTTTGCATGTATCACTTTTCACACTTTTCACCTTCAGAATCAGAAGACAGTCTAATTTACTGTATAATTGCCCTAGATGGGAGCTAGAAGTTCTAGGTACCATTTGTGAGCTCTGTAAATGCACCCACTCACAGAGGTGGGCAGTGCTCCACCCCTTCCCTGAGAAAGCCCTCACCTAATCAAAGGCCTAATAACAGCAACAGCTGCGTGAATGTGTGCGTGTGTATAAATGCACACGTCTGTGTGTATGTGTCTGTTAGTGAACAGATCAGTGTGTGTGTGTGTGTGTGTGTGAGAGTAGTGGGAGCAGGGCACAGCGGGGCAGGAATAACCCCCTGAGAGACTCTCCTGCTGAGTGAGAGAGCAGAGAGGAGAGGTCTTCTCCATTAGACAGTGTGTGTGATGGCCATCTGCTCTCAGCTAGCCTTTTTTGTACCAACCAGCCTATCTGACTCTTCAACCTCTTAATTAAAAAATTAGCATTTGCAAAATGTATGTATGACTGCCTCTTATACGAATATATACGAGCTTCTACTGGAATATTATGTCTATGTTCTGTGGATTGCCTTAACAAGGCAGTTGCAGTATTGTATCAGTAGTTGGCATCGTCCCTTATCCCATGTCAGAATCTGGAGAGAAAAAGCTGGATTGCTTCATCTTTAGCTGTAACACAGACAAAATACACAAAAAGTTACACGTACACACACACACACACACACACACACACACACACACACACACACACACACACACACACTCACACACTCTTTCTCTCTCTCTCTCTCTCTCTCTCTGTTTCTGTCTCTTTCTCTCTTACACATTACAGCTACATGAGCTGGCTGTTGCTGAGTATGAATCCATTTATTTGTTCCAATCAGACGAGGATTCTTCTTTTTATATGCGGCCATATGTATGTCTGCAGAAATGTTTGGGTTGTGTGTGTTTTCTATTGAATGTGGATTGCTCTCTCAAAGGGAATAAGCAGGATTTGAGTGGGAAGGACAGAAAATGGATGGCAGATGTAGAGTTATGAAAAAAGCCTTAATAAAACATGTTCCGTATATCCTGACTTTATCAAACCGATGAGAAAAAAATTGGACTGGAGGACGTGAGAAAGCTGTTTAGTGTCTTTGGTAGCCAAATGCAGCATGACACTCATGGTTTTAATACTGTGCAACATTAGCCATTGACAGTAACACACCCTTTCAAGGGATAACTGTTTCCTCACAAGGAAGACATCGCTCAGGCAGTTTCTTCACTTCCACGCTTTCGAGAGTGTAACATATGAGTGTTTGACATTCCTGCACTCACTGTGGTTATAATGCAGCCCAATGTGCAAACCACAGCCTGATGCACTCCTCATTAGGATTAAGCTGGAGTGTACCTCAGGACAGGCTAATGTGAACACATTAAGAATGCTCGCTTTACTTTGTAGTGCTAGACTGAAACCGAGAGGTTCTGAGAAAATTCAGAGAACAGTATTATTGTTCAACAACTTCTAACTAGCATGGGTTTGAATCTGTTTAGAAATTTGGTTTATGCATTGATGTCAGCTATTCCATGTACCATATTGCAAATGTTTAGAATGGCACAAAGTACAGTAGAACACAAAAATCCCTGGATGTCCCCTGTTTAAAATTTTGCAACTTCTTGTTTGTGAGTGCCCCTTTTGTTCTCTTTTACCTTACAGGCCTTGAATAACGGTTTATACAAAAGCGTCTCCCCGTATGGCTCTCTGAACAACATAGTGGATGGGTTGAACTCTCTAACGGACCACTTCTCTGACCTCTCCCTGTCCTCTGAGCCTCGCAAGCCCAGCAAAAGACCTCCACCAAACTACCTGTGCCATCTCTGCTTCAACAAGGGTCACTACATTAAAGACTGCCCTCAGGTAAGACCCTACCAGTCATGGCTCTGCATAGACAATGTGAGGACTGAAGAGAACAGGAAAAAAGAGACCGGGAGAGGTTGCAGTGACCTACTTGTCAAACAGTCAACTCTCTGTCTTATTAATCGTGTGTATGAAGATAATTGGATTCTGTGTTGCACTTTGCAGTTCTGCCAATGCCTTTGAGCAATGCTTGTTTTATGAAGACGAACAAGGTTCTGATAGTTTGAATGTGCTTTTGATTGAATGCAGTTTTCATACCTAAACAAATATATTTTTAAAAAATTCAGACAACCAAATAAACATTAAAAGCACGTCATATACATCAGAGCACAGATCTTGTCTGCAGAAAGGCTGGAAAAACCTGGTTTCGGTTGCATTTATCATGTGTTGCATTTATCACATGTGTTCCACTAGTATTATTATTTTATTATTACCACTATTACTATTACTGATTATGATGGAGGGTTTTGTACCTTGTAGTATAGCAATGTATATAGCACACACACACACACACACACACACACACACACACACACACACACACACACACACACACACACACACACAC
>JBBJLR010000153.1:14926240-14979695 GCA_037577145.1 Brachypetersius gabonensis
CACACACACACACACACACACACACACACACACACACACACACACACACACACACACACACACACATGTCTGCAATTAGCTTTAATCATATGCAGGGTCAAGCACATTTTCTTTTGACAGTGTAAAAATATTAGCAAATACCACTCATTCTCCAGCTGCTAGCATGCGTTCTAATAGCGTTATTGGTATCTAGACAGTGTTAACCTGGCAAACTGTTTACAAAGCGATAGCACATTTTTCCCTATTACCTCCTGGTGCATATATTGCTATTATATTGATGTCTGGGTATTGTATAGACATCAGAACGGGAGCGTTCAAGCTTAAATACAGTGTTTCATGCTGTTATTGTACCTGATCTGTTTTCCTGAGTGTGTTTCTGCATTCTTCCATTACGTGTTATATTGTTCGAACTGGCGGGGTATGAATGCTACATTTAGTAGTGTATAGTGTCACCTTCTGCATGACAATTTCTCACATTATATGCCCAATAGTCATCACTCTGCCATGGCTGTTTAAGTTTTTCTGTTTCATTACATTGACAGGAAAAGCAGAACATTTGTAAACTGTTTCATTTTTTGTCGTATATCTGTCCCATAGGCCTTGTTGCTTGTTTCACTCTAATTAGTGGAAAATGATTGTAACTAGTGTGTAACCAGAATCCTTTCCAGATCAAGTGCTGGATTTTGAAAACGAGACAATGTCATCTTTACTTTCAAGCTGTTAGTGTTTTATGGTCTTTGGACAGAAAGAGAGGGTGAGGTACTTGCTAAGATCCAGACTTGAGTCAGAGCTGTATGGAATGGTAATGCACTCCAGATGTGGGATTAAAATGGCAAGCCTCCTTTTATGAAAGATGATGAGGGTTCCCTGCAGACCATTAAAAGACCTGTCTCGTGATAAAATACCTCCACCTCTTTTGTGCGCTCAGGTAATTTACTGATGGTGTCTTTGACATTTGCTGCATTGTGTGCTGAATCAGCCCTGCATTTGGTAACAATATTTGAGGTCTTTAAAAGCTGTGGATAGAAGCTAAATCATTATGGAACCCACAGTCGGTTGTGCTGCGGTGCTAGCTGATCTGTAATCAAGATATGGATTGTGTCCAATGAGACTAATCGCGACACCCACGGTATTCTGCACGTGTTCAGGTTGAGTACATTGCAGTTCAGTCTAGATAACTAAAAAACGTTCCCACCAGTGTTCAGTCAGTTGGGTTTTCGTTTTGGTGCAGCAAAGAAAGAGAGTTACTAAAAGTGTGCCTCTTCTGTTTTATGAAGATGAAATTCCCCTGACAGTCATGCTGGTAGGAAATCATTCTGTGTCTTGTGTGGATATGTAGCAGCTCTGGAGCAGGGGCGTAGTGTAAATCACAGGCAGATCTGTCCTGTTTTAAATTTCAGCCGCGTATTTTGATGCCAATGGAAACACAAGAAAGACCCGTCCCCAGACAGTGTCCACACCTACTCGTTTCAAACGTTACAGCAATTCAGCTCTCCCTCGAGCCTTACTTTCTGTGATTTACTTACCATTTATCATAACCACACAAATGCTTACTCACTTTTCTGAACGTGTCTAACACAGAGCTCGAGTGAGCTTTGCTCTTGGACATTCCCAGAAAAGGACAGTTGCACAATGATGCATTTGGGTGAATCTCAGCTTTCTTCCTGTTCTGCGAAAGGAAATAAATTCCAGGATAAGCTGGTCCCTACTATGGGTTAGTCATATCCAGAGGACTATGAGCACTCTGCCAATACAAACAGGGGGATCTGACTTCACAGGGCACAGTTGGCCCTGTGATCTATGTCCAGCTATGAGAACCACATTCTCCTGCATTCTGCCGATGCACACCCTGCATCCCTGCTCACCCGTACCTCGCATAATCTTCACTGGCCCAAGCTCGTCAGGCGGCATGGAGGCCAAATTACTGAACACTACCCTCCATCCAAGAGGCTGAGAGTGAGGCTGGCAGTGGGATGGGTGGTGTCTGCACAAGCAGAGGCCGGATAGGATTTAGCGAAAGTCATGGCTCAATGGGAACAGAGCGTGGGGGGCAGGAACCATGTGTGTTGGCTGTGGCCTGCTGGTGTTTACAGCATGCACAGGCAGCAGGACGCAGGCCACTCTCACTGTCCCATGTGTCAGTGAGTGGAAGTAATGGTGGCCATGGCAGGTAGGTCCGCAGGGAATGCTAGTTAGATGAATGAAAACCATAGGGTTGGCAGCTGTTGACCAGCACTGCTCTGCCTAGGGCCAGCCAGGGGGGGTTCTGTAAACACGCCTGTATTGGTCTGATGTTCATTACCAGCAATCTCTGCTGCCAAAATTTAGGCATAAGCCTGAACATCCTGTCTAGTTATCATTAGGTGAACAATAATTTCTTTTTACTCAAAAGGACATAAAAGAACAGATAATATTTGCTCAAAGGACATTTTGAGTGGCAGCCCATGGACAGACATCGACGTATCGCTCTTATGACTTCTGTAATAAATTTAGTTTGGTCTGCGGTTAAGTGTGGGGAAATGTATTGTTGGTGGTAATGAGCTGTGTGCTATAGATGTGAATACATGCTTAAAACTTTGACGTGCCTTGCAGAATATTAACTTTAGTGCATGCTAGCTCGCAATGGGATTTCCTTATGGAAAAAGCATTCATGTGTGTGTCTTGTGTGTGCTGGAATGCAGGTTTTGAACTGCGAGTGCTTCGATGTGTAAGCTCAACTTGTGAGTCACAAACTCTGCAATGCGCCCCTCATGCCAATGCCCTTTTGTATTTCAAACATAGTGACACTGCCGGTCAATCCCAGCAGGCTAACTTATTGCTCGCCTCATCATCGTCAGTGTGGCTCTTGCTAGGAGCAGAAAACTGCACACTGTTAAGTTGAGTCGCAACAAAAGTCATAATTATATTACAAGCCTCCACTTTTGTATTGCCCTCTGATGTACTGTGCTAATGGCATTTCACTCAGCTTGTTCTTTTGTTTGCTCTTGGTTCTTAAATCATCCCAGAAAATTCTGTAATATGATCAGTAGTCTGCAATATAGGAAGCGATCTTTGAGAGAAGTTGAAACAGATGCGTTAAACCAAATCTGCAGGAGTGATATCTTTGAAGGGCAATATGCTGATTCTCATCTCTGTGATGTTGATCAAAAACACATGAATCTCATTGATTTTATACAGAGGACCCTTTATTCCTCCGAGATAATGCATCTTTTGTTCAAATTGTAATCATGGCAATGGAATGTGTGTATATATAGCCATGTTTCCAACTTCATTTTCCTTCCTGAATTCTCCAGCTGTAATTTGCAGCTTTTGAGTAGGTGTTTCGGGAACAAATCTCTGGATTGTAGCTATGCAGATGGCAGTGGACTTCTTGAAATGGTATCAGTAAAGCGAGAATCGAATTAGCTCTTAATTAAATGAGACTAGGTTACTACATTTGGTCTATTTTATTATTAACAGAATATATCCTAACAGCAGTATTAATAAGCTGGGCTTGCAGGTTTGGAGGATGATGTAATTTCTCAAAACATCTCCACTTTCTAACCGGCAGAATACTTCTAGGAAAGGATCATTGCTCACTGTATAAACATTACACAACACTTTTAAGAACTGTCATCAGTAATTTCCACCACTCTAACGTAATTTATCTGTTTATCTTGAAAACGCACAGCAGATAGTTGAGGCTGTTGACTGGTGTGGCATTTGTTTCCCTTAAATAATTGAGTAAAACCTCTTTTTTACACTGCTCCATGACAAATGTGTTGCACTGGCCTCCTCTCCATGCCAGGGTTCCCACAGGTCTCTTGATCAAACGCGGCAGATCCAACACGCTGGAGCATTTGTAGCAAATGGCATCAAAGCTGAAGATCTCACCCCTCTGCAGAAGCATCAGTGGAAGATGCCCGTCCCGATCACCGTGATGTGACAAGCTCGTTAAGATAATGCGTTTTTTGTTTAAATTGTAATAACTTCCTTTTTTTCGCCGGCTCATGTTTTGTTCTAATAAGCGGTTCGCCGCTCGTGGTCAAGGTGATAAAGTCTTAATGGTTTGTTGTTGTTGTTGGCGCGAACATCTGCATTATGTAATACGTTGAAATGGCATGTATCAGCCCTGGGGTTGTGTAATTCTCTTTGGGAAGAAAGTCTTTGTTTGAAAAGAAACTTCCATTACGACTCGGCCCGTCGGTTAAAGCAAAACACTCTGATGTAAGAGGCAATCACAGATCTTTGAGGAGGCAGCCACCTTCTCCGAAGACTCTCGCTGAGATAATTGCGTAAACACGGTTATAATAGTCAGGTCCCTGTTGTACTACCAATGCTGGACTGAATCTTAACTATACATATATCCATGCAATTTATTTCCAATTTGGTTCAACAGTGTGTTGCATCACACATGACTCTTTACCACAGCTGGAAAACAATTAGTCCCCTGAGTTGGGCACACCCCATTTCCTGATGAGCGCTTCACAATAATAACTCCGATTGAGTATGCTATATTTACACTCTACTTTCACTCTCCAATGAGAAGGACTTACTATATTTTACATACTTTGTCTCGTTACTGCCAGTGCTGCCGTTCTTTGATTGACTCAGCACAAACAATAGCTGGGATGATTTTACAAGATGGGGAAAAAGTAAGCTTGCATGCTCTGCTTTGTTTTACAGCCACACAGCGACAATTGCACTGAAAGCCTTGTGAATCTGAGTGTAAAGTGACATAGTAAATCATCTGTTTGCATTCCTAGATGTCCAAACCAGCTGCTACGTGTTCTTTGCAGGCTTTCTGTTTGCCTGATAAAGCATCTTCGCTCTGCAACACAGCAACTAAAAGCCATTAAAATTGTGTCCTAAGAAGTCCTTACCATGTTTTGTTCAACCCTATAATTAATAGCGAGGCAACTAATAAATAACATTTTCTGTTTACCCTTGCAGCAGTAACAGCTTGCTGTATTTTTATTGTGAGTGTTTGAAAGCCTTCACAGATGTTTTTTTTAGCGCCGACTTCTGTTTTTCTGTTACAGTGAGGGTGATATAGTTTGGAGAATTTTTTAGATAACATAGAATAAGCAAACTCAGGATAGGACAGAGAGCAACAGGCAGGATTTGGAGACAGCCAGGAGAGAAGTGTCAGTGTCAGACAGAGCACACTGAGAACACTTCCTTAAAAAGGAAATCAAAGTTAAAAGAAAATGAAAAGAAGGTTTCCTGCCAGATGGTTCGTGTTCAGTACAGGAATACAATTCTTCCTCTGGGTTTTGCTGATACAACAGCCATAGCCACTTCCCTTTGTCACTGCGAGAGATACGCACGCAGCATTTGCTTTGGCATTTCTCTTTTATGGACGAGAGAGATACCAGCAGAATGGCCCCAACAAGCTCGGTACTATGTTTGTCATATGTAAAGATGTGGAAAACAACCTAAAAATGGAAGCTGCATTTGTTCAGAGCTTTTTTTTTTTCTCTCACCCCCTTTTTGAGGCACACTGTTATCTTCAAAGCGTGCAAGACTGTGATTTAGGAGGGCTTAACAAAGTTTTGTCAGAATGGCTTTCTCAGTTACAGAAATGGCTTTTAGAAATGCCTGCATCAGGATTAACAAGACAACTGTTGTTTGGACACGCTGCAGAGGGTCTGTTTTCCTTGGATGGAGGGTCAGGCAGAGTCTGCTTTCTGAGGTCACCGGCCCTCTTCTCAGATCCTGCAGATTTTTAGTGAATTATTTATTAAACCCCATGGTAATTATTTTTCCATTAACTTTTATTTTTGTAGAAGGTTTCATATAGACTTCAATCATTTCCTAACAAGGGGGCTCAGTCCAGACAGGTCTTACGAGCCCAAAAGTTAATGAAAGAAAACAAACACAATAAGAGGGTCCCATGTCAGCAGACAGTGTTACATAATCGGCTGATAAAACTGACATGAGAATTTTGGAATTATGATTCATTTTTGATTACTGGCATGTGAATGTGAACAATTAAGAGACTTTTGCCGACATTGTTGCTTTGGGTTTGTTTCCAGATATTCATTTTATCTTCTGGAATAGATGTGATAAATCCAGAGTAGCAGTTTGCATCAGGTTTTCAGCTGGAAAAGGAGAGAAGGCATTAAATACTTTCAGTACCACTAATCGAACGAATAAATTCATCTCAGCATTTTAAAGGCTAAGCAATCTGAGATGACTAAGATAACAGTGAGCCTTTGGGTTGCAGTATGGCATAGATCTCGATTCTTTTCAAAGAAGTTTTTTCTGAGTTGAGTTTTGACCAGGATAATGTATTAATTATGGGTTACCGTATTCATCAGGGAAACTCCATATCCTTACACCTCTAGCCATGTTCTCTTGTATGAGAATGAGGCTATTTTAAATAACACCAGGCAACAAAAATTTGTTTCAGTACGTTTTGTAGTGTTTCTCTTCACTCTGATTTCATTGGTAAAATTTATTTTCATGTAGCTTCAAGGGTTTAGTTAAAAAACTAAACTTGGTGGCTCGGCTGACATGGTCTTTTGTTATGCTTGTAACTTTTTGCATATTAATATGTTGTTTGTTTGTTGTACATGTAGATGACAGGGTTGCCAACTCTCACGCATTGAGCATGAGACACACGCATCAGTGAGACTAATATGAAAATAATAGTAGTGTTATAACAACCTTTTAATGAAAAATATGCATAAAATTGAGTTTATCTCTAGAACCATTGAAGGTAGGAAAAAACTGAATCAGCATGCAAAACTTGAATAGGAAACATCAAAAATTGCAATGAAACATTTTTTCACTAAAAAATTGTTACCCGATGTAATCTAATTTTAACTCTTAAGGGTCAATTATGTATTTAAGTCTTAGGGGTCAGTATGTAAGTATTTAAGTCTTAGGTTTTAGTATGTCTAACAAGGAAACATGCACTATGCCTTTAAAGGTGGCTAATCTTTATAGCACTGTTACTATGGTGTGATCTCATCTAATGTTACAGGCAAATAACAGTCTGAACCTCACATTCATGCAACCAAAAGACATTAGTGTAGGCAAGAAGGCCTTTCTCACATTTTGACATTCGTACTCCGTGCTGAAAGGCAATATTGCTGCGGCTTGAATGGTGGCGATCATGCTCTGGAGTTCAAGCACAGTATGTGGTGTCAGAGGGACAACACAGCAGGCTTTGTGTGCAGGCCTCAATCGGGCCTGTTGGGAAGAGCCCAGCTCTGCTGGGAATGGCCAGCGTTAATTAAGGATCCCATTGTTTGCCTTCAGAATCCCCAGACGAAGGGGTCAGGAAGTCAGCCCATATTGTTCGCCCGGTGGGATGCTGACTACAGCACTGCTAAGGCTACAGATCACTTTTTAATCACAGCACAATCATAAGCTCCTACAGGACAGCAGTAGACCTTGGTCAAGCAACATGAGAGATGTGGGTTATTACTGAAGACTTGAGAGGAATGTTTGTTATTTTTGAGTGAGGCTGTACAACCCTTTCTGTCATCAGTCCATCTTTGGCTAGTAAATGGTCGTTAGAAATGTTCAGGAAGGATTAGACTTTTCTTCGTGTTGAGCTACAAAAAGGAAACTATTTTTTATGGCATACAAAAGGGAATATCCAAACCGCTGAAACTGATATGGCTCTTTTATTATTAAACAAAATGCAATTAGATTTTTGAGTTCTGTATTTGATCCATACAGAGACACCCTTGTCATGGACTGGAAGGCCTGTGTTGAACCCTGTTAGCTGCTGTAAGGCCAGGCTAAAGGAATGAGTGCGAGTGGGGGTGGGGGCAAGTGAGTTAAGGAGAATGTGGGGGAGGATAACTATGGGAATGTTTTTACAGTCTGACCTGAGATCTTCCTCCTATTCTAACTCAATCCTACAGACATCCAGTTAGTCAGATTCCCAACCCCATACATGTCCTCATTGTGTGTGTGTTTGTACGAGAGAAAGCGAGGGAGAGAGAGCAAGTTTATGCCAAGGAGACTCATTGGTGAAGTTATCGGAGAAGGGCCAGTGAAACCGAGGCCGAAATGTAAACAGATAGGGCTTATCTGGGATGCTGGAGATATAACAGGAGGCTTTTTCCTGTTCAAATGACAGTGGAAATTCAGTCTGCTGCACAGCCATGAAAGATCTTTATGGTTACTTAACACACAATAGATCACTCATTTACTATCAAAGCTGACTTCAAGAAAACAGACAGTGTTGGAGAAAACAGGCACCTGCAAATTAAACCACTATTTTGATAATAAACTGTAACGTGAATGTCTGATACACTCCATAATACATTGCTTGATACTATACTGTACTGTAAAACAGAAGGAGAGTAATTTACCAAAGATAGTTGTTAAAAATGAGCTGTAAATAAAACAGTGTTTAAAACAGTGGTTTTAAAGACTAAAAAATGTCAGTCGCCCAATATCTGTTAATTACATTATGGGATAAACTAGTAAACTAAAACACAAAACATCATTACAGTGGGAATAGCACCATAAAATATACATTCAAGTATATTTGGGGTAGAAATAAAGTATTAAACCAGAGAACCTTGAGAATGAAATCGAGTATGGATTTTAAAAAATGCAAACAAATTAACAAAACTGCAAGGAATGTTACAGCAAGCTCTTCTCCATGATTACTGTATTCAGAGACGTGCTGCTGAAGACTGCATACTTTCCCCCTATGTGCTCTACACATAACAGCTAATTACACTAAAAACCCACATTTGAACGCTTTGATAAGAAAGCAGGTCCTAGAATCTCCCACTGTTTTACAGCAGTCTGGGAATAAAGCTTTATTCTGTGATATTTGCTATTAATACACATCAGTTATTTTATACTTAAAATTCTGTTCATTTTCACAATTTGATGAATTTGTGCTTAGTATCTTCAAACAATAATACAGTTCTGTAATAATACACCCTCTATTCTACATATTTCTGAGGAAAATAATCAACTTTTTAGTCCTTGGCATTGTAGGCATTAACATTTAGAATTCAGTTTCATTGTGTGACATCAGTAGCACTAACAGCAGTTGTCCTGCTTTGCTGTTGCTCACAACGCTTTTGAGCTTTGTAATGTATTTCAAAAGGATCCCAAAAGAGAAAAATAACTACCATACATAATTCTTGTTTGCTGACACTAGATGTACAAAGAAGTTCCACTGCAGTTTAAAAATTACTCAGAACCGAAGTAGTTATTACACCCGATACTTTTGTATTTCCACATACTTTTGTATTTCTGTTTTTAGAAAAGCAGTTTTTGGTGACCCATTATTATACTGATCCAACAGCACATTATGGATTTAGACTGGTCTCTACCCTCATGTTAAAAGTAGAGAATAAAACTGTTGTCACATGTATAGCAACAACCTCTGTTGGACTATATGATCCCTCTGCTCCAAAATAAAATAGAAACGTGTAGCTACAACACCTCTGTTTTCTTTCTCTTTTTTTTTCTACATGAGGCAGCCAACCTGCTCATGTCATTCAACGCCAGGGTAACCTAATCCCGATTTGCAGCTGTACGAGTCGTTAGGGTGAGCATAGCCGGAGCTGGGATTGTGAACTTGGGGATGACTAATGCAGAGCTTAGGCTTCCAAGAGCGAATGTGCCACTAGCAGCTGAGCTGATCTACTACACGTCAAGATTACAGAATCGAGGAAAACAGCTTGGCAAACACGAACTGGAGCACAGAAATTCAGCACGGCCATGGCGATTGTAGAAGTGCTCGATTACTGCAGAGGGACTTGTTTCCTGGGCTATGACTACATGTCTGCTTAGCGCAATATTACTTTTGCTATGCAGTATAGTTCCGTTCCCATGCCTTTTGCTGTCAGTCCTGAAAAGCACAGGCTTTTTTAGCGACAAATGTTTTAAGACACGTCAGAGGGCTCTGAGAATCTTATTAGTCACGTCTACTGAAAATACCAACTCAACTTTATCTGCAGATTTCTGGAGACATTTGGCCAGGCCAACTAATGCTGATGTGAACACCCTGATTTTTTTTTTTTTCTAGCGAAACCTGATGCACCGAAAACATTTATCTACACGCCAGGCCAAGAGAAACCCATCTCCTCAGAAACTGAAGAACACAATGTGCCCATTCATAAATAAGACTCCCACCTGCGCTGTTTTCGAGTGTAGCACCAACATAAACTCATAAGCCCATATATTAATAACATGATAGTAGTAATAAAGTTATTAAAAGAAACCGAAGACTAATGCTAGCAAATGGCATTCCGTTAAGTCTGAAAATGAGTTTGCTTAGACATGTAAACAGCCCGGTGTTTGTTTTACTTCTGTAACAAGCACTCCGTGTCAAGCGCTCCATGTGTCCTAGTTCCACAGACAGGGAATTTAGTTTTATGGAAATTGTCCTTTACAAGGTAATCATAGCCAATAATTGTTTTCAGTAATTACTTCTGTGAAGGTTAAGTTTCTTCAGTTGTTGGCACTTTGAGTTGGAATGTTAGGAATAACACCAGTAGAAAGCTGGAATACATTATGAAAGCTTGACATCGTCAAAATATCAGCGTTTTTTTCCTTTCCTTTTGTTTTTCCGTGGGTTCTTTCTAACCGCATCAGACAGAGCGAAGGCGTTGCTGTGGCCATGTTTGCAGTGTCTGTTTGAACTCGAGAAGTGTTCACACAGCCTCTTCATGTTCTAAGCTCTGTCTACCTTTCTGTTCACGCTCTTGATTGACATGACTCAGCAGTGAGGAAGTGCACTTAAAATTCCTTAGCGAGGATCAGCTGCGTTAACTTAGTGTAGCCTGTCCCGTCCTACTCTGTGACGTTTTTTCCTGTAAAGACCAGAAGAGCTGACGTCGAATAATTAGGCCCAACGTCTGAGAGGAGACTAAACAGCAGCTATTGTGTATTTCTCTCAGGTCCGCTGTGAACAGAGTGTTTACTTCGCTGTTACATTCCTCTCCTCCAAGCGGTCACAGAAAGCAGGTCTGTTTGGAATCGTAATATCTGAGAAATGTCAGATAAAGTGCAGTCAGATAATCAGCCAAGATCAGACTCTTCCCTCCTGTGTTTCTGGAAAGGGACACCCACTCTCACTGTGTTCGTCTGTTGTTTCGAATCCAGCAGCACCAGAGAGCTGCAGAAAACTGACCTTGGGAGAGAAAGTTTGAAACCACGTCTGGCCAAGGCCATGACTTTTATCTCTCATTTTAAGAGAAATATTCAGGAGAAGAACCAAAAGTAGACTTTCTGAATATTCATTCATTAAAAGTTTGTTATAATACAATGGGTGTGGGTTTGCTTTGTGTACTAGAGAGTAGTTCACCCCTGTGGTAATGTGCTAATGCAGTCCTATTTGTATTAGTGTCTGAATAATTCCTAAAAATGAACAATTTAAGAATATTTAAAGCTAAGTACACTCATTCTAGTGGTGTATAATTACACATTCTTTAGTTTTTTCAATGAAACGTTGGGTTTCCTTATCAGACAGTGAGAACTAAAAGCTGTTTTTCATGAAGCTCTGCAAAGCTGCATTCTGCTTTGACCACATCATAAAAGCAGAATGTGGTTATTCTTGGTGGCCGGAGAAAGCTAGAACCTGTATTCTGAAAAGAAGATGTCAAGTATGGTAAAACCTTTTTTACGAGTGGGTGCTGAGATGACTGCAAATCACACTGCATAGGTTTCGAGAGAAGGGTTATTACATTTAGTACAGCAGTATTAGAAAACAGCCCTGTTTTTTTGAAAAATATATTTTAACACAGTGCAGCTCTGTTAGGTGCTCCATGTTTCATACAGTCTTTACAGCCCTACAAATTGCATTTATATTTGGGAAGGCCTCTTGAAAAATATCAGTGGCTTGCCAGCTTTTTGCCTGTCACCAAAGGAACAGGAGGCAAGTAATAAATGCTCACTGACAGGAGTGCTCCAGCCTGAATCTAACACTAGTTTGTGGATCTGGACTCAAGGTTACACATCTTGCCTTATGCAGGGTTCAGATTTGCCTGGCATGGTGTTTCTCTCTTGCAGTGCTGCTGCAAGTATGCCCAGGTTTAAGACTATATGGGGTACTGTAGTACACAGTGTGGGAAAATCAGATGTTTGAGTTGGGGGACAAATTTATTTCTGAGCTTGAAACACAGATTTCCTGTAACCTGTCTTTTGGATTATGTATGTTGACCTTTTATTTTAATAGATGTGGTACGTCCACTTAAGATAATATATATAACTTGGACTGGACTTTCGTTAATCCCCTGCCCCTTTTAGTTTTTCTTTGCAAAAACTGGGCTCAGGAGGGACTGAGCAAATTCTGTGGTATCGTAATCACTTCTCCATTTGTTACTGTGACTGAATGTAATTTTATTGCCTATAAATCAGAAAACTGCTGGGTTTCCAAGAACTGATTTATTGTGTGTTATGTTATTTAGTCTTCAGTGTATGCATTAATATTGAGACCTGTGTGCAGCGTGCTCCCAAGCATTGTTGTGATTATTTAGAGAATGGAGAGCAGTGCTGCTTTATAGGATCATTATTCCTGTCCCGCTTGGCCTTATTTCATAAATGCGCCCATTGGTAAGGATCTAGTCTCAGGAGTGTGCTGGATGATCCACATACACACAAATGTAAGTGTCATACTTGGAGTCCAGATTATTTCATCCTTTGCTGTCTATTATCACCTCATTTTGCAAATGAAAACCACATACATTTGTGAGAGGGAAACGTTATGGCATGTTTTTAATATTTCTGGGTCTGGGCTGTGCACTAACCTGAGTTGATAAATAAAACACAGCTTTCTTGCATTGTGTACTTATGCCAAAAAGCATTGTAGAGCACAATGGTTTAAAACTTGACTGCATGCAGACAAATAAAAAAAAAATCTAACAATACCATTAAAAAAAAAACCAGATTTCTCTCCTTTGCTAAGGCTTAAAGCGAGGATTGTGTAATTCAGGTGTTTATATTTAGCTTGCGCTGTACAAGATAAGAATGCTTATCTCAGCAGTTACACTTTTGAAAGAGCAGCTGGCGATGGACAAAATAAGCATGCATGCAAAGCCTGTCTTTGTCTGAGTGCAGGCTTCCTGTAGGCAACATGCAGTATGTATTTCAGAGTCAGGCAAAAATTAGACTCTCATTCTTAAAAGGAGAGCAAGCATGTTTGACTCACAGAGCGCACAAATAAATCAGTGTAAATAAACAGGTGAATAATTCCTGTCTTGATTTAGCATAAAGAGCGCTTCTCATTCAGCCATGTTTGGTGGCCAACTCTGAAAGCTTTTGGCCTGTGTGCCCTCTTTTTCTGTACGTTACTGTCACTGTGCATAAGTTTATGCCTGCTATATTAGTCTGGAATCCATGAAATGCCAACTCCCACTGACAGCAATCTTAACATAGTTAAGCAAATAAGCTGACTGGCTTAGAATTCTGTACATTCATAAATATCCCAAACAGACTTTTACAGCATTTACTGTTGAGAAAAAGCACAGATAATAAGTAATTGTGTTTATAATGCTGATATAGAAAGTAGCAATCAAAAGCCCCTCTATCTGTTATGCATGTGTTTCACTGATGAATCAACCCATTAAATGGCCAGATCCACACTTTTATTACACACTTCAGTAGCCTAAGGATGAAGAAGGCAGTTAACTTTGTAGCCGATCAAGTTACTGAATGATATTCCTGGTATTTTAAGACTTTAAAATAGTACTCCACATTTATGCATTGACTTAAGACTCACAAAATAAACTGTAGTTGAATAATTTGATTCCTAATCAAACATTCAGCTTCTAATTGTGCAAGTAAACATGAGATGGCCTCTCGGGAGAGACTGAATTTGATCTCTGTGTTCGAACATATCTGTAAATCTATCTCTCCTGTATCCTGGCCAAGCTAAACACAGATTTGGTGAAAGTTGTGTGTGTGTTTTTTTTTTTGTCTTGCTCTTCTCTAAGGGGTAATTGAGCATGTTGTATCTGGTGGGTTTGGTGTTCTAGTGCTGTGTGGAGTGGAGTCTCACGGGAGCCGGCCGAGGGGCTCAGGCTCCGAGGCCTCCATTGTTTAAGCTGATGGTTTCCAGATGCTGGCAGAGAGAGCAGCCAAACTCCCGGGGCATGCGCCAACAACCAGGAAGCAGTCCAGCGCTATCTGGAATACTTGGAAAACATGGCGTAGCTCTGTAATAACCTAGAAAAAAAGTGCAGAAACTGTGCTGCAGTTAATTATAAATGACCACTTGGAATGAGAAATCCTCAGAATGTGAAATGTCAGGAATCATGAATATTACGCTGGAGTTTTACAGTGCAACGAAAGAGAATGTTGTCTCCATTTGAGGTTTTCCATTTTGCATATTTTTTAAGAACAGAACAGTATCAGACCTTGAGCTGAACCCATTAGTATCAGATAAATGTTAAATTGGTGCATAACATATTGTTTCATTTCTTCCTTAATTTAATCCAAATTATATTTGCTATGCTTTACAGATAACAGGTTATCCCAACAGCACTGACCACAAGCAGATGGCCAGTTTCGCATATAAGTCCATGACATTTGCTGGCTTTCATATTTCAATGACATTTAGGGGGTTTATAACATTTCTATGGCTATTATGTTTCTTCTTCTGAAACCACACTGAAATGAACCATAATTGTGTTATGATGTATGACCCAGGTGGAGATTGACATCAGGTCATGGATATGTGGCCATATGTTCTCCTGTAATATTCCTGCCAGAAGTAAATAACTGGGTCGATTTCTCTAAAGTGGGCAATTACTTTTCACACTGAAACAGTGTGTTTTAATTATTGTGAACATCAAACCGATAAGAGAAGTGCAAAACTTGAGGCTTTGTGTCTGAAGCTCCCTTGGATTCTCTCTAATTACCCCTTAAAACAACCTTTAACATGAGTTAGTAGGTTTCGTTTCTACCAAGCTGGCAGTCGCGGAGATTCAGAAATTACATGTAATTTACTAGTTGCTATACTTGGATTTTGAGTGTTCTACTTGTACCTTGTACTTTGCTTTTTTATCAGCATTACTGCTATTTTGGTCAAATATGGAGTGCAATATTGTACTCCACTTTTTTTACTTTTACCGTAACCTTTGAAGTAGCCATTCTTTTTTTTTTATCACAAGCTTTATCACCAGATCTTCGTTTGTCCAGAATGTGATGCAACATGATACCGATCACAAAAGTAAAATTAAATTAGTAATTTAGTAAATTAGTAGTTTTGTGTAGGGATGCACTGCTTCTTCTGCCAATCGGGATGTTTTGATTTCCCAGCATTGAGAAAGTTTTTATAAATGCACCCCCACTAGAAATATTGGCATTGCGCATTTTACAAACGGCTTTCTTAGATATATTGAAATACGACCACACTGCAGACATGTCGACTCTAATCCAATCTGGCGAATGCAGGTGCGGCTGTTGATTGCGTCACCTCTGTTTTGGTCGCGTTAAAAAAAATAATTTTTTGCCATTTTCGGCCCCAAATTTTCTGTGGCCTAATATTCTGTGCATCCCTAACTTTATGTCTAGTAGAGTAGTTTCTCACTGTAGTAAGCACTAAATGCTCATATTTGAGAATAGTTTGCAGTAGATTTTGCTACAACTACAAATGTGACACATTTCTCTTGAAATGTCATGAAAATATCCAAACATTTAGGCTGATTTCTTCAATCCACTGAAATGTTGACTTAATGTCATGTCCGATTTTACATGGTAGTCCTTACCCTCTATTTTCAGCTTCTTTTCCCAGCGATTCGAGCTCCTCTCCTAAAACCATCAATAGACGAACAGCAAGCCTGACCCGAGGTCAGCTGCCAAAGTTGTGCTGATGCCAACTTATCTTGCTTCTCAGAAGGGCCCTTACTTAATTACTTGTGAATTCTCTCAGTACGTCTGAGCACTTGGTTTCAGGAGGGCTGTTTTTGCTAACACTGAGGCATTGTGAATGTGCAGATTTATCATTTAACAGCACACCTGTTCCTCCTCGTCTGTCTCTGCGACGCAGTCTCTCCCTCACACGCATAAAAAGAGACAGCTGCACCCACAAGAAAAGGAGCCGGGAAGACCTAAGGAAACACTGGCTTCATTTAGCCTCCCTTGTGGGAATTAATAAATAACACCAGCATGCACCTGACTGGAATGCTCACGCAAATCGGGCTTTTCGCCGAGCACTCCGGAAATCGCACACAGACGCAGCTGATGAGGGTGACACTGTCATTCTTGTGTGTGGAACTCCAGGAAAGGCCATCTGCAGGCTGTGCCTTGGCCTTGGCTGAATCTCCCCATCCAGGCCAGACAGAGCGCTGCTTGATGAGCCCCTCACATTGTGATGCTAATGGCCCAGTGTTGTTGAGCACACACTGGTACTCCCACTCTGTTTACATGTGGATCTCTGACTTCAGTAAGCAGGGATGTAATTACATACAAAATGAGAGCATGGATGTCAAAATTCGTGATGTCGTGATGCATCAAAAGATCCAAAATACCACACAGTTCTGTGCACGGCTGTCTTTGTCCATCAAAGAGAATAGTACGTAAATCTGCTTATCTGGGCTGAAAGCTTGTATTTGTTTTTGAAAGAATTAATATATAAATAAATAAACAAAAAGTATAATTACACAAATGTGAACATCAAGTGGAAAGGTGTGGAAAGTTGGTATTTATCATTTTTATCGAGTATCCAGTGTTGATAATCCGGCCTTTATTGAATGCAATCGGCTGAGCACTGAGGCATATTTTGATTAAGGATGTAACATTTTACCAAAAAATGTTTTAAGTGTGTATTGGTTTTACAGACGAAAACACGTTTACTGTCCAGATCAAACGTTTTCAACAATTTTCTTGGCTGCTTTTTCCACACTTTTGCATGTCTCTGTATGTTTAGCATGTAATATATAGGCCCAGTGCAAGAGAAGAATTTCAATAAAGTGTGAGTTATGACCTATTTCTCAGAATAAAGAAAGAACAGAGCAGAACTTGGAACCATAATTGCACGTCAGTTCTCCGCTAATCAACAAGCCTAATTATTTTCATGAGCATTTTCAGCAAATGCTTTTCATGCTATTGTCTGGAGCGAGCAAGAGTGGGTTTTGTAATGAGTCAAAGATTATATGGGCTCTTCTTTTTGTTGACTCCACTTCCACCACATCTATTGTGCAACTCAAAGCCAAGAAAAGTACTCAGATTTGTGTAGGCTATTCTCCATCCTTTGCCTCAAAAGATGACATGCATTTCCTAACAAAAACAAAGTCCTCAGACAGTGCCAGCGAAGTGGTTTTCTACTGTTACCACCAAGAATGCAACCAAATGGCACACTCCAATAAATACTTTTTAAGTAAATCTTCTTAGTCTTCGAGAACACAGCAACATAAGACACAGAGGAGTGAAAGACAGCTGGTAATTGTAAACAGCGCAAAAATTCATGTGCAATTTATTTTTGGCATTGTAGAAGTATTTTCCTCAGTGGAAAATGCAGGTTATCTGGTGAATTTTTCCCCCCATTATTTATTTAAATGTGAAAACATGTTTGCACATAATTTTGTAGTTGGTAAAAAACATAGAATTCCTTCAGAAAAACAAAGGGGAAAAAACCCAATAAAAACACACACTAGTGAGGTTGAAGGCCTGCAAGTACTAAGACAGTTTAGACATAATTTGTTGATAATATATATCATACCGACACAGATCTGAAATGGCTGGTTGTTCCCATTTCATTTGTATTTAAGTAAACAGGTCAGTGATTAGAAAGTTAGGGTTCCATAATCATATGGATGAATATAAATGTGTTGCAGGGGATCATGCTTGTAAAGTTATTACAGCTGTCTGTGTGGATTATATTAGTGATCAATTACTCTTTTTATTATTTTGACGATTCTGTGAGTAATTAGGGTTTATTTAAGAAGTGTAAGAATAACAGTATCAAACCAGGCACATCCTTTCTGAAATTCTTTACTGAAAAAGCCATATATCACACTGAAAAAATGTGCTTTGAATTTACACAGTTTAATATGAGCACATTCTTTGTATCAGGCAAAAAATGCCTGTAAGTCTGCATTACTGTTTCTTCCTGTAAGAGGAACCACTGAAGACTTAAATACACGATTCTCTTATACCCAGAGAATTGATAATATACTGTTCTTTTCTACAGTACAGTATTCTTAGACCTCTGAGCCATTTGTAGAGAGTAGACATTTTTTGCTGAAGCAAACAAATAGACAAACGAAACACTAAAATAAACAGTAGCTCGTAAATAGTTTGTGATTTTGTCTATTTATGCCAATATTCCAAACTTCGCCACAATACAGTACGTATTTTATCTAATCAATCATAGATTTATTTAGATCAGATGAACTGCTGGTGGGATTGATTAAGTCAACTAACATTATTTTTTTCTGTATTTATGTTTATTTGTATGTATTCTAATAGCAGAAACACACATTGCCTGTGTATTTTTGAACAATTAATTAGAATGTTTGTACAGTGCTGTAGATCATGATTGGTGCCGAATTGTACACAAGGTAAATTTAATTTGTGATGAAATAATTGTTTATGTGACTGTGTTATTGGATAATCAAGTTTAATTAGACAGTCATGGCTTAGACCTAGTTCTGTAGGTAGACTCATCAATGTGCCAGGGTTGTTTGCTTTATCTTTGCATGAGTTCATCAAAAGAGAATTCTGCTCCAAAGCTATCATAACCATCCTAAAAGGCCAAAGGGGAGCTCTGTGGGGTTTGATATAGAGTGATATAATGCTCCTTTTCCCCCTCTGAGTGTACACCTAACATTCCTCTGCCATTTGATCCTAAGACTTATCAATCATCCAGCAGATCTTTTCCAATGATAATACACTGAATCGATTGTGCTTGCAATGAATGTTTCAGGTTAGTGCTTTCCTCCAGCTCTCGTTTGCTAACCTATAGGCCTAATTCAAAGCAGATCAGTGGTTTTACGAGGGGGTTTAGTGTTTTCTCATGTTATACCAGTGTGGAACCCATCTGCTTCTGATTTCCTCCCCCCTTTCAGTCCTGTAGGGCTTGATTGGAGGGCCCTCTCCAGCTGCGAGCGATGACTGCCGTGCTTTGGTATTTGTCCTGTTGCAGGGAGGTTGGCTCTGCTGCTGGATCCCAGCCCCCTTCACTCTCCTTAGGGAACACAGCTGGAGGGAGAAGGGAGGGGGCAGTTCTCAAATTCAGTTCCTTCTTTTACCTCTCTAGCGGCTTATGGTCACTGTATACACATCTCTAATGTCCTGAGCAGCCGTCGCTCACTAGCGAGCACTTTCGCTGTTATTTCTGCCGTTTGCCTCGGAGAAAGCTGCAGTGCGCTGATTGCAAAACAAAAAGACAAAGTAACTCTGTCTGCTCCATCAGACTAGTCTTAGTCAACATCTTTTATGGGCTTGTGAAATTGAAAGTGTGTTTGAAGTGTGACAGCTAGGCCTGGAATGCTTGGCTCAGAATAGGTCCGTCCTAGAGGTGGATTTCACACTTTCAAAACAATGTCTTTGTTATTTTAAAAATATTCAGATATTCTGAAAAGCGGAACTTTTCCTTATCATTATTTTTTTGAATGAGTGCATTTTGTAAATTTTCAGGATTCTGAAATCTATACAGTCCACAAATGTTAACTAAGCCGCAAAACAGCATGTTATTAATTGAGCATTTTTGTGATGTCACAAAAACATGCATGTACGCATTGTGTTTAGCCAACCTATTCAGGTTGCACCCTGTTTAATTGAGTGGTCAGTTTTTTTTTAGTCCCAAACCCATATAGGCATCATAAGTTAACCTCGGGGGGGAAAAATGATAAAATAAAATACAGCATATGGGCTCTTTAATGTATGCAGGCACAGAAACACTGACCGGACACCCACTCCCACACACACAGATATGACATAGCCAACACAAGTTCTTTGTCCAGTACATTGATAGCTCGTCTTTCTGGAAGCACTGTTTTACCAGCAAGCGTCTGTAAGATCCACGCTGGAGGGGACACTCTACTTTTACAGTGTTGCACCAGATTCAACTGTTAACAAGTGTGTCTGCTCTGGCATCGGTCTGTAATTCCATTTGTGGTGTTTGCTAGTGAAGTGTGTGTTCCGAAAGGCCTCATTTCTTTTAAATTGTTGCCTTTGGAAAACACAGACTGTTCTGTTGTGCTTCACATGATTGTAATATTTTTTGTGACAGAACTATCAAAAAAATGTATCTGAGTTTACAACTTTGATAGTCTGGGTTTTATTTTTTTTAGTCTGTCTAAAACTAAACAAAAACTAACCCAAAATACCCCATACAAATATTTAGACAAAGCCAGAGCAAATAAAGTCATTTACAACAAAGAGCGTAGTTGATTTATTCCAGAGATAATTTATTTGTACTGTTCAATTGTCGTTTTCTCTTTATGGTTGTGTTTCATTGTTCCTGACAAGTAACCGTCAGTTACCGGTAAATGCGTCAAAGTCTTGTGTTCTGCTGCAGTATATTTTAGTCTCTATTTCAAGTTTCAAATTTAAAAACTCCACATCTAGTGTATCACCATGCCGATCACACCAGGCCTCTCCCACACTCAATTAGTCTGAAATCTATTAAAAACACAACCAAAATAGGTCAAGCTGCTGTAAACAGAATATCATGTGTGTCTTCTGGCAGAGGCCCAGGGCATGCTGCAGAGAGCTGCTGCATAGATAGAGGCGTTTTTTTCACAGTGCCTCAGATTCTTAGCAATGCGATTAGACAGAGTTGTGAATTTTCCACTGCTGGTCAGATATCTCTCAGAGAGAAGCGTTAACTTAAGAAAACCTATCTAGTCATGTCCACACCCACCCACTGGAAGCTCAATAGTTCTTAAAATGTTTCAGAAGTAAACATGTTGCTTTAGATATCCTTTATTCTATGAAAAAGGAAGAACAAAATGAATATGTTTTGCACTGCTACTGACCTCAGTGTGTATCTTGTAATAAGTGCACTCAATAAAGCCATCAGGCCCAGTCATATTGTGCATAACCTCATAGTTGAGTTCATTACAACACTAAAAGGACATTTATCAGAGTTTTTACTTTAGATTCTTACCGTTAAAGAGGTGTTGCACCCAATGCTTAATGAAGCTCAACAATGGAAACTATGAAGCCAATGGGGTGAAGTCAGTTATTTTCTGGGTTTTATTATTTTCCCTATCCTGGAGCTCTCCACCCACATCAGTCCTAAAGTTGAGTAGTGGCGCAGCCGCTCGCACGGCCTTGCGTCAGTCCATTTCTGAAGTTTAGAAACAGCCAGAGAAAAGCTCAGATGTCATGGCTTCCAGCTGCTGTCAACTGAGGAGATGCCTTGTTGACAAAGGTTGAGTCATATTGTTTAAGGTTGGGGAGGAGAGCCTATCGCATGCAGCATGTGTGTCGTGACGCATGTTGCTGGCTCTTTACACACACTAGAGCAGATGCTGATGATTTCACCTTCCATTACTCATGCGGGACCAAAGTAACATATCCACCCCATCCACGCAGCTTCAAGCTTCATTCTCCCTCAACAATGAGGCCCGAACCCCAGAGACAGCAACTTTGATATGATAGATTTCGCAGTGGGTGAACAGGACCTGAGAAGACCTCTTTTTTCACCTGTTTGAAAAGCCCCACTTGGGATTCAGGATGTGAAATGTTTTTTTTTTTTTTGTTGTTGCCTATGACAGATTGTGCTATTCTTTCTCTTTCCCTCTCTCTCTTGCTCACTTTTTCTCTCTCTTTCTCTTTCCCTCTCTCTCACACTGTCTCTCTCCCTTTCTCTCTCACTCCCTCACTCTCACTCTTCCTCCTATTCTCTCTCTCTCGCTTTCTCTTTTTCTTCCATTCTTACTCTCTTTCACTCTCACTTTCTTGCTGTATCTCTCTCTCTCTCTCTCTCTGCTCTCTAAGCCTCTTTTTAAAGAAGTGATTGAAAGGGTATATAATGATGCACACATGTTGAACTTCATGACCAGAACACATGCTGAGACCACACCACATTCATCTGTAAAACCGTAATTGCACTTAAATTATTGAAATCTTTGTGATTCCTTGTTTAGCGTTCAATTTTGAGTGGTGGTTTGGAATCTAAAGGGCCTTGAATCAATTTTCTGCTGGAGCTAATTTTTGTTATGTATATTCAATGCTATCCTGGTTAGAACCAGATCAGCGGTTAGTTATGAGAAGAGTGAGGTTTTCTCATGCTGTTCAGACTGCTGTGATATAATTCTAACCAGTTTTAGTGAGTGAGATTTTTAAAAAACGACTCCGTTGTGTTTTATTGGTCAAGTATATTATGGCTGACAGGGTTTAATTAACTTGTTGATTGTTCTCTAATTTGGTTTGTTTTGGGATTTTATTTTTTTATTTTTTGGAATATAGTCATCTAGCATCATGGTGACATAAAAGCTTTTGTGACACACCAGGGAAAATATGAGCGTTCCCTTTCAAAGTTATTGTGGCCTAGATATTAAAGCCAACCTTGACTCACCATGCTTAAACCACGCCCAAGTCTGTTGAAAATGAATTCTTGGGTTAAAAAGCCCTTTAGTGCAAATGAAGCAAATACAATCACTGCCAGCAAAGCCTTGGCTATAGCAGAGCACTATAAACCACTGCACTTAATGTTTGTTTTCACTGAAAAAAGAATTATGTTGTTTTGTTTCCACTGTTTACACCAGAGATGCTCAATCAGAACCAGACAAGATTGGAATTGTCAACTTTGTGCTCTAAACATGTGATCAGCAACTGAAAAGTTTACTATTTTTAATTTTGCAGTTGTTTCATGTTTATGTTGTATTTTATAAAAACGGGCAACTAATTTTTGTAAGAATTCAAAATGCTATTTATATTGTGACTTTAGCCGTGTGTTTAATGTGTTCATTAAGTGCACATAGTGTGAGATGTTAAAGAACAAATAAATAAAAATTGGCCACCGACCACTTTGTCTGTGGTGGGAATTCATGAAGGGTGCATCCCTAGTTCACACACTTTGTACGTTGCTGTGGGTATCCGCATATGCTAAATCCATACATGTGAATGTATAATGAATTTCCTTGGTTTTAATACTACCTTGGGATCAACTATGTGGTGCTGCATGAAGTTGCTTGGTTGAGAAGCACACTAGATTAAGGCCAGGCGTACAGAATGTTTTGAACTGATACCATTCATTGCACAAATGGCTCATACTTAGAAGCCATAAAATGACTACTACTTTTGGACTGGCTTTGGCAAAATAAGGGACTGTATCTATGAGAACTTGCCAGACTTGTTGCGTTGTTACCACACCCTGCCAAGAGTGCAGGTGATAGTAATTAATTTGTGTAGAATCGAATCAGGTGACATAAATTCTCTCTCTGTTTCAGTCCAGACTCATTTCCACTGTTGATCAGGAGAGCTTGTGGACTTGATTACTTGCAGATTTAGCAACAGACTTGCCTAACTGTATCCGCTATGCCATTACAGGCCCGACCCAAAGGCGAAGGACTGACACCCTATCAAGGCAAGAAGAGGTGCTTTGGAGAGTACAAATGCCCCAAATGCAAAAGGAAGTGGATGAGTGGAAACTCCTGGGCCAACATGGGACAGGAATGTATTAAGTGTCACATCAATGTGTATCCTCACAAACAGGTAAAGTATTGTTTCCAGTACATTTTCCACTTCCAGTTCCACATATACTGTGCAAGCGCACAATCCAATTAGTATTTGTGTGTGTGGCTCTAATGTTCGACCACAAGCGTGCTTGCGTAAGGTACATGCAAACAGTGTCGTTTTTAGAGGAATTTTTGTGGTGGATGAAGCCCCATGGGCTTATCCTTGAAACTCGAGACGCCCTTCTAACCAAAATACAGCTTGAACCTTGTGTGTTTCCTTTTCCGGGACATACACGTATGCAAGGCAACAGAGGGGCTTGGTATGCCAAAGAACAGAGGGACCCTTGAATATACTGCCTGAGAAAAATGCAGTAGAGATTTCGTGATCACTGAAAAAGAAATGCTAAAACACTAAAGCGTCGCAGGGCTCCTTTAAGTTTAGTCCCAATTCCAGCCGTCTTAGGATGAGAGGGTAAATATAGTAGCACAAAGACGGAAACATTCATTACACTCATTGTCTTCAAATGTGGCTTTAAAATTCATGAGAAAACATCGTTTGTTTGTAGGCTGCTGGTGGGAAAAGCATGCTCTTTTCCCTGAGTGTGTTGTGGTTAGCTCTTCTCTTGCAGGCAAATTCTTTGCCTTTTCAGCATCACCCACTTAACATATTTTCCCCCAGTCAGCATTTGTAATGTGTAATATACTCCCGTGGATATCAAAGAGTCTCTATGGGTGTGCAGCTGACTCCTGTTCCTGTAACTCAAGAAGTGGTATAAAATGTACGTGTGTATGGTTTTATTATTTTCTCATGCTGTAAAGCTGCTGCAGCTTCACCCTGGAACTGTAAAGTATTACACAGTTCCAGTTTTTGTTGGATGATTAAGTGAACGTGTCTCAGCAGTGGCCTTTGCCACGCTATCAAGTCAAATGGCCAGACCTCTGCCAGAAACTCACTCTAAGAGCATTAGGAGGGTAACTGCTGAAAGCCCTGTTTCCATGAATCTCTATTTTAACGCCTTGCTCTGGGAGCTCGGCTGACATCTTTACAGTATGAGTAGACAAGAAGCAGAGGTACAATACAAAGTCCCCCAAAGCTTCCTGCCTGACTGAGCTTTTCTGTTGTTTGGCAGGGATTCATTCCAGTTATTGAGCACATCAGCCAAATTCTTAATCCACAGTGGTATCCGATATTCCCTAATATTATCATTCACAAAGCCCTTCGCTCTTGAGTAAACACTCCGGCCTAAAGCTACATTGTCTCCTCCCGATGGCCCGTGTTAACCTGGTTTTCCGTATTTCATAAAATACAGCTGAGACACACTGGAAAGAATAACAGGATCGTAAAACGATCCTGCAACAACTATGGGTGGGAAAACAAATGATTGTGGAGGTATTGTTTGTGATCAACAGCCAAAAACTGCTGGCTCTCACAGCTATTCTCTGGGTCTTTTGCATAATATCCAAGAAAAAGATTCACCACCTCCATTATCACGCCGGTTCAAAGCCTAGTAGGAATAAGCATACCAAAAAGATGGAATCCTGAAAGAATTTCCCATGGCTTTGGTGTAATTTTCATAGCATTTCAGATTTAGAGGATGTATCTGATATCCCTACTAAACAAATATTTGACACACCCTCTTAATGGAGCCAGACAGTGGTTTTTAGCTCTGAACACTGAATATAATCTTCCATAATATGAACCTCTGAGGCCTAGACACAAGCAGCTGCAGCCTTAGTCAAGTGTTAAGAAGAATGAATTGCAGTGAGTCTGAAATGCTATCTAAAATAATGGCCTGTTCCACTCTTACAGCGACCGTTGGAGAAGCCTGATGGCCTGGACGTCTCTGACCAGAGCAAGGAGCACCCACAGCACCTGTGCGAGAAGTGCAAAGTCCTGGGCTACTACTGCCGCCGCGTGCAATAAGGACCAGCAGGTCCCTGCCCACTCCCACCTTCCTGATCCTCTACCCCTGTTATACCCATCAAGTGCTCCATTAAAAAAATGAGATGTGCCAAAATATTATTGTAAATATTGCTAATTCTGATATGGCCTTGTATATCAACAGCATACAACACATTTATTTGATTTATGTGTATAACTGACTATTGAGTATGTGTTTAGAAGTGTGTCACTGACAGTATTGATATCCATACCGGGCACAATGGCTGACCTCAACATTGTGCTCTCTGACTGCGTGTTTACAGACTCTGTCTTCATTTTCCTTGCCAAGTGAACTATTTGGATGTGCTGAGTGGTAAAGGTATTATATTAGTTCAGTCCGTCAGGGCCTATAGTGTGCCTTGCAGTGTTCTTTGTGTCAACAGCACACCATTTTAACTGTGAATTAACAGGGGATATTGTACTCGTCATCCCTAGCTTTTTGTTGCATATTTATTTGTTTTGTTTTTATATCATCGTGCAATTGGTTCAACTAAACTGGGATATTTACCCCTGTGTGTGTAACCCACAGGTATTGTTCTAACCCCACCTCTTGCCATTAGAAACTACTGTAGGATAGAATTGTCATGTATGAAATTCAGAAATATCAAGTTCCTACTTTTGTCATGTGTGTTTGGCATGCCTATACATTGCTAATACAGATAAGCTTAGTCAGTGCTGCAGCAATCGGCTGGCTAAAAGTAAGTCTAGAAGCAGGTTCATTTTGTGCAGTATTGTCAACAGCTTATGCACCAGAAATATCAAGTTATACCAGCCTTAGAACCCTTTTACTTCTGGTCACTTCATGCATCTTGAGGATCAAGAATATATCTGTATGTAAACATGCAGGTGTAAATGCACTCTATATTAATCCGTTGGCTCAAAGCACTTCAGGAGGTGGGTTGAGATGCATTCGAGCCCTGCTATTGCAGTGTAAATGCCACAGCAATCAGATTTCAGTCTGGCTAACTGGAGATGCATTTGATGCATTAAAGTGAAAATGCCTGTGACTAAGCACACAGTCCAGATACCAGTTACATGAAGTGACCTGGTGTAAGTGGGGTCTGTACCATTTTTAGTAAGCAGTAGCCTGTTGGTTGACCATATGACAGGTTTGAATTCATTACAAGACCACAGCCAGCAGGAACAAACACCTTTCTTTGCCTCAGGATATACTTGGCATTGGAATGACACATTTTTATTCATGCATCATTTCTAATATGTGTCGCTATAATAAGATGACATGACGTTTAAGGTCTGTTAAATGCAGACTCCTGGCCTATGCGTATCTATGCAATTCTACATTGGCCTGATCTTAAAATAGCATGAGTGCTCTATTTTTTATCGTTCATACGTAGCATTTATTAGTAGGTCTGAAAGCATTTACTTCTATTGTGCGCTAAAAACTTGCCTTCCCAGCTTTTAAAAGAAATATTTAGTTTGTCAAATACTTGTTTTTTAAACTTTGAATTGTTAATGGCAGTTTTTTGGTATTTATAGAGTATCTAGAGATATCACGTATCTTCGTGACGGCGCAAAAAGACTTTCTTCTCTGTGAACGTTTAATCACATCACGGCTGTATAAAAGCTTTTCTCTCTATGTACATTTCTGAATTACCAACACAACTGACAAATGATGGATTTAATCCCATCAAAGCTGTGATTATTTTTTTTTAAGGAAAGAATGGCCTAGTAGGAGGGGAGGTAACATTCGGCAAAAAAGTGAGAATAGGACAAAGTATGTTATGTTGAAATGTCTTTGGAAAAGTCTGTAAGTGACAATATGGTTGTGAAAAAGATTGGTCATAGGACAGAGGACATTTTGAAAGCATTCGAAGAATGTAGCATAGTGTAGAGATTTTATCACAGGAAAAAGATATAAAAATGTATTTGTGCGATCAAAAGATCAATTATCGAAGGATATACTGTAGTTTACCTCTCGCTCTAGAAGATCTGCTCTTAAGCGATTACACTACATACTAACTGGTCACATTTGACAGTGATCAAAGAGCAATTGATATTGTATAACATTAAATGTAGCTTTATTTTGTATAACGAAGGTCATTTGTAGACACATTTGTAAGCGTTTGCTGACAGAAGTTATTGAGGGCAGAATATTGTCTTGTCAAGTTTGTAAGCCTAGATGTACATATAAAGTGAAACCCATGTCTTGGTATATCGAATGTGTATAATTGTTTACTAAACGTCAGAAGTCATAACCTCATATATTTTATGTTGCGTTTGTCTGATTTATAGACAAAACTGTGTGATGCAGAAGCAAACCATGTCTGAAGGGATGAGTCTATAATGCTTTAGATGGTGATGGTAATGATGATGATGATGATGATGATGATCATGACGTGAAATGTTGGAGTAGGTGCTGTCTCTTGCCGGACTAAGATGTGAATTGATGGGGCGGCCATGTAACGAACCCATTAGCACTGAAAACAGAGAACCAACTAATATTTCCCTCCCTTCGTTAGGGGCTGTGGATGCATTAGGGTTGATTTCCTGATGGTAAATCCAATCAGACTTTAGCCTGCTGCTGAGGAATCAGCAGCACCATCAGCCTCGCAGCACGGCTCTCTGCAAAACAGGTCGTCCTGTTTCGTGAGTGTTAGCCTTCTAAAAGAGCTCCTTCATTACTTAATAAATGTAGTTTTATGTGAACTGTTGTTGCTGATAGCTCCTCTGTGCACACATTGTTACATGCCAAGCCTTACTTCCAGCCTAATTTAGGATGGAAGGCGTTATACTGAGTTTTGATTAACACCGTGGTCGGAGATCAGCCAGAGGCAGGTTTTTTTTTTCTCAGTAAAGAGCAATGATTTCAGTGTAACAGCTGCTGATTCTCAAAGGCTTAACACAAAACTATCTCCCCACATCCCTGGGATCAATTGAATTGATTGTTTGCAGCCCTAATGGCTAAAAAGTGCAAGAAAAAAAAGCTACACTGCTTGATTGTGGCTCCTTCATTTACGTTTATTCCCTGGTCCCTTATGAAGTAGCAGCACCGTGAATATCTACTCTTAGGCAGTCTTTCAGACTGAAGTAGTATTGATGAGGAGCATAATGTAACGGCTCAGCTATTTCCCACAGCTTGCCACAGCTCAGATGGGAATTTCTTTCTCCGCCTGTCTCTGGAGGTGTTTAAGCCCTGTGACGTGCTTGTTCTGCTCTTGCAGCCAGAGAGGGCTGGAGCCATTGGAGGTAGTGACGGAGTGTACACGCATTTACAATACAAGTGCTTTCACGCATGTGTTTGTCTTGAATTACGTATACTTGACTTTTATAGCTCACTTTCAGTGTAAACTTATTTTCTATGAAAGATATGTGTATTTTGGAAACCAGTATAGATGTTGAAAATTTTGCAATTTTAAATCGGATTTTGTTTTTCTCTTTCTTTTTTCCCTTTAAAAGATACAATTTTATTGCTCATTTTGTGTATATATTCGACGGCCATCATTTTCAAGTTAGCTATTTTGAAATGTTTTGAAAGTGCGATATTGAAATTGTCTATGCGAAATTAAGAAAAGGGCAGATCGCTGAGATGCAAAAGAGCTGGGAGTTTTTTAACGTTGTTTTACAATGATCTTAGGTTATATCCTGCAGAAATATTTATGGAAGGTCTTTTTACAATATCTTCTCTTTTTTTTGTATAAAATGCAACAGAACTACACTATGAAGGAAATATTGATGTCTACGTAGAATATTATTAGTTGGTACATAATTATTACATGCCCTTACAAGCCATTTTATTTGTGTTTTGCTCATTTAGGTAGTAGGAGTATATATAGTAACTTTTTACCCAAGGAAAGTGCTTTAATATGCCTATGAAGATCACCATACGTGTCTGCTGAATAGCACAAATGTTTGAAATAGCAGTTCTAGGAAAGCAATAACGGTGTAACAGTGAAGGTTGGACGCAAGACTGACTCACACCACTGTAAGTCAAACTGTATCAAGTTGTGAGCTTTTCCATGTCACCAGTTGCTGCCAAGGCCAAGAATGATACTGAAATATGTCGAAATTAAAAGTTACTACAAAAAGTGTGTGAGACAAAGAACTGTAGTTGAGTTTGCATGTGCATGTGTTTTAACTGAGTTAAGAACTATATTTTTGTGCAATGTATTATTTAATATTAAGTCATGTAATTTCTCCAAAAAATTATTTCATAGAGTTCACCTCACTAATAACTGTTACAATTAAATGCCTTTATTCACTACTAGGGTATACCAATTAATACATATTTACTGAATGTATGGAATCTCTCTTGTGATGTTAGATAATCTTGTTTATGTTCTTGTTCGTAATGTCTGTAACATATTTGAGATCCTATTGAATTGGACAGAGCAACAGAGAGGGCTTGATTAAAAGACTGTACTAGAAAATAAAGAGAACAACTCTGTTGCTCAACGTCCATGAAACGGCATTCCGATATGTGCCTTATTAGTTAGGAAAACCGAATACTTTGTGCTTTTAGGGGTTTGTTGAATTAAAACTTTGAAACTAAACTCTCGTCTTTGGTCTCGATGTTTTACAGTCGCGTCTTTCTTTTCTGTCAGAGGCAGCTATAGGTGTCTCAGGGTTTCAACAGAGGCTGTTGGCTCTCACCGAGAGTTGGGAAACTCTCGCCACCTCAGATCTTCCACTTGGGAGGCAGTATGGTCATGATAAATTGCTTAGATATGGTCCGAGGGAGTGATGCTTGTGTAATAGAAATTCACATTTAAAGCCTGGGGAATGGCTGTCAGTTTGACATTAAGTTCATATATTGCTGGGAAAAAAAAGGAAGAGATTTTCCTTTTAGATCCAACTTCAAGCACACTTCACTGAAGCACATTTATTTTATCTTCACTACACAGCCACAGTCAAAAAAAAAAAAAATACAGATGTATGTACTTTTTTTAAGCCATTCATCTAATTGCTCGTAATGATTGTAAACATGTGAGCGCTACATGAGAAAGTTAGGCCTTGGCAATGGAAGCGCCTTCCCTCGCAAAGCCAAGTTTCCGTAATTGGGCTACATATTCCAAATCACTAAAACTTCATGAGGGTGGAGGCCTGAATTATATGAAGTTTGTTACAACAATGCAGACTCGCAGAACGGGAACGAGAGGGTCTCTATGGCAACCCTGTAATCGGAGAAGTCAAACAAACGTTGTGACCTCAGCTCGCATATGGTTTCATTTAGGAGAGAGGACTGTTTTTCCACAAAGGTTCATAATTTACTTTCATAAAGCATCAGTGTGATAAGCTACACCTCATCCAACTTCACTCCAGCCTCGCAGTAGTGGTGTCTATATAGCGGACGCTGGTTGTCAACAAGTAGAACATGAGGCAATCTTTTCTGAAGGTGGAGAAGTTTCATGGTCACAGGTATGATGTCACATCCTGTTCTAAGGGTCAGGAAGTGTCTAAAAAAAGATTTAGCCTCAATCTCAGGAAACGTTAAAAACTATGGAAGAACAGCAAATGGATAGTTGAAGGCAAGGACATGATTGCAAATTCAGTGCTGTATTCTGAAAATCAAGCGGGAGACATAGAGAAGAGAGTTTTTTTTAACAAGCCCTCATCTGGAAAACAGCCTTTTAGCCATTAAAAATGAAAACCATGGGTACAGGATGCAAATATCCTGAGAGAAATTCCACATGTCACAACCAGTTTCATACACAATTTAATTTATTCTAAATACCTCAAGGAATTTTCCTACAGGGGTCTCAGGGGGTATACATACTCTATATGTAGCGTGTATCTTTCAAAACCCAACGTGTGTAAAAAAAAATCTGTTTGTCCTCAGCATTAGAGTTAGATTTCACATGCAAAAAGTGCTTACTTAGTAAGCATAAAACATCTAAGCTAACGTCCACATAGTGTGCGGAAAGGCCCCTTGGTGGGTAACATTTCAATGCATTAATCAAAAACAAACTAAAACAAACCTTGTTTATAATCCAACCGCACTCATGTGCTGTATTAACCGTTAAATTAAAATCACTTGCCTTTTAGCTGGATGCTAACGAAAAAACTAAACAGTCTATTCTAAAAAGTGCAGACTTGCATTATTTAAGCTCCCCACAGTCTGTGATGACAATCTTCTTAACTGTTCCTCCATCGTGCAAACCGCAGGACTCCATTACCTTCACCGTCTCCATGCCCTCGTTTACGTGACCAAACACAACATGTTTGCCATCAAGCCTAAAAAGAAAAAAAAGGAGAGCATGAAGCGTGTGATATGTGGGACCTACATTACTACACAGTAATAAAAGCATTCATAACAAAGCCTCTTAAAAACAGCAGCGGTCTGGTTTTCAGATGGCCAGAATGTGTTTTACACATGTTTGTCACCTCCCGATATGCATACCATTCTGTTTTTGCAGTGCAAATAAAAAACTGAGATCCATTGGTGTTCGGTCCAGAGTTTGCCATTGATAGCACACCTGCGAAGACCAAGATGAACAAACGTTAGGTCTCAGTTTACAGTGGGCTACCAGGACATTTGTGTCTCTGGATGATTTTTTATGTCAGTTTGTACAATTCGGTAAATTTGATATGATTTAGGGGTCACATCATAATCAAAAGCTCCACAACAAGGACCCAAAACACCAGAGCAGACTGCAGCGCTGCATGAGGGCACACATCTGGATCGTGTAAGTTATGGTTCTTGACTATAATTACATCCAGGCCAGTATTACACAACCCGACACTATTTGGCCATATCAATCTATCAAGAGGGTTTGTTGGTTTAGGAACCCCCTGGCACCAAAAATGCACTATGATACATTGATGTTGACTTGCTCTGAAAGTAGGTCATGCGTTTGTGGATTACAAAATCTTCACTCCTCATTGCTGCAGTCCTTACCACCACCTAGTGGTCTAACTCAAGAGAAAGTAGCAGCATATGTATACACAAGAATATTCCCATGTGCTTAACGCCAGTGTAAAAAAATGGGACTGATGATCCCAAGGGCTGAGTCAACATAGCTTCTTCTACGTCAAGGCTGTGGGAGTAATAGGCTTGTTACGTCACCTGGTCCAGTGTGCTTCAATTGGAAATTCTCATCTGAGAATTTCTTCCCATAAATAGATTTGCCACCAGTGCCATTATGATTCGTGAAATCTCCTCCCTGTAGGAATAAACAAAAACAGTGCTTCTCTGATGGCCATTAAGCAAGACTGTAGGGACAGCTGTTGAGAACTAGTACCATTTCCTGACTGGTACAGAAATATTCATCCTCTCCTGGATAAAAAAACGCTGCTATTGGTATTTATATAGTGGCAATTATATATTCTAATATAACTGTCAAATTGATGCAAGATTAGATCAGTTGGAGAGGTGAGAGTGATGCTCTGCACTTCACCATCAGTCATTTGTCAACTAATCAAAGTTGTTCATTATAAATACAGGAAATTCAGGAAACAATTTTACTTCTCAAAAAAGTAAGAATAGAGTTTACAGACATTACACACTGTTTTCAAACACTTTTTGCACCAAACTATGAAAAGTAGTAGGCTATTAAATCTATTAAAAACATACTACCCATCCCTACTACTGAGTATAAAACTACCTACATAATACTCTACATAAAACATAATTATGTAGAAAACATGCCTACATAATAAAATATATTTTTGTATACGTCTATAAATATAGTCATATTTTTCAACTATGTCTGACCAGTGTCTGTATCTGCACTGTTGTATATGCAACATATGTTTAATGATGCTGAATCCACATTTTTGTGTTCATATAAACTATCAGATTTGTAATGTATCAGTGACACATTGAATTAAATTATTAATAACTAACACATACCTGACACATGAACTCTGGAATGACCCTGTGAAACACTGAGCCTTTATAGCCAAACCCATGCTCTCCTGTACAGAGTGCTCTGAAGTTCTCTGGAAGACAGATAAGACAGTTCATCTCCTTTCATTCATTCTTCAGTTTTCCAATTCAGTCACATTTAACATCAATGTTGGTGGATTTTATGGAAAACGTGGGCTCACCTGCTGTTTTGGGAACCACATCTGCATTTAGCTGAATTAAAGAGAGCAGCTGTGTGATTCAGGGCACAGAATAGGCTTATATGAACTATATAAATGACATTCCACATACAGCAAACCAGGCAGGGCAGACAAATCAGGTGTCAGTTCTACATAAATGCTGATCCGATGGGATTCTTACTTCTATGATGATTCTTCCGATAAACTCTCCGTCAGCAGCGATGTCCAAGAACACAAGCGGGTTTTGGGAGGGTCCCGACAGTAGCCTGCTCGCAGCAATAGCGACTGAGCAGTATTTTAATCGGTTTTTCATTTGCAACATTGCTGCGAATCGTCAAATACACGTTAAGAATAGAAGAGCCGCATGAGAGACCAAGGTGAACTGTGTGTTTACCAGTCGCAGCCATAGTCTCAGTCCAACCTCCGTTTTCTCAGAGCTGAGGAAATCCAACAGCGTCCCCATGTGGCAGGTTGTGTTACAGTGAGCAAAAGTACTGGGACGCCTGACCATTTGCACAAAAAGGGACTTTAATGACATTGCATTCAAATACTTACTTACTCAGTTATTTTTATTAACCTCTTAATAGACAGATTCCTATCTCAGGGCCAACAGGAGCTAGGCAGCGCGTCACTCTGGCCCCACCGCAGGCATTCAAATGCATAGACTTTAATGTGCAGTTTGTCGCCCTTCGCAGCATGCAGCCTTCTTGGAAGGTTTTCCACAAGATTTTGGAGTGTTTCTGTGGGAATTTGTGGCCCATTCATTCTGTAGAGCATTTATGAGGTCAGGCAGTGATGTTGGACAAGGTCTGACTCGCAATCTCTGTTCCAGTTCATCCCAAAGGTGTTAGATGGGGTCGAGGTTGGGCCTCTGTGCGGGTCAAGTACTTCCACACCGATCTCATCCAACCATTTCTTTATAGAGCTTGCTTTGTGCACTGGGACACAATCATGCTGGAAAAGGTTCTTCTCCAAACTGTGTCCACAAAGTTGGAAGCATGGTGTTGTCCAAAATGCCTTCGTACGCTGCAATTAAGATTGACCTCTACTGGATTATTTTACAAATTGCTGCTCTTACCTTTTTGTAGCTAATGTTTACATGGTTCAAACTTCAAAAGTCTTACTCAGACATACTGAGGGTGTGTTATTTACTTTGTTTGAAGACCTTTGAAAATAGGTTTTTGTCATGTCATGTTTACACAACATTTTAAAAAAAAAACTTCATTACATTCACTTTACTCACATATTATTATAGCTGAGGCTTTCCAAAATATAACAATATTTGTCTCTTTGGAATATGTTTTTAGTTAGATGAAATACTTAAAAATGTAAAGGTGTAAAGGTGCAAATGTAAAAATGTAAAGCAAATTGCCTCGACGTGCCAGAAAGGCCTCGAACCTCAGACTGTTAAAGACTGAGTCCCAATACTTTTGTCAACATAGTGTATTTGTACCGCGTATAGAACTGAGTTATGTAAACACACACACACACACACACACACACACACACACACACACACACACACACACACACACAATGTCAAAGAAACACCAAAGAATAAGGGAGTGTAGTGTATGGGCCTTAAAATGTATGCATTAAGGCTTTTTTTGAGTAAAACATTTTGCTTGTCACTCACACAAATGATGTCCACAAACCATTAACTGTGTTTCATCTGAATACATATTTATTAGATAAATATTAGGATGTCACAGCATCTAACTACATACAGTTTTGCAAGACTAAAAATCACAATTAGTTTTTTTCTTCTTCTGAACAGTTTAAAATATGAAATGATTGTACACAGAATGTACAAACCAAAAGACAACTGCCACTTTAGGCGCCAATCACCTCAGATTGTACCTTTTTTTCCCTCTCTGATCATGATATCAAAATTGTACAAACTATGAATTTGGTTACAATCTTTTGGAACCACTCCAGGCCCCACGTCCCTATCCTCCAAATTATTATTCCCCAGGATTTTCTTCATTATCTTTTTGTAGCACCTTATAGAGTACACAGGTAATGGAGCAATACACATAAGCTAAATATTACACAAAGGTAAAACAAATGTGTCTCGCCCCCACCCCCCGATTCCCCTGACAAGGGGGGCTGGAAATATTTTACATAAGTGGAAAAAAATGGCGAGAGGTTCCACAGACGCTAACAAACACAGATTCATTTTACCCAATTCGAGTCTGTTAGGAGGATGCAAGCTTTACAAATTCTAAATACACAATGCACATTCCCCTGGGGAAAATGAATACATTTCTGTTAACGTGTCTCTATTTGTCATTTACATATGTACATGCATCCCTTATGTCCCCTGCTCCTGCTCCCTCGCAGACTATTTCCCATCAAGACCTGTGGCTGAGTAGGGGACGAATGTCTGACTCTTTTCACCGCGGCTACCTCCACCTCAGCTTACGCTTTCTCCTCAACGACTGTACAAACTACAGTTAGTGACAGGTCTATAACATGGACTACGCTCGACTTAAAGTGTGACCCAAGTGTTAGTGGAGATCTCAGTTCAGTTTGTGTGTCTACAACGTGGGAACGAAAGTATGGCAGTGCATCTTTAAAAAAAAAAAAAAAAAGAAAAAAAAAGATATACAAGAGTATAACAACTGGAGAACATTTGCCTGTTTTGTAGGGGGAGGGTTAAATGAGTGAACAAAAAAGGTCTGTACATAATAGAGAACTAAAAAAAGTGTAATACAAAATAATTTAAAGTGGAAAAGAATTTTTCAATCTGAGTAAATATGCATCCAACAAAAGACATTGCGAATGGTTTTCAATTGTAAGCTCAAAGAAGTGACAGTATTGCTCCAGCACAAACTCAGAATAACACATTATGAAAACATGAACACATAATGCAAACATACAGTACAGTTTTGATTATTAACAGAGGGTATAAAAAGGAAGGGGCAAAGCATATTCCTTTGAAGTCAGTCCTATGCTTAATAGTATGATTCATTAAACAAATACAGTGATCTGATGTGTCTGGTATGATCTCTAAAGTTTTCTAGGTGAGCTGCAACAGCTGGGTTTAACAATTAAAGCAATTGCTTCTTTAGGTACTGTTTGTTTGCACTTTCTATGGGCTGAGTAATGGGAAGTTTAGGTGGTTTCTGGTGGTTCACAGCCAATAGAATGTGAGAGTGCACAGCCATGTAACGTCTACAAATGAGGAAATAACAGTAAAAAAAAAAAAAGCTACTGTACCATACAATACCATATCATAACTATATTGTTATGCAAATGCCTCGCTGGAACTGAAGACATGTCATGCCTTAACCATCATAAAACCTGTATATTACTTTACTAAGATGTTTGGGCCACCTCCTCCAACCACAACACAGGACTTTGGTAGTACATGGCCATATTGTAATAAACGCACATACACTGTACATTTAAAGTTACAACAACAGGGGAAAAACAGTAATCATAGCATGAACAATACATTGTGCATAACAAACATAATCCTTTACATGATCATAGTTCATGTTTAAAATGTTGAATAAAAACAGGACAGAGGAACACATCAAAAAAAAAAAGAAAAGAAAAGAAAAAATCAGTCTACACTTGTTTCTATCACTAAAACAAGGGGTGATTGGCACAAGTGCACATTAACACACACTGTATGCAGTCTTGTCATGAGGGGTCGAAAGACATCACAGGCCTGGGAGGGACTAAGCTCATGCATTAATGGGGGAAAGAACCCCGGAAGAAACAGCTGCGGGATCGAATGTTATAACACTTAGATGTTATACAACTACTCTTTTAAAAGTGATTGCATTACTACTTACTTTACAAAATGAATCGCCTTGCCCATTGCGTTTGATTCCACAGCACTCTGAGATGGAGAGATCTTGTGAAGGAGGTACAGTGCTGGTTATTGATGCATATAATCAGGCATACAGTATTGGCTTGTTTTTATCAACCCAAAAATAAACAAAAAGGAAAGGAATTGTCATGATGCCCTCTGGAACTTGCTTTCTTTTGAATGAAACACTCATGAATGAAAATGATGGGCAAAACAGTAGTAATGATACGACATGATATGCAGAGCTGAAGGAGTTTTCCTAGGAGGGGACACACATTCATATGTTCCACGTATGAGCGTCAATGGACTTGTGAAGCCCACCATTAGTCTCTGTAATGGGGGTACCAGATCACTCTGATGCAAATCCTCTCCATGAGTGTGATGCAAGCATTCTTCCCTTTGACGTTTCCATTTTGCAGTTATCCTGTTGTAGTTTGATGAATTTTATTGTGCTTTTTCCAAGGGACTCTGACAGACAGACGGTGCAGACATCCAGCGAAGAACACTAGTTGGGAATTATTGGGAAGCCATGGTGGTAAAGCTTGGAAGAACAAACCTCAGAGCTTGTGGACAACACACGCGCCAGTTACAGGAAGATATTTTTTTCTTTCTTTTTTTTTTTTTTTCTATTCAGGTCTTGCTTTTCACAAAAGAAAAAAAAAATTCTCAATTAAAAAATGCTACAACACTTTCCTAGTGAGCACACATACAGTTCTGTGTGACATATATATTCATGTGAACTGATTATAGCTGCACAGTTTTTTTTTCTCGTATTAGTATTGAAAGATATCACTTTAGTGCCAACCAACATGGCTGCCTTACATGTGTGGAAAAGGACGTCCATAAAAGAGTGAGATATTTACACAAGTAAGAGGCAGAGGGAGGAAGAGTGTTTTGCGCTTGTAAAGTACTGGATTGGTGCTCAGGGTGCTGTTCGACTCCTGACAGCCAAACACATCAGTGCCTCGGGTGAAGGAGGGTTAGGGAAGTCAGTTGTTTTCAAAGAGAGAGAGCAGATCATCGTTGCTGTTGCTTGGGAGGTCAGGAGGGTCTAGGTATGACAGTAACTCATCTGGGTTCGCCAGCTCTGGAAGGAGCTGCAAAGGACAAGACAAATGTTTCAACAGATGTTATAACGTCATCTTATCTAAAGGATTTTCATTTCAATTCAATCTGAAAGTCATTTACACCTTTAAATCAAACGATGTGTGTCAAACAAAAGCTAAATGGTGCATAATAGAAATTCATTTTTTTGTATTTTTCCCTATTTTCTCTCCAATTGAATCATGTCCAATACCACCTGCCAGCAAGAGTGAGCAAAAGCATGTAAGCCAACCATGGCTTTGTGAATCAATGTTCCCTGCAAGTGATTTCATACAGAGCAGAGAAATGAGTAAAGCATAACATTATGCAGTCTGGTTACTCACATCCAGAGAGGGTTCAGGCATGTCTGCTGGTCCCTGGCCGCCCACCTGGCCTTCGGCGGCCGGGTTGAAGGTCATGTCAGCGTGTGGGTGGCTGTTGGGACCGGGCTGCTGCTGTGGGGGCGGGGCTTGGCGTGGGGGCTGGGAGGATGGGGGGCCGCTGTGATGTAATGGCTGCGCTGATTGGCTGTTGGGGTGGGGGGATGCGTGCATGCCTGGCTGCATGGATGCATGGGACTGCTCAGCACTCACGGGATGGGGCATCTACAGGGGGAGGAGAGAGAGGCAGTGAGGCACTGTGTGCGCAGCATGGTGCAGGGGCCAGCGCCCAGGTGACAGCCAGAAACACACACGCACTGTTTGGAGTGTCGCAAGTGCCATGCAGATGATGTCAGAGCCACATTCTATAGAGCCTGCTTCAAATAAAAACTTAACTAAACTAACACTGAAATAAAATAAACTACTACGTAGTGATTGAATGGTAAGATAAATGAATTGTTCTCCATACAAGTGCATAAACTTTCACATGGAAACTACAAAGAGTGTGCAAGGAGATCAAATGTGGTATGTCAACTGGATGGGTGTGGTCCACTGTTCATATCTGAATAAAAAACAAAGTTCCAGAGTGTTAAACATAAACATTGCTCAAATGAAAGCAGTGAGGTTGTGGGAGACCAGCTGAGGCTGACGTCAGCCTAGATGGATTTGGACGTCAGCTCTCTTACCGAGTCAGGCATGCCATGGCCGAGGGGTTTGTCCGGGCCCATGAGGCTGTTGGGCACGTCCGGAGGGTGGGAGAGCTGTGGCCCGTGCATAAAATCATTAATTGGAGCTCCTCCACCAGAGTTACCATGGGGAAAGTCAAAGTTTCCATGGCCCTGGTAACTGTTGCCTGAAAAAAGAGAACAGAGAGGAGCAGTGAAAAGCTTTACCCCAGTCAGAGGAACAGAGAGAGGGCTGCTAGGGTCAGCCTTTTAAAATCCTGCAGACATAAGTCTATCTGACGGTTATGACTTCAAAAAAAACAGCCAGGGAAAACCCGGAGAAAATAAAACATCTTGTAAAACGTTTAAGGTTATTTTTCCTGAGGTAGATGGAGTGGAAGGATGGAGCCGACTGGGCTGCTGACCTCTACCTTGGCCCCCGTACTCTGTGCTGTTGCCTCCGTGCTGAGGGGGGAGGGAGGTGTAAGGTGAGGGTCCTGGCCCCAGCTGCGCGATCATATCCATCACATTAGGCATGATCATCTGGCTGGGGCTCATCGTCTTAAAGCGCTTGGCCAGAGGGCCGTCTGGATCCTCTTTTATGTGCAGGTCTGACTTTATGGGAACCGGCCGCCAACTACACGTGGGGTCAATGGTGACCTCTTCAAACTCCGAGCTGAGGAAGAAAGGTAGAAGATTCAGAACATATGAGAACTCCTCACGTCTAAAGAAAACACAAGGATGTGAATGAGGTTCTGTGGGTGGAAAAAAGTACTAAGTGTGTCACTCTAAGGTTGTTTACTTCGCTCTCACATACTTTTGGATGGCATTGAGAATCCCCCACATGTACTGGTCCACTTCCAGACCCTCCAATAACGCAGTTTTACTGGGGAGAGAATGAACCGCATGAAACTATGTCCAAAGGAAAAAATACTTTTTAAATAAAAAATAAGGTCCAGTAGTTTGTTACATACTTGCATACAGGACACCTCCACGTTCCTCTCTCACAGTTCAGCTGCAGATAGGACTCCAGGTCAAAACACTGCAGAGGGGAGGCAAAATGTCCAAATGAGCATAAACAATAATAAAATGCTAATTTCTTGGGACTTAAATCTGATTGGCTTATAGTGTAGCATATCGCCAAAATGTACATGGAATTAAAAGCACTTTAATACAACAACTAATCATACAAATCAAGTCATTTGTACAAGCCTTTTAAACCTTTTTCTCCATAGATGCCTAACCAGCAGACATCACCGCTCTGCCTACCTGCACGTGTTTGCAGTCGTGTCCCCGGGCGGGGAGTTGGATCCGCCGGAACGTGATGGGACACTTGAGGGACACTTTGATAGCTGTCTGCTCCACCCCATCCTCTCCATTCAGTGTGGCATTCCCAGAGGACGCTGCTACACTGCTGAAATTTCTCTTTACTGCACACAGAGAAGAAAAGGAGTCACACACTAGCACATAGAAAAGACAGCATCTAGAAGAAAGTAGTACATGGTTGTAGTGATGGGTCACACAAACTGTTTGCATGTACTGTTTTTCTCAAGATATGAAATGTCATTCACAAAATCGTATAAAACCACATACAGTACAAACAAGCTGCATCATCTTTTTCTTTTTTCACAAATTTTTCACTAATAAGGTTTTTTTCTGGCAGGAACAATGCATAGACAATGCATTTGTTGCTGATGCTGAAACAAAACCAGATCTTCAAAATGATAACTTTTCGAATCGAATGTACTAAGATTTTTTTTCCAAGTAATTTTAATATTGACCCATTCATCATTACACTTTCACTCCATGTAAAGTGCAGATGGCATTTTGATCTGCGAGTGATGATATAACACGTCATTAAAATGAACATTCTGAACACAGTGTATTGAAGGTTTTCTATGGGTTGAATATTTCAAACTGTCCTTTTTTGCATTACTTGTATGATGTTTATATATATATATATATGCTCTTTAAATAAGAGTGTTTTCTTACTTTTAGTGATACAGTGTTCTGCAGGCAAGAGCCTCTTCTTCAGCAGGCCCTGTAGGACGGATCTCACTGATGGCCTGTGCACCAGCTGCAGCACGAACAAGTGTGACTGGAACAAGAGCAGACACGTGTTAACATATGCCAGTTGAGCCCCCCCCACACCATCAAATCTCTACGTTAGTGCTGTGGGATAATGATAGGTCCTTAGTGCCGTTTGCTTCTCCAGCGGAAGACCATGAAACTGATACCAAATTTACACACACACACACACACACACACACACACACACACACACACACACACACAGTGGAGGATCCTACACAAGCAGGCTGCTCGAGCAAATCAGTGTTATCTCATTTAGTATCATATGTTGTACAGGAGTGCTCAAGCACAACCATTAAAATGAGAGATGATGCATTATTCAAAAACATTCCTATTAAGTGCGGTGCAGCTGTACTCACGCAGCAGCAGGCCGTGACTGTGATCTGGATGGTGTTTCTTCCTGGCTGACAAACGTGCTTTAGGTGGAGGGGTTTGTGGGAGGTCTTGTTGTCGCCCCTCTCGATGGTGAGCGGTGTGGCATTGACACTGACTTGCACCGATGCCGGCCAGTTGGTGTTCATCTGCCGGTCCTCATGGTGGTAGCACTTAAACTGGAGCTCCAAGTCAGACCTGACAACAACAGGTCAATTAACACTTTAAATACATTTTATTGCGCAGTGTTAAGTGTTGAATAAAGACCCTTGAACTAGATAAGACACCAGCAAATGCAGTCTTTCTTACACTGGCAAAGGTTTGAGGCCATATGCTGGTATTTGAAAGCTCTCACTGTAATTGAATGTAGTAACAGAACACCTGCAATGGTTTTAAAACAGATTTGACCTAAATCTACTTAAATATTTTCCAAAATATTATTTAAAATGTAAAATGTGGTTTATATTATACTGGAGCACAAATATTGCCCATGTTATACAAATACTGTTCATCTACATTTACATTTATGTAATTGGCAGATGCTCAAATCCAGAGCATGAATCATGTTCCAGATATGGAATGATGATTGAATTAACCATAACAACATCGGTCTACAGCGTAAGGAACAGCAGTTTCAACCATTAACCATCTAACCACGCACAAATCGTAATCAAACATATTCACATATAGCGCACACACACCTCCACATGAGGGTCTGGTGGACGGAGGGCCGCAGGTGGAAGACGTGGTTGCTGACGGCCAGGTTGTGCTCCAATCTGAAAGGCTCCAGCACCACCCCATCCCGCACGGGGAAGGTCAGCCGTAGTTCCTCGTTGGGGTTAGCTAAAAGCAACACACATCATTAGCTCACAAACACACACACACACTCTTGCACAGGAGAGTATTAGCTCGTGCTTTTTAACGGGCATGCAGGATATGCAGAAAACTTCGCCTTTGGGGTCACATAGTCACATACTTTCTCACTCAAATCCATGCATTATGAATGTGCTCGGAGTGGATGTGAAAAATGAATGAGGCAAGATAAATGAGCGGTGAGACTTTTTCTCACCCAGCTGAAGGTATTGAAAGGATCAAAGGGCTGTCTAGGGTGTTCTGACTCTGACTGAGTGCTTAATAAAGAGACAAGTAGTAAGATTGAAAAGATTCAAGGTGTTATGTCTGTGGCACTCACACGGAGGTGGAGGCAGGGGCGTCATGTTTGGTTTCATGTCAGGAGGAAACGGAGGCTTGACATCCTGGTTGGGTGAAAGGTATGGAGGGATACTACTTCCAGGAGTCATGGGTGGCGTGGGGTTCCCAGGAACTGGTGAGTGAGGGTAGTTCACAACCTGTCGAGGAGGCTACAGGGAAAATAAAACATTTACTATATGCTCATCACTGATTCCTTAGCACATATTTATTTATTTATAGGTAATTTGCTCAGAAGTTATACACTAAGAAAACACAAAAGGGGAAGAAAAGGGACACCTACCCCACTGCCTTGAGTGTAGGAATAACCACCTCCAGAAAAACTGTTACTCTGCCCATTGAATGGCTCCTGCTGGAGAAAAAAAACACTTTCTCTGTTTTGCAGTCTGAAATATGAGAAACATGAAGCTCTACTACATTTCCTATTCTATTATATTTACCTTGTAGTACTGGCCCATGGCCACTCCTGAAGGAGGGTATTGGCCTGAGCCCTGCTGGCCTGGCATTCTCTGACCAGGGTAATTGGGTGAGGGCAATGCTCTGGAGCCATTAGGGTTGGGGTACTGCCCTTGCTGGTTAGGAAACTGGCCATTAGGTCCAAACTGTTGGCCCCCATAGTTTGGCTAAAAAAGATTGCATGGAATGAATTAAATATCTGCAACAGTCTAATAGCACTATAAGAGACGGTGAAAGAAAGACATATTATCTACCAGAATTAAAGAATGATGGAAGTATTTATAGACAATGATGCTATTAAAGTTATAAATTTCACAGTTTCTCCCTTACACCTTATCAATGTGAACTGTGCATATATATGTGCATGTCAAGGCATATAAAACTGAGTATATATGGACACAATATGTTTTACTGAAATTTGTCCAATTTTCCAGTTTATAGTGTGTCAAACAGTGTGGGGAAAAAACAAGAGAATTTTAAAAACAGCTGACTGAGAGTGTTCTCACCTCTCCAGGATAGGGCCTCTTGGTGCCCTGCATAGGCATGGATTGGGGCCTGGGGCCAGGATAGCCTTGCTGGGGCATCCTCTGGCCATGGCCCCCAAAGGGTCCCATCCCTGGGGCCCGAGGCTGGTTCATACCCATTGGTGGTCCGCTCAAGTTGGAGCTATTCATGCCTGCCCCCATGGCAGCTGGGTTCATGCCTCCCCCCATGGCTGGTGGGCCCCGGGGTCCAGGCTGGTTTATGAACTGGCTGTTATAGCCCTGTGTGGGTCCCATCTGAAACGAGGAGCACATCTGGAGAAAAGAGTAACGGAGATTAGTGGATAATTGAGCATATGGATAAACAGGACTGTTTCAGTCTGGCTCTGTGCCAGCACTTGGGCTGTGTGAACATCACCCACCTGGCCATACTGGTTCATATCCTTGTTGGTCTCCTGCAAAGCAGCGACTGTGGCTGTGGCAGTAGCCGTTGCTGTGGCAGCGGCGGCAGCGACAGCAGCTGCAGCGGCAGCAGCAGCAGGCTGGGTAAAGTCTGATGGCGGCCGGGTATGAGGGGGCATGCCTATACCACCTGGAGCATTTGGACCACCCGGGTAGCTGAGAAAAACAAAACTCCAGTTTAGTTACTGGCACACTTAAAACAAAGTCAATAATCATAATATAAGAAAGCCTCCCTTTTGGATTAAAAACATCTGATGTCATTGTCTCTGTATATTAGATCTTTAGATACTATCTATTTAATCATTACACTCTCTCTGTCTGCTTGGCACTATGTGAAGGTGATATCATCTCTTTTGAGAAAACTCCTGGAAGACTGCGATCCCTGAGCTAAGTGTTGGCTTGGCATCATAATTAAATATCAAATATCAGTAATGGAGGACTCATTGCCCAAGTTTATTGAATTTCTCATGGAATCGAGCAAGGAGAGACTCCTCTCTTTGGGCAGTATCTTCCCATCAGTGTGTCTGGGACTGCTTTGCTGATTTGTCAGTGCAGGGCTTTGAACATTCACCTCCCACTGAAGCCTCCAGCTCCGGGGTGCCCTGCTCGTCCGTACATGCCCTGCTGCATGTAGGCCTGGTTGGAGCCCCCTTTGGCTGAGAACTGTTGCTGTTGGCCAGGGAACTGAGGCGAGTTGATCCCCGGGTTGCTGGCCGACATTCCGGACCCTATTCCATTGCCTCCAGGGTTCATAGGGTTGTTGCTGTTGGCCATGGGGTTTCCCAATACCTGATTCAAAAACAACAGGATTACAAAACCTTCAGCTGTCCATGTTACTAATAGTGCGATAGAGATGTTCAAAAGAGAGCATTTAGCACATTAGTACAAGTTGTTTTTGTGCCTCACCTGACTCTGTGATGTATTGGTGACACCCCACACGGTTGTGACCACCGACAATGAGCCTGGGGCCTGGTTGGTATTTTGCTGCCACGGAACAGAGTCGTATGGAAAGGATCCATCACTGAAAGATGAACGATAACATCACATCGTCAAGCTGATGTGGGAGTAGAAATTCCCCGTACTGTATCTGAGATCAGGAAGTTCATATCCCAACTCTGTACAGTGGGGTCTAAGGCACTAAGGGGCAGCTACAGGGAGGTTTGCTGACTTGTGGAAGAATTCTCCACTGAATGGAGGACATTGTTTCCCATAGAACCGAAGCCGTAGGATTCGCCAGGGAGACTTTCCCTGGCAACCAATCACGGCTCAGGCCTGGGCTCAGAGCACAGAATGTTCTATTAAACATAACTTCATTGAGCCAGTGCTTCTCCACTGCTTGGACACCCCAGAGGCCCTTTCTCTGGCATTCTATCAACAAACAAGTCCACCGAGCAGAATCCTTTAGTGACTTTTATAGAGCAAAGTTTAAATAAAAATAAAGCGTCGTTCAATTTTTTTCCTGCCTTGGAGTCTTGAGATCGGTAGATGGCACTGATAGCGAGCAATGATTCAATGTTTACACAGCACGGCTGACAAAACCTTGACTGCTGGTGTCTTGTAAATGACTGAGTGCAAGCAGCTGGTGGTAACAGAGGGGGCAATGTTTAAAGAGTTCAAGTGCACTGCATTTAAGATGATAGCTCATTTTTGACAAGAGTATAACACGTTACAAGAATAGCTGCAATTTAACACTGTGCTGAAGCTGCAGCTCTAGGGTCAACAGGTTTAGAGCAGTGGTTATGACAGTGCCTGGAGTAGGTCCAGTGAGAGGGAAGCTAGCCGTCTGCAGAACTGGGCTTTTGTCTAGCCATTGAGCACTGACCTGTGGGAGAGCGAGGGCTTCATGGAGTTCATGGGCGGCTGCATGGGCACTTTGCCCTGGGGCTCGCTCTGCCGATTTTTCTGGTGCCGTAGCAGGAGCAGCCGACCCAGCTCCTCGCACCAGGACGACAGCAGAGCTAGAGAGAGAGAGAGAGAGAGAGAGAAATACTGACATGAATCTACTGAACTACGACTCATCAACTTAGCTGAAAGGCAAACTAATCTTACACCATGAACACTTACATTTGTTTTCATCTATAATTAGAACCTTTCTAGTTTGATTTAGATAAGATTTGGTAAGATTTATATATAGTAAACAAAAAACAACTTTTAAACACAGTTGACAAATTCTACATTTGTAAAGAGGGGGGTGTAACATATGAGAAAAGCACAGCCATGCCTGGAAAAGATGATAACAATAAATCATTTCAAAAACGGTCTGGTAATACATCAGAGCCTTGTGTTATCGTTCAGACACTAACAAGCTTTCTCAAATCTCCTTCGGCAGTTTTGAGCCTTCACCACTGGAGGGCAATGCAGTCCTGTATTGTTCCGAGCACTTAGGGCCATGTCAGCATGCCTCACTCAGGATCATATGCTTTTCATCTGCAGTGCATAGTGAGAAGTGATCCTACTACAAAAGACTGCTCTTCCCTCATGGTGGGAGGATGAAAAGGCAGAGGGAGAGAGAGACAGAGAGAGAGAGAGGGGGAGAGTGAGAGAGAGAGGAGGGAATGGGAGATGAGAATTGGAGCTGAAGACGGTGAATCACGCCAGCGACGAGCTAAGGCAGCACTTCACTGCTTTTGGGGGAGGTGGGCACGAGCCTTTAGCCACAGCAATGGAAAATTGGTTTCAGAATTGCAGGTGCTGGCACAGAGCCAAATCTGGCAGTGCTGCAATGGCTGTTGTAGCCACCTCACACCTCAATAGCTCAGACTCAACCAATGGCTTTAAGTGCTCCTCTAGTGCCGTAGATTGATCTCTGGACCCTTTCTAAGTGCTCATACATACGTACATACACATGCATATCTATATATACACACACACACACACACACACACACACACCTGTGAGCAGTGACTGAGGAGAGAATTAGAAACACATTCTTATCGTGACTTGTACCACACAGGCGGAGCATGAACAAAAGCCATGAACTGCCTCACTGTTGCGGTCTTACTCTACCATCAAACAGATTCAGCAAAGGGACCACATAAAAAATTCCCTTTAATCCAAAATGAGTTCATCCTTTGGAACAATACCCCCCTTTCTTCCCTGAGACCCCTAGACGGAGACGGTAGAATAAGAAATGCCCCGTACGCTTATTTCAACACAGGAGGTGGTGTTAAAGAGTCTTTTTCTCCTTGTCTGGGGAGACTGCAGCTCTAGCATGAGTGGCTGAGTGTACTCGCTCCTCATCTCGCAATCTCTCTCTCTCTCTCTCTCTCTCTCTCTCTCTATCTATCTCTCTCCCTCTCACTATGGCGCACAGAGACAGACGTCTGCCTTGGCCCTTTCCTCCCTGTATTGATCAGCCAGTAATGACTAATAAGACTGCTCAGCTGTCTCCAGTGCCCTTAATGCTAGGGGAATGTAAACGAGCAAATACGCTTCTGAAAGACAGAGAGGATCACGCACGCAGAGCACATTTTCACTTCCAGCTCAGCTTTATCGCACACACTGCTTTCCATTTGACCTTTCTATAGTCAATGCATTAGTGCTGTGATATATCAAGAACTATCTAATACATTCAATTGCAAATATTCAAATGTACTTAAAGAATAAGAAAATGCTCAAAACATGTTTCACTTCAAGCAAATACAGATTTATACTGATTATTAAATGATTGATAATACATTACTGTTTGTGACACACATGTATATATGTGTCTGATTGTGTGTGAGTGAGTGTGCGTGTATCAGTTGCTTATTCAAATACATGAAGTCTGTCTAATGCTGAAGACAATTGGCTATTTAAGATAATGCTGAATTATGGTACAGTATTTTGCTACAGATGCAGCAGCAGCATTCTAATACAGGCACCTGCCCGTTTTAAAATTTAATATTTACATTTACGGCATTTAGCAGACACTTTTATCCAAAGCGACTTCCATTCCCTAACTACAGGGGAGAGTCTCCCCTTATGCAATTAAAACACAGATTGGTCACAGTAAAAAAAGAATGAATTGGTCATTGCTAAGCAAAATTCATCTTGACTGATTCGTCCCTCAATCAAAATGAATATGTTGCAAGGTGGCTAACAAACATAGCATCATTAAAGAGTCAAGCAGTTTCAACATTATCCATGGGGGAAGCTGAAATTAATGTTGTGTGTCATCGAAAGAGAGAAACCTTACACCAGCAGCATCTTCCGGCTACATGTATGTAGATAGAGATATCACATATTTCCCATATATAAAGCAAAACTGTTTGCTGTAATAACTGTTGTGTATATCATTACTCACTTAATTGTCATAATATTCAGCAGTCGAGTGTGTGTTTGAAAAATAGCCCTTTATTCATTAAATTCATGTTTTTCATTGTTCTTATAGCAGCTGACTCTCTCGGTTCAGACATGCAATCACAGTCAGAGCGTGTACGTGTACACATATCAAAGGACTCTGTTTGAAAGGGAGCACTGCTTACCACACGACAGGCGTGAAAGCCATCCCAGCAGGGTTGGAGCGAGAGGCTGGAATCACCCACCTACTTAAATGAGAATTATTCCACCCTGCCATTACAGAGAGCTTATCTCCCTGCTAAATCACCACCTCTGCATGCTGGCAACTGCTATTTTCTCACAAAAGACCAACTTACAACTCATATGACAGGTTACAGCCAGCCACTGCCTGCCAATTCCCCTCTGTAGTCCCCCGCCTAGCATGCCTCCCACACCTAACAAAGACCAAGAGTACTCCTGCCTGCAATTCAGCCAATACATTCACTCAAAATCAGCCCACACTTAGGTTAATCAGCCCTACACCTTTCATCAACAAAGCAACAACGCCCTCTCCTATTTGAATAAAGCTTCTATTTTTCCTGACAAACATTAACTTCCTCGCCCCCTGCAAACACCTCCAGCAGGTTTTCATCTGTACTGTGTTAGTAAATATCTCTCCATCCGGTAATTCGGCATAACATCTCAAGCCACTGAGCAACAAAACATTTCCCTCGCATCTCGATCTCCTCTCTTCTAGTGCTGCTCTCTCTGTCCCTCGCTGTGCCACAGTGACCTGCTCCAGTGAGAGTCGTGGGTTGTGTACTGGTGAGCTGGCAGTGGGCAATATGGCTCTGTGTTAGTGGAAGCATGGAGCTCTTCGCTGGCACTGTAGCAGCATGAAAAACAGTGCAGGCTTTATTGTGCTGTGCTGTGTTGTGCTTAATGGGTGCATATCATCCCTGTTGGAACAAAATGATGTTTCTCTTTTGTATATGGATTATTAATATCCTCTTTTGTATTTTTTTCATGGCAAATCAACCAATATGAATTTGTCCACATTAATTTTAAACCAACTCTTTTTACATTGACTTACATTGCTCTCATGGTGATAATATGCAGGTTTACAGCTAGATCATGGTGCTTGGAGCTAATGGCAGTAGTCCATGTGATTCTGTGTGCTTCTTTCATGTAAATCTGAGTATGGTGCTCTGGTCTGTGTTCGCTTTACAACAGTATGTTTGTGGGGCTCCACTCTGGCAGGGCTGGCAGGGTTGGCAGAGACAATAGCGGCAGGGGGCAGAGAGAGCAGACACAGAGCACAGCTCTCACTGGGCCAGGCAAGCACCACCCAGCCAAAGACACAGAGCTGCTGTACAAGAGTCTGTTTTGTTCTGTTTGATATTTTCATTCAACGTCAATGAATGCTGCAAAGCAGGTGAAAAAAAACACAGTTGTCAGATCCAAATCAAACAGAAATGATTTTTTCTAGAGAAGCACATAGATATGATACCAATCGGTAACTGTCAATAATAATTACAGCTACACTTAGCTCTGAAGCCACAGTGTTCATTAACAATAACAAAAGCATGTCGCAATTCGATGTTAATTGTTTCTCACACACAGCTCATTAAAACAAAAAGAGAGATTGTTTTGGAGGCACAGGTTCTAACCTTCAAAAACTTCTAAAAGCAAAAAAAAAACCCAAATGTGTGCAGAACTTTGGCAACAGTCATCCTTGAGAGTGTCTAAGTGAAGGTCTTCAATGATTTCAGTTACTATGAAGGTTAACATACTGAAGACTCATCTCACTGTGACTCTTGGGAAACATGTCTTGCTATTCTTGAAAGTGGCAGATCACCCTTTCCGCCTGCCAGCCTGGAACAGTCTTAGTGCAAGGACAACAGCCTGTGGCACTCCAGACAACTGGCAGAGCAAGCCATAGAAATTACTCAAAGCGTCTCTCTTTCTCTAGCCGTCTCTCTGTGTTTGCCCTATGCCCAGTTAAGAGGCTCTGCAGTGTGGTTTAGTGGGCTGATGGCTGTCCATCCCTCCTGCTGACCAGCATAAATCCCCAAAACATGCGGGTCTGCAGAGGACCAGGTCGCCCTGGTTACACAAATCACCTCCAAATCTGCCCAAAGTATGTTTGCCTCCCTTCGTCCCACAGGCTGCTCAGCCCACTCCTGCCAGCGCCCCATTTCAGCCCAGCCCAGTCCAAGCTTCGATCTCCCTCTTTTGCTGCTCTCACTGCCTCATTATGAGCTTTTTAATTACGGCACGGCCTTTCCGTCGCTAATAAAATGGGAGATGCCAACAAATGGATGGTGGTGTAATGGACAGAGGCCAAAATGAACAAAGCCGTCAAAGTAGAGGACTCCACTTGACTCTATAATCTCAGTCTGGCTGTATCAGATAGAAGACTTCACCCTGGCCAGAGCACCTGGCCCACCACGCCAAAACCAGTGCAGCGTCTTCGTCTTGGCCATTACTTACTCAATGAGTGTATTACGTCCCTGCGTGTGAAGAGGTAGGCTGAGGAAAAGAGGATTAGGGTATAAAGAGCTGTGCAAAAATTATGAAGTCGTGCTGCCTTCACTGGTTGCCTTGAAGTAAAACAAAAACTTTGTATCTCTGAAATGATGAAGCTAAAATAGTTGTATCTGTAATGTACATTAATGTCACAAGATTTTCATTTCTGGTTTTATTATTGTGACCATTTCTATTGCCCCACCCCCATAAAATTGCCACAGAATGTAAAAGACAGTCATTTTCAAAATTTACACCATAGAAATTATGTATCGTAAAGTTTGGCGTTGTTGCAAAAAAGACAAAAAAGAGTTTCATGGATGTACCAACTCACATGAAACAAGAAAAAAATGTAAGCCAAGTGAAACGCTAAGATTTCATTTCTTTCATTGCTCGTCTAGTGCAAATTAATATTATATATTCAAATGAGTATTTCCTATAATCCTCCTCTTCAATTCCTGCTCTGCTTCTTTGTGCAGGGGAGAGTGCTTTGCTGACTGCTCAGCTGGACAATTGTCGTGCGTCTCAGTGCTTTAAAAACAGTGCAGAGCATGTACTACTCACTCGTCCTGGCCACATGGCTGCACCGTTCACAGAGATCACGCCAGCCCTTAAGCCATGTGTGCTGCTGACAGATTAAAATCAATACATGCATTTATTAAAGACATGGCTGAAATGTTCCAGTATAATGACAGGTTCCATTACATTGGGCTGTTGTTTTCAGGCAGCTGTGATCAGAGTAATGATATATGAGGCTGTTGACTTTTTGCAGGGTGCGTAAGTTCAGCACTTGACTTTTCAGCGTGTGTAAACAGAACAGTGGATGTGTATGCAGAATGCTTAACACACAAAACACGAGTACAAATGATACAACACTAGCAGATCCTGAGACAGTGCGCCGGGTATATATGTGTTTGTGACTGTGCCTAATTTTGGGAAATTCAGCACAAATTCCTCCATTCTAAATTCCTCAATCTGTTAATGCAGGTCTTTCCCAGGCGAGTGTAAGCCGCTTAGGAGAACTCCCCAGCCCCACGCTAAGAGAGGGAGATTTCGCTAAAGATTTGTATACTCAGTAATACCAGACCACATGGACAAGTACAAATCTCTTAGATGCTAGTTTCAGAAAGTGCTGATTCTGGAGTATTTGCCATATAAAGCTGAAGTCATGAAAGAAGTCCTATCATATTATTACTAACTTTCTCAGTGCTGGTGGCTAAACATTTTGGATTGGTGACAAAAATATTAATATTAAAAAATAATAATTAAGGTTAGTTTATATGTTCTTAGTCTAGTTCTACAGCATGACAGCGACTGCTAATATGGTTTTGGCTTATTAAGCCACTCTGCATGTTTCGAAAAGCCAGCATGTTGCAAGATAGTTATTCCTCTGAGATTAGACTGAAAATCTGTGGGTCAGGTTTTTACTTGCGCAACCAAAGTCTCTTTAAACGATGTCAGTTTCAAAATTGCAAAATCTCCATTATACAAGGCAGGCAAACAGTCCACAGTTACCACTCACTCACTAAAGTCTGAACGACTTTCCTTTCGATTCTGTGAATTCCAAACGTTACTGCAGCTGTGAATGACATGCTTATGCAATGGAGCGCCAATAAACTGGTTCAGTCACCATCTTTCCATGTTTGGACACTTTTATGGGCTTTGTTTGCATGCACACACTTGCCTCATAGACATCTCGAAATGGTATAGACTCAATCAGTGTGGACTAATGTGATCCACATCAAAAAGAGCAAAACCATTCTGTAAGATCTCTCTTCCATTAAGAGTTCTGGGTGGTATGAATGCATGAACTGTTTGCACAGAGACCCTGCCTGTGTGTGAGGGAGCAGCAAAAGTGTGTTCCCAGCAGCGCTCTGCTTTTAACTAATGACACTGTGCAGGTCCTGCCTTACGAGGAAAGCCTACATACTAATTAAGGGCAGGGCTGATCCTGAGCGGAGCTTGTGCACACGTCACGGGATCTATTAACCACAGCAGAGGCCAGTGGGTCACACACTGACCTCTCTATGGCCACTGATATAACTGCTCAGAACAGCTCTCTCCAGCACTGTGCACACAAACACACACAAACACACAAACACACACACACACACACACACACACACACACACACACACACACACACACACACACACA
>JBBJLR010000153.1:14993340-15014010 GCA_037577145.1 Brachypetersius gabonensis
GAGAGGGAAAGAAAGGGAGGGAGGGAGGGAGAGAGGGGGGGGGGGAAGAAGTGGGGAGGGAGGGAGAGAGAGTGAGAGAGACAGACAGAGAGAGGAACGGAGAGAGTGAGAGGGAGACAGAGAGAGTGAGAGAGAGAGAGAGAGAGAGAGAGAGAGAGAGAGAGAGAGAGAGGGAGTAGGAAATGATTAAGAAAGAGTAAAGCGAGTTAAGGAGAGGAAGCTAAAGCTGTGTTTGAGTGTTTGCTCTGCTGCTGCCGTCTCCCTGTCTGGGGCAGCAGACGCCCTTGTGACAGAGCTGAGATGGATGCCTGTGCGATGGGCTAAGAGCGAGGAAGCCACAGCCATATCTGCTTCCAGCCATTTCTTTATCATCCACTCTTTCAAACACACTCACTGTGGAGGGTCTCACTATAGAGGACATCACTGCTGTTAAAGATCCCTGATGTACACCTTCTCTGAGCTTAATCAAGTACACGAGCACCTTCCTCATCAATAAACTTCAAATATTATCTGCCTCCCGCCTCTGCACCGCTTAGTGTCTACAGAGGGATGAGAGCAGCAATCACTCTTCCTGGGAGCCTCCCAGTGTCCGGCAGTAACCATGGTAATCTGTGCTGCTCTAAAACATCCGTTTATCTTCATTCCCAACAGCTCGCCATGTCAGGCCTTTTCCAAATGAAGTACACACGCACCCCTCAACCCGAGAGCTCTCTGGCCATCTATCTCTGTTGTGCTGATGCCCGTTTGTGCTTCACTTTGACAAATGTACAAGAACAGGACACTTCAGGAGAGCTGGGCTGAGCAGGTCAGGGTTTCAGACAGGGCCGTTTACAAAAAGGACACTGCTCCGCAGCTGTTTATTTGCTTTGAACGGCGGTTGGAAATCAAACCTCCATGGCCTTTTTATGAATTAGCAATTCCTGACGTGATTGTTGCATGTACATGCTCATGCTGAGCAGCTAAAAGTGGCAGCGGTGTAAAAGCCCCGGAGAGTTACAACATCCTCCACTGTAAACATGAGTGAGCAGTGAGGAAATCTTTAATAAAAAGTGATGCTGCATGCACAGACAAGTCTACAGTTTGTACAAGTCCACGACAGTAAAACCTTCCCTTCCATTACCTTGCATTTAACCCTTAGAGACTGCAGTCATTGCCAAGAAGTACTTATTTATTCATTACTTTACTAATCATAGTTCACTGAAAAAACTTCAACATACAGAAACATTTGTTTTAGCAGAGGAGACACTTTATTACGATTATTAAACGTGTCTCTAGTCTGGTATTGCACGGCAAGCAAAAAGTAGCAGTGGAGATATTTTGCTAATTACATACTATATGTGTCTGTAGTCTGGAGTATTACATATTTTTGACAAGCAAAAAAAGTGTTGGTACAAGATGGAAATCTACTATGTAATCATATTTAATATCACAGAAAAAATGGCAATGATAACTCCAGCCTTCTGACGGTTAAAGAAAGACTATATTGCAGGAGGAGTGCTGCTCCAGCTGCCCTGCGATGGATGGAGGGAGAAGGAGATGAAGCATGAGAGGAAGAGCAGAAAGGGACTCACCCGCTGACTTGGGGGTGAACTTGTCGCGGTTGGCTGCACACACAGCCAGGAGCCGGTAGCCCAGGTCCAGGTCAAAACCCTGCTGCGCTGCAACACGACTCACCACCTGTAGGGACATACCACAGAGTGTGTAAAAACTGTTTTGCAAGGGTGCTTGTGATCGTGTGTGCATGTGTGTGTGCATGTGTGTGTGTGTGTGTGTGTGTGTGTGTGTGTGTTTGTGTATGTGTGGGCACCTGAGAGTCTATCGCAGTGTCTGAACTGTATTATTAAACTACACACTCTGAACTGCACCCTGTAGTGACTGGATCTCTGCAAACTGGAACCATCGTTTTGTGTAAAACAGAAAATGAATCAGGATTAAATCATTCAGGCCTATATCGTGGTAAACCAAGACACCCTCTGTTAAGTTTCATAATCTACTGTTCACATTTCAGTTCATACAGTTCATATATATGGAAACCAAAATGGCCAATTTAAATTAATAGTTTTTGTGATGTCACAAAAGTGCATTTACACATTACCGATTCAGCTTATAGCAGTCCCAACCCAAGTTATAAATGTGTCTGCCTGCTTTCAGAATGAGAACAACCAGTCATTTACATATATATAATAACAAAAGCACAATAACAAAACCAGCATCTTTAATTCTCAGGGACTGAGTCCATGTAAAATGGTCATTTAAAAATGAATCATGACTGTTTCAGTAAATAAACCCTCACAAACATAACCGGACCTCAGGGAAGAAGGAAAAAAAAAGAAGCATGTAGGATATGAGGCCTTTAATGCTACATTCTGCATTTCCCTCTATGCACACAGGGCTAAAAGCAGCTACCCTGAGGGAGAACTCAATCAGAGACACACGCCAGCGCGAATCCGAAGCAGAAGATAACAGCGAAGTATTTGATGTGAAATGATACTGCCAGGTTCTAGACAGTTAAGTGCACAGTGTATAGCGTAAGAAGTGCCACAATTGTCCTGTTCTCTGTACATCAGTGGTTCCCAACCTGGGGTCCGGGCCCCCCATTGGGGGGCGCTAGAGATCACAGGGGGTGCGCAGAATTTTGTCTGAATTGAGTTTACCAAAATTATAATTGTACACAATAAATTCTTAAAGAGTGAAATGTAAAAGTGTGTGTGTGTGTGTATAAGTGTATAAAAGCAAAAACCTACAACCACTGTTTTGTAATTAATCATTTTATTCTTTTTGGGCGTCTACGGGGGTAGGAGTTGGGGGGCCTGGCTTGTCTTGGACACAGGCAGTGGGGGGCTTCAAGGAAAAAAGGTTGGGAACCACTGCTGTACATCATTTTTTGATGGTTGTAGTACACCATGCGGATATTAACTGTCCAAGACATCCTGCTGCATTTCCTAGTGTGAAGGCGTTACTTGATGCGTCCACACGGATGTGTGAGAAGAAAAACTTCTTCCTCTTCCGTGAGACCCAACTCTGCACTCAGCGGCGGAGTACAGACACGAACGCGGCCGAGTGGTACGAGGGGACACTGTACTCCTCTAAACTCTCGGCTTAGCACCAGGCCTTCTGAATTTTTCAGGGTCTATATAAAATATGTGCAATTAAGCTTCCCCTGAAATTCTACTCCAGACCCCCATGAGAGCAGCCTGAACCGGCAGTGTGCTAAAGCACCACACCCTCCGCGCTGTTCCTCTCTTCCTCATACACAAAATATCTCTCTACAAACTACTCATAGTGGAGCAATTTCCTCATTCGAATGTAATCATATGAAATATTTATCTGCATGTATGAATAATGCATTCTAAAAGAAAACAGCCACCTCCACTGATGTGGTACGGTGTTAAGGCTGTGTTGGTATTCGCAGGGCAGGACTGATGGGTGTTCCCCTGAGATTTGGAAGACTTGAGCAGACAGAGACTGTTTGTTCTCTGAATGTTCTGTTCCACAGAGACCTGAGCCTAGACTTGGCCCACTGAACTCCAAATTCAAACCCCTTTCAGCAAAGGCCTTGATCTGCAGCAAAAAAAAACAAAAAAAAAATTGGAAATAAGCCTAAAAGTTGGAGTGCAATATGAAAGGCCTCGCGCAGAAAACACACTCGCCTCCACAACAGGGTTCAGTCGGAGACGGTTGTTTTACAAGAATGCTGGGACACATCTAACACTATGACGGTTACAGCTTCCTTTCTAAAACAAACAATACTGTTTGCTTGACATTGCCATAGAAAGCCTTAGAGCTGGTGACTTCAACTTCCACTTCATGCATAAAAGCAAACATTAGAAAGTCTAAAAACCCAGGAAACCTGGCATGTAATTATTATTTTAAAAATGATTTAAACTCACTTTACATTATGTGAAACTTTCATAATGAACAGACTAATAGGAATGGTCCAAAAAGACTCATGACTTAAGAATAAGAAGTACCATATATTCAAAATAAAGGATGGGCTGGCTTTCTCATGTAAAGTCTTTTGGCTTACAATCATTTATGCATTTGGCTTACAATCGTATCCACAGTGACACATGATTTTTTCATCTTACAAATGTAGGTGAATGTAGTATAGTGTGCTCTCCCAGAACTGCTGCATGGAGGACAGTGGTCTAAACCGCTATACCACACCAACCGCTAGACAACAACCATCGCCACAGTGTGTGTGCTTCACAGTTGAATAAATCTTATTACACTGATTTAACCTTTTCAAATCTGCCATTATTTATTCATGCCAGGGTTTGATTAAAAAATAAAGAAATAAATAAAAACCACGTGGCATGTGGCACCACCGGTGGTGGGGAAAAAAAATACACCACAACGAAAGTGTCAAACTAACCTGCATAGACAGCTTTTTATTCACGCCTTAATAATCAAATAATTCACTGATGGCTTAACAGGATTCTGAGATCTGATAAATAGCATCTCTTATAATGAAAACCCAGAGATATTTTTTATCCTGCAGTTTGCAGGATTTTGGACAAGCAGAAATGCAGAGTTCCTGCCAAACTTTAATTTCCCTTCTGCAACTGCATCTGCCAAGTGTATGGAAGCAGGCACGGTGCCACAGAGGCTAGCATAGATTCAAACAGGCTTTAGAAATGTTCCCTCTCATAAGCCTTTTCCTCATAATCTCTTTTCTCAGAATGCTGGCCCTAAATATTATGTGATTCAACAGCAAAATTTCAGGTCACTGAACCAAGCAAATCCTAGTTTATAGTTTTGCCATGTAGCTAAAAGGTGAGGGCACTGCGACAACAGCACAAACATCGTTGAGGACGACGGGCCACAAAGAAAGCATCCAATGTATTTCCTTTAAAAGACTGCGAGCGAAAACACGACCAATCATTCGGCCCACAGCGCCGCAGATATGCGTGGCTTGACAGGAAAAGACTGTGAAACAGTGCACTCCCAGATAGCTGTCGTTGGTAAAGCTACTGACAGGCTGGATATGTCATTTATCATTTGGCAGAGTGCTGAGCATGTGCGGTTTGGAGACAACTGGGGTGCGTCTCTGCGCGTTGGGGAGGGAGAGGCAGAGAGCTACCTTCTGCCCTAAGGGCTGATGTGTAAGACACGTCCGTATCTGTCAGCCAGTATTCTTATCGTCTACTCCCTTTTATCTCCCCATCACATCTGCCAGCTTCGGGGGGCACAGGGGAGGAACATTTGGGTGGTCACTACTGCTCCATCTCACTACTGGAGCTATTGGTACATAAATAACCAATACATATAATCTACCCCATTAAGGATGTCCCAATTCAATCTAGAAGCATTAGCATTGGAGACCGTCCAGGCATATGTCAATGCTAAATTATGTCTGATCAAATTTCTGTCCTTTGTTAAGGCTCTTTTACTGGGTTTAGCTCTGTTTACACCACTGTCACAGTGGTGACATGAATGGTCATTATCCACTTGCAGCCGCGAGGCACATTTCCAGGAGTTAACAAGCGATTCATGTGTCTGAAGTGCGGAGATGTTTTACAGTAGAGAATGAAAACAGTCCAACAACCACTCATGATATTTGTAATACTAAGTGTTTTGACTGTGGTTAGACCTGCACCCTTCTGTCAAAACACAGGTACACTAGCTGCACAAATGTGGATGATTGGTTATTATACACCTGGTGGTGAGAGAAAGGGCACTTTGAAAGCTGCACAAAACACAAAAACTGGAGGGAATTTGTGCATTTTAGGCAAAGTATTATTTCAGGGTGCATCTTGCTAAGCATATATTAAACACAAAGTGCTTTGATTGGACCATTTTAAACTAATGGACCACTTGAACCTTAATTGGGTTGGTTGTTGGTTGTGCTTTAATATGGCTGAAGAGCACATTCTGTGGTTGTATAAGCCAATATCCAACTGGGACACTGTATTGGCAGACGCTTAGTAAACAGATCTGTACGATTTCTAGGATTGAGGACATTATTGTATTGTACATATACTGCACACACAAACTACTATTCCTACACATTCATTTATAACAGATAGATACTGTGGTCAGTGCTGTCAGTATGCATGGCCATGTATTCACAGGGTATAGCATACTTTCAGCTGCTCAGCAGAATCGGGCTGAATTTTTGACCGCAATGCTATGGGTGGTCTTGTCAGAACATCAAAGCAAGAGTGATGTTTTCCTTCACTTCAAGTTCACGCTTGTTTTGACACTCACTTACAATCTTGCTCGTCATCTTTATTATGTACTTCTTTGATGACACATGATGGGCTCACTGCAACTATGCACAAAATCCTGCCCTTTAAGTTCCTGCCTTTGAATTTGTCTGCTTGTAGGGAGATATCGAAGTAGGGGAAGAGATCTGAGATGGAATTTGCTCTGTATGTCAACTCTTGATAACATTTACAGTAATTAATTAAATGGCAAAAGGCTATAAGAGGGTTCAAAGAGTGGCTGAATTCTTGGGGGGGTTTAATCAGGGCTTTAAGGGGTTTAAAGCCTTATTTAAAGTATAATGATTATTTTGTCGTTTACTCAATGCTCCTTCAGTTTGCCATTAAGTCCCATAATCTCTTGCCATAAGCTGAAGATTCATCTAGGGTATTTCCTCCAGCTGCTTTAAAAAAGAAGGAAAGAAAGAAGGAAAGAAAGAAAGAAAGAAAGAAAGAAAGAAAGATCGTTCAATCAGTTTATGCTGCTGTTGATAACACATTAATTTTGCAAACTGTTTTTCAGTAAATCATTATGTGAACAACTGAGGTTTCTCACAGGCTCTCTGGTGGAAATCAATGGAGTGGATGGCCTTACAGCCACCCAAAGCGGCCGCTCTGGAGGCCAGTGTGAGGCTGGAGGTGCCGGTCACTGGCCTCCTGCCATAATCAATGAGGAACTGTAGCAGAGGCTGGGAGGGGTGACTGCTTCTGCCTGACCTGTGCTTAAGTACTAGTGTCTTATCAGTGCAAAGGGGAGAGGGATAGAGTGAGAGGGTAACCCACAGAAACAGAGCGGCGTTTTTGTGTGTGTGTGTGTGTGTGTGTGTGTGTGTGTGTGCGTGTGCGTGTGTGTGCGTGCGTGTATGTGTGTGTGTGTGTTTGTGTATGTGGAACAGAGACAGAGAAAGGTAAAAAAAAAAAAGGGCAGGGGGTACAGAGAGGGGAAAGTGAGGAGAGAGAGAGCGAGACAGAGAGACAGTAGACAAAGATGGGGGGGAGGAGACAGAAGACTATGTGAAGCGTGACTTTTGCTTTAACCTCTGTCCCTGGCCCTGATAGAGGGACAGAGGAGGAGCAGCTGCTGTCTTACCGTCAGACATCCCATCAGGCTCTGCTCAAAGGGCCTCTGGAAAGCTCGCGGGTCACCACACCAGTCCAGCAGCTCCGTGGCTGCTGTCTGGAAATTGGCCGGGTTCTGTAAGTGCTGTGGGAGGAGAAAAGAAAGGGAATTTAACACTGAAAAAAAAATATGCCATAACACAGCCTATGAATACAAGTTAAAGTTTCAAATTGGAGCCTAGACAGTAAAGAGTGGAACAAGAAAGAAGTGTTATTGTGGCTTGAATTGATATAAAATATTTATTTTGTTCTTCTGAAGTACAATTTCGTTTTCCTATGTTTCTCTCAAGTAGTTATTTGAGTCACACTGCCAATTCTCACATATAGTTCAACTGACAAACCAACCATCCATTATCTGGATTGCTTATCCTTAACCAGGGTGGTGCCTATCTCAACTGACATAAAGTGAAAGATGGAGAAACACACTTAAGAGGTCAATGACCAGTATTTTGTTTGTATTATTATTGTAATAGATGGTTGCGGTTACTGTTTTTATGTGGTGTATGTTTGTCCATTTTACAGATAACAGTATTTCAAGTATAACAGTAACAGTATATCAAGGCCACAAACCAAGTTCAGTGTTACTTGAAAACTAGTCATGGTTTAAAGAGTGTTGATTTAAGTGTACAATGTGTGCTATGCTGTTTTTTGGGGTGTTCCCTTCCATTACTTTTTAACAACATTGGCCTCATAGGCATGAATTTCAGTGGATTGCCTACATTTAGTTAATAGGAACTAGCACAATTTGAATTGCTCCAAGTCAAGCTTGATCATCTGTGGTTAAAAACAGCACTAAAGTGAAGGATTTAGATACCAACATGCATTCTAGTTGGTTATTGTTCCATCACATTGATGTACAGCCAAGTACTGAGCTGATTCACTGAATGCTAAAAGGTGAAACTGGGTCTTTGTACATCTTGAGTAGATGCCAATTAAACTTTAAGTCAATGCCAAATCATTGTATCGGGACACAAATGGCTTAGTGTGTCTTACCTCAAAACTGATACTAGGAATACAGCAAAATGTATGGTCCCTGTTTTTGATCACTGTGCATTCCCTGCTCAGCCTTCATGGGAGAATTAAATTAGTCTCTGATGAGGCTTTGCAGCAAGGTCTATCATTTTTACCCCTTTTCTCTACTGTCCTTTGTGCCCTTTTTATCTTTTCTGCATCTGCACAGGACTGTGAAGAACCGGTCACTAAAGCCTATGGCCTCCTGGCTGGAGCGCAGCTGTGCATTCTGGGAGAGAACTCCCCCCACCACACACCACCACCACCTCTCCCCACCCTTTTAACAAAGAGCTCAGCGCTCTTCAAGGCCTCCTCACGCCACCCCAGCATGTCCTAATCCACCCTCCTCATCATCTTTTTGTCCTCTAAGATGTAATAGATCCGCAACACTGAAAGCAATAGCCAAGCAGGCTGGCAAACAAGGCGCATGCAAGAAGCAAGGCTTTGTGGCGGAACTGAATGAGGAGAGGCTTACTCTCTTTTCCTCCGATTTTTATTGAGCCCTGAAATTGTTTATCCTTTCCTCAGACCCCTACCCCCCTTCCTCCCCACCCACTCCAGGCTGCGGCTCACAAGACTTGATGAGAAATTTAAACAAACGAGCGAGCTGTGCAAGCCCTCCAGATTTCTAGTATGGAAATGTCTCAGCCGCTGTTTGTCCAAGGCGAGGAAGAGGCCGCGGACACTTAGAAAACTTCCATACGGCTCGGCGATGGCCGTCTCCTCTTCTTCGCTTTTGCAGCGAGGAAGCAGCATTGTCTCTGGGGGGGCAGCAGAGGTCGCCATTTGAATGAGTGGCTTTGGTGTCCATTGACAAAGAGCTCATATGACAAAGAACCAGTGTGTGCTGCCACACAGCCCCGCTGAGTAAATCCTGCACAGCATAAGAGCTACCCAGACTGTGAAAATTCTCCTCCCCCCACAAAGCTGGTTGAGAAGAAATTGCGTTCTGAGGCGAGTAATTCTTTGACTGAGTGGATGTTTAGAAATACGTGTGAGCTGCACTGAGTGAAGCGCGTACTGATGGTTAGGCAGGAGAGTGAGAGAGAGAGAGATAAAAGTCTTTTGAGGAGGTGGAAGCTAATGCTACAATGGATGGCACACAATGTGTTTCATTCCACAAATAAACAGCAATTGTCTGAAGAGTGTATGTTTATGGATATTAACTGTTGCTTCCAGACAGCAAAGAGAGCAACCAAAAGTCTGTCAAGGTGATGATTGCTAATGCTTCTACAGATGTGTATGCACATACAGTTGACACACGCACACACGCACACACACTCATATATGTGTGTGTGGGTGTGTGTGTGTGTGTGTGTGTGTGTGTGTGTGTGTATATTTATAGACACATATACACCACCAGCTTCCCAATAATAACAACCTGCCCCTACCTGATCTCTTCTCAAAAATACAGAGATTGCTGGTAATTGCACTGTGAGTGCAGTGTCCCCAGGTAGATTATGTGATGGTGGTCACACTATGCTGCGGGTCAGTGTGGCAGCGTGGTTGGCGTGGCTACAGCACAGGTGTTCCAAAAGCACCAGCCAAACCTCCACCTTTCCCCCTGCCACGCTAACACTGTCCAAACACGACCTGTTCACCACAGGGAACTTCTCTACTCTACCATTTGTCACTCCTGATGCATAGTGCCTCACGGTGCTCTACCTGTGCTATGCTACATTGCGGCAAAAAGACTTTATACCATGGACTGTGGAGAAGCATGGAGGAATTCAAATTTTTTACAGGAAAGTCATCACTAGCCTTATATTATATAAATGCACACATGCTCTGGATATATATATCCTTCTTATCCCTTCTATTGCATAAAAATACAATGTAATTTATAGGCCAGCTGGGCCATTACTTCACAGCTATTGAAATAAAATAATCTCTGCTTGACCTCTGCTTTGTTGTGACTGCTTTAATTCTCTAATGATCTGATGTAGGCCACACAAGCAGTGACAAACGGGTTTATTAAAGCCATAAGATTCAAGTGCAGACTAAATACACTGTGCCATCTTGAGGGCAGTACAGGCTACAATAAGTGACTGTTATAAAAACAAAAGAACAAACTGCTGAACAATGAAGGGAGAACTGATGCCTGGCTCCACCTCAAAAAAATACTTTCCTTGATGCAGTTCAGCAAGCCCAGTAAGAGACATCTCCCAAACCAGGCTGACAAATGACAAAACACAGCCTAGGTGTGGAATGTGGAGGTGTATCTAATCTTAAAGAGAGATTTCTCTCGTCAACTGCTCCATCCAAGAAGCTCCCACAGAAACTGTTCATCTCATCAGTTCAGCATGTGAACCATGCACATCTGCCTCCTTTACCCAGCTTGACACATTTGTATTCCCGTAGCATGCAAATAGCAATTCAGTCCTGCTCCAGAACATAAAAAGGCTTTCTAATTAAAACTGAGTTGCTCGGCCATGTTTCCCTAATTATTTTCAATCACTGAAATTCCTTCTCATGGTCTTGAAGGGGAACGAGCCAAATTAATTGTTCTGATCAGCCGAGATACCAATTTTCGAGTGCTCCGAGGGAAGTGCTGTGAACAATAAGAGTAATATAGAGGCAGCTGAACAGGAGAATGGAGCTTTTTCTGCATGTAGCTCAATGGTGGGGAAGTAGAAGCAATGGAGAAACAGACCCTACTCTGTACTTGCAGACTCGAATACATGTACCCTACAGAGCTTTACTGTTTTAGCACCCTTGCACTTAATAGGGGAATGAGTTTCTATCCAAAGTCTGAACAGTGTCTTTACAGTGGAGCAAAGCGCTTATCGTTTTGCTTATCGTTTTGCTTCCCACTGATTTGTGGAAAGATGCAGCAGTCGTACGTGGAGAGTTGTGGGAGTGACAGCAGAGTGAAGCACATGAAAAGACTGCAAAATAGTTTTAGATCTCCCACTAAGTGGCAAATTTCACAGAGTAACCAATTAGTCCGGAAAAAAACCAAATTGTGATGAAGGAGAACTTTAAATACTAGTCTGATATCTTTGAAAAACAAAAAAAGCCCAGAACTCAAAGTAACCAATATAAGCAGTTTAACACTTGCATTTACTGGGAAATCATACAGATCACTTTCGTTCCAGATTATGTCAGACAACTGTATGACTCTCATTTTGTAGATCATGAATACTTGCAAGTCCTAGATTCTCCATCTCTCTATACAGACATCTATATCTCCTGATTCTCCTGGCGCAGATTCAAGACTGTCAGATAAATTAATGTAAATGTAAGTATGTAACTCAGCTGTTAGGTCTAATAGTGCTCCCCTAATAGTGATGTCAGTCAATGGATAAAGAGTATCTCATTCAGTGTGACTGACAGCTTTCGGCTGCTCTCTGCTGGGCATGCATCTTTTCCTGCAGACTAGGAGACCTGTGCTGAGGAAGTGTAGGAATGCAGAGGGAAGGCCTGCATAAATGAAAGTCAGATGACAACAATGGCAGGCGTACTCAGAAAGAGGGGAAAAACAAAGGGGGAAAATACCCGTTCACACTCCTTCACACTGACAAATAAAACCAATGTACACACCGAGCATGCTAAGCTGAATCCAACGGGTTCACTGAAGCCATAACAAGGCATCTGAAGAGCCATGTCATTTCTATCAAATTCACAGCATATTCTCACTGATTCTCAAGGAAATGCCCTTGAGAGACTTCATTTTGTAAATGCAGCTGTTCTACCAACTCAAAAGCCAAAATAGAGGTTTTAACTCTATTGTTTTTCAAACAATGTGCACAAAAGCAAGTCATTTACTGGGGTTTACATTCGCTGCTTTATGCACCGTCGTCTTGCATTTCAGACCTCTGTGTGTTACGTCTATACAGGCCTTCTGTTTTTAGAAAATTAGTTATGGGTTGACACTCTTGCTCTAAAATCTACGATAATTACTTTCATATACTAAACATTTCCCTCTTTAGTGTGTGCGTCCCTACAGCTGGTTCCGCAAAAGTGCTATTTCTTTTATGACTGGATGCCACAGAGCTGACTTTGAACAAAAAGAGCGAGGGAGTAGAGCGAGACAGCAAGTCACAAGCTGAAGAGGCAGAAAAGAAACGCAACAGAAAGTCCCCATCAGATTCGCAGAGTATCAGTCTCCCAGGAAGCCTGGCTTCAAAGACAGACCTGGAGTGATAAGGTGCCCTTGTTTACCAGCACATAGATTCAGGCAGTACCTGCTCCAGAGAAAAAAAAAGAAAACAGCACAGTGTCTGGCCCCCAGCCAGCATGCCCCAAATCAAAACAGCGCGCCGCACAGGGACGCATGCAAATGCACACAAGCTGACAATCACTTACCTGTACTGACTGGGGCGACTGTCATTCGCAATATATTGCAGCCTCACCCCACCCCAAATGTGCCGTTTCAATTTGATTAATGGGCTTCAATCGATTGCGTTTTGTCTTTAGGGTTAACCAGCCACAATCTGGCATGCATAACAAAGCTAGTAACATCATTTGTTATGAATTAAGCACGGAAAACGCTTCAAATGGGATCCGTGAACCGCGTACACTTGTCTAATTGGAGTGAGGCCACTGTGAGAGCACGGAAAAGCACACGGAACCAAAATACCTTGGAATTGTACATGAAGTCATGTACTACACTTCCATAAAGCTGTCAAGTGACACAGAGTCACACCCAAACTCATAACACTGTGGTGCAATTAGTGATGCATTGAAAAAACACATAGCCCTGGGACATGACTACACTCAATCAACTCCTACATGTTGCATTAACTCTTATGCCATTCATTCACACACCTTACATGTCTGTCTGAACAAACATAGCACCCAGTCAAAAGTTTGGACAAACCTAGTTACCGTGTTTTGAAAAATAATGACATTAAAATATATGAAAAACTACTAAAACTACTACTACTGCTAAGAAAATCTTATTAAATCAGACTTACATTTACAAGATTACAATATATTATTTTGTATGCACTATGAGACTAATTTAACATAAAGTTAAGATATATTTTGCTGAATTGTATGGAATTGGAATTGAATTAAAGAGTGTTTCATTGAATTGAAAGTTTTGTCAATTATTTAATGATTCAATTATAGCAAAACAAAAATGAAAACTTTTAGAACAAACTGCCTGCGCAAACATTTGAGAGGCGTGTGTGCGTGTGCGTGTGCGCGTGGGTGCGTGTGTGTTTGCACCTTTACGTCATTTCAACAAACAGAGTGTTGTGCATTAGGCTGTGGGAATGCAGTGGAAAGGGCTGCGGTGGAGAAGAAGAGAACAGCACTCAGAATCTGAGCCCTGGCCTCATTCTGCAACCTGATCCAGGCCCAACCAATGGGAAGGCTAACAGCACCATTTAAGGCAGCCCACAGAGCAGAGTGGAGGCCAAGCAGCCGTGAAGGCTCAGCTACCAAATGCACACATGTGTCACTGCTCAGGCTATATTTGTATGAGGGCTTTATGTAGGGTTGCACCAGAAGTATAGACAAGCGTAACGATTTGTTGTTTTGACAGAATCGCAGAATACACTCAAGGTCCTGTTGCATGAGTGTAGATTTGGTTGGTATTTTACGGCTGAAGTCATGGCATGTATAAATATCATGTAACCAATCCCTGTTTATACAAGCCCATGTGGAGTTGCAGTGTGTTGTAATATGTTACTGGTTCTATATGTTCTATTTACATTTGTAAATATAGTGCAGTGCGTTCCCCTGTATTTGTGCATGCCGCAAATACATGTTGTTGGCGCTCACCTGTTTGATGCACAGCAGTCTGTCATTGGTCTGCTGTATGTGCCTGTCCATCGAAGGAATCGAGTTCATCTTGATTGCTGTCTCTTTCTCTCTACCTGGAAGCCATTAAAGTTCTTCTCCCTGAGAAATGGACAGGCAAAGAGAGGAGTGTGTCAGCAAGCAGGAGGGAGAGGGAGAGAGACAGAGACAGAAAGCACTTTGGGGTAGATCGCTGAACTCCTCACTGCCTCAACAAGGCCCTGACAGACACTGAACGTTCAGGTGACTCCCCCCCTCTGGTTTTCAAGGATAAAACTTGGACACATTCCATCCATCTCTCACCAGACCAGAGCATGTCTGAGGAGCAGCGATGCTGCAGGGGAAGCGGCAGGAACCCGAGTTGCGTATGGCGGCCTGTTTTCACACACAGACTCCTGAGCTACCAGCTATGACTGGGACAGGCCTTTCACTACTGAATCACTCTCCAGGTTCGGTATTTCATATACAATATCAATACAAGCAGAGTAGAAGAAAATTATATAAACTATCCCAAAACATGAATCTTAAGATATTTCAGTGCACGTTTTAAGTACTTTTGAAAGACAACAAAAAGTTTACAAAAGATTACAAAAAGTGCTGCATTACGTTCTGTGCCACCATTTTTATAAACCTTATCCACTTTCCTGCTGAAACAACAGTTTTTACATTCATTTTAGAATTACCCTCAGCTCCATTCTTCACCCTGGACACATCTAGAAGTCCTTAATAAGACTTTCCTAGTTTACTACACATGATACACTATCTGTTAAGTTGCAACAAATCAGAATATCACAAACATCCTATACATTTATGGCTATATATTATTGAAACATTCCACCTTTAAATGTAAGTATATGAGATACTTTTCAGTCTGTTTATAGACCCTCCACACACACACACCCCCACACACAGGCGGGCACGCCCTATCAGCACTGATTGAGAGAAGCTGTATCTGTGCTGGCATACCCCAGCCTGCTTAAAAGGCAGTGGAGTCATCTTACTGTTTGCATAGCTCAGGAGTTAGGTCGTCCTCGGTTACCCGTCCACAAGCTGCTCTGTCATGGATACGCTACCTTCACATCCTCAAACCTAAACCCACAGCCACACTCAAGCAAAGGATCAGCCAGTGCCAACAAAACAAACACGCGCGCAAACAAACCGTTCCCCGCTGCGCTGGGTGGATGTTGAGACAAGCATAACCAGAAAGAGGGATGTAAAGAAGCATCTTCCTACTTCCTAAATACTGCTCATTAAATTACAGACTGGAGCAAAACAGTCATTCAAGCACAATCTTCACTACAATGGGCATAACTACGCCTTACATAACCATAATGCACTCACTGTTTATTACCTGTGAGTCACAACGCCACAATAATAACCTAAAATACACTGAACGTCTCCTGAAATCTCAAGCTCCACTATAATTCGGCTGCTTAATATTATTTCATATACATTATTATTTCTGTACAGTTTCTTATTTCAAAAAATACTGACAACATAAATGTGACTTAGCACAGCAGTACAAACCAAATAAAACATTCTGGCCAGAAGAATAGAGTGTATTCTTATTAATTGATTCTAAAATGTTGATATAGTTGCCACAACTTATTTCATACTTGATATTCTGCAAAATATTTAAAACCATTTATTAGAGGAGTAAATACGTTTCTGCCTGAAATAAACACAACATTGGAACACGTACAAGAAACAACAATTTCTAGAGTCTGACATCTTGTGAGCTGGTTTGATGTTCTCCCTGAAGCCTCTACTCCCAGGATTTCTTAAATTCTATCAGCAGCACATTTAATTACTTCTATTCCATTCAATGAACAATTACATCAATCAGGTATTAGATGTAAGTTATATCGTAAAGCACCGAGGTGATGTTTTGATCACATTAACATAGATGCTTTTGAATTAGCATAGACATAATGACTACTTATTCAACTGTATTGTCTTTGTATCAATTGTAGTGATTATTTTTGGGTAAATCACTGTTTACTGCCAAATAGGTTTTTAAATATACTGTTTTGCAAAAACTTTTTTCAGAGAAATGTGCAAGCTCTTGTTTAATGTTTTTTGTTTGCACTACTCATGATGTAGTGCCACTTTTGGGGTTTCTGTACTTTTTTATTATTGTTGTTATGTGTAACAATGCATGTCACACCCTCAGTTATGCTGCTCTGAAAGGAACTGAAGGAGTATATGCGAGGTCATGGACTTGGGGTGAATGTAGTTTTGGATGGGATGTGGTGTGGGGTGTTTGCAAGCAATTGCACTCAAAAAAGCCTCCTGTCTTGCGAGCAGTGGCTGCATCCCATCAGTGTGTCTATTACACGGTGTTAAAGGTATCATAGCCTTACAGTCAAGGTTATCAATTTTGCCTTGCCAGCTGATTTACAGCTACATTCAACAAGGGATAAATCCAGGGTCCCTGGGTCCCGCTGTAACTCATGCACTGGGTCTGGTCACGTGGGCCGATTAATAGGTGCCAAGTGGGGGAGGCAGGGCTCCATCCCTCATCTGCTCAATTTATCGCCATCACTCTTACAAATTCCTCCGTCCAAACAGGCGGAGAATCCCCCAGCATGCCGTGCCCACGCCTGCCCGCTGCCGGAGCCTGATAAAGCTCGCCAGCCACAGAGAGCAGTGGACGGCCTGGACGCGATTTGGGTGCTGGAACGTATTGCATTTGGGGTTTTTAAGAAGAAACAGCTCTGAACATCCTTACACGCTTATTTATGAAGCGCCAGACGTAGCAGGTAACAGAAGATGACAGGCCCACACTTGCTGCCTCTTTAATAGTCTGGTAGGGCACACAAAAAGAAAAATAAACTGCCAGTTTATTCTAGGATTAAACAGAGCTCACTTTGACCTGGTAAATTTTGTTGACTTCATCTAAAAGCACCAAACTGGCAATTCAAGCCCTTACACTGCTGACTTACGATTACGCTCATAATCTCAAAGGAACATCCCAGTGATTTTCAGGTTAATCCGTATCTGCCATGTCTAGAATACATGAGTGTTTATCACAGACAATCATTTCCTGATATTTATAAAAGGAAAGAAACAAAACAAAAGCAGAAGACTGTTGCGTGGTGTTTCAGCAACTGTCCATTAACTTCTATCTATCTGTTTTGAGTTACCCAGGTTGTATATCATTCCTTTATTCCTTTAAAAGCCTATTTTGCAGCTTTCCTAGTTAACATTGCTGGTGTCTGAAAAGTTTTGCAGTGTAGTGAATGTAGTGAACATATAATTAAAGTCTTGTCAATCCCAAATGTTTTGGGGTGACATAGACTTTCATTATATTAGCCACGCAGCTCCAGTGCAATGTTTTGGCAATCTATCGATTTGGTAATGAAGCTTTCAAAGTATTCAATAACTACCACAAAGTGTGGTCCTATTGAAGAAATATTTAAGAGAATGATGAATTGGCCACATTCTGGCTGTTGTAGTTGGAAGGCTTAAACACCAGTCGGGTCCTCTGTGGGCCAAATATGGGCCAGTAAGGCTGCAGTAACAGTTGGTGGGCAGCAGGTGTCTCCCTACCACGCTGCAGTCCAGCTATTAGTGCAGAACTGCCGCATGTTCCTTTAAGCCTTTACAAGTGCTACAAATCCTCCGCTTCAGCTCACTGACAGGACACCCTCAAACCTGCGGCCTGCCCAGCCGACCTTGTGGCTATTGATTAACTATTTCCCACCGAACCCTGCTGTCTCTTACGCCTGCAGCTAGCAGCCAAGACGGAGAGAAACAAGAGAGCGAGGGAGTTAGTTACAGACGGCAGGAGAGCAAGGAAGCGGTGGAGAGTAGCTGCTCTGTCTCTCTCTCTCTCGCTCTCCCGCTCTCTCCCTGTAGTGCTGGATTCGCTTTGCTGTACAAAAGCATGGCTGCACGCGTCAGGAGGAAGGCGATGACACGAAAACATCACTGCAGCGACTGCCCAGCATCCTGTTCAGTGACGCAGGCCGGTGGTGGAGCAGAGCCCAGAGTCCAAGTCCGCTCCTCCCTTGCTCTCTCTCTCTCTCTCTCTCTCTCTCTCTCTCTCTCTCTCTCTCTCTCTCTCTCTTCCTCTCTCCCCCTCTGTCCCTCAAGCATGGAAGGTTGGAAAAACACCAGTTATATAACACACCAAGTACCTCAATGAAAACAAACCCATATCCTCATTATTCAGAGAGCACCATGAAGATGTTCCAAACACAGATATTCGGCCAGTGCCAGATTCTGTAGCACATGCAGGTATGGCTCTAAAAGTCCTCCAGGACTGCTAGGAAACAAAATAAAAAAAATGCCCTTTAGTACGCGGCTCCAGTCCTGTGCCCTACACGCCGACACGCTGCTCGCTATACGGTCATATGAGTCGCATCAGTCTGTACACAATTAGAGGAGGTGATACTCGGGGATTACACAACAAACCCATCTGTGCATGAAACGACCCTCCGAAGCGGAAGGAAGATTAATCATATCAGAGGAGCAGGCCGACTAATAATGCATACCGGCAGAGTGCAAAAACAAAGGCCAGGAAGTGGGGCAAGAAAAAATGACTGTGTGGAAACCCACTCTGCCTTACACTAAGAAAAAGAGTGAACCACAGGACCAGGAAGGGAAACAGGACAGGGAAACAGAAAGAGAGAGAGAATAAGGAAGAGAAAGAAAAAGAGAAAGAGAAAGGGAAAGAGAGAGGTATAAAGAGACAGAGGGGCTGGGGGAGAGAGAGTATCTCTTTATAATCAGACACATGCCGCATGAGTGACTTCTGTATTTCTGCTCACAAATGACTACCTTTTCAAGCTTTGGCTCTCAGAATAGCATCAGCCGTACTCCCAGGTTAAGGACGCACATGGAGTGAGAATGATACCAGCCTGTAATACCATTCAGCCGAGAGAAAAAGACTGGGCTTTAAAGACTGATCATAATTACAGCTTACACAGAGATCTGCCACAACAGATATGAGCAGCTCCACACTCCCTAAGGACCATTATTTCATCCACGGGGAACTGAATAAACTGCTTTAGAAAAAAAGGCTGTAGTCCTGTAATGTCCTTCTCATATACATGTAGGTGTTTTTCTTTTCCATGACCCAAAAAATCAGCTAATTAATAAAGCCCTCCTGAGACAGACGTGGGTCTAATAGAAAGGGGAAGATCCTAAAATGTGCCAGGCAGGGCTACTCCAAGACTAGAACTGGTGACCACTTGTTCCACCTATTCTAAGAAACGTGAGGATGTCTGTTAGCACCAGCTGAGGCTCTGTGTCTCTGCACCTGTTGGTCAGAGAGGAGCGGGTGTTTGGGTTTGCCGGCGCGCTCTGCTGCCTGCTCTGATCAATCGGCCGCAGATAAGCAGCCACGCTTTCACAGGCAATTTGCAGAGCGAAGGCCAACCACTCCTGTGCCTACTGGATACGGAAGACACGGAGGCCTGATCAACCCAACCATCATCATTTATTGAGCAAACTAGTCATTCTTACAAAAAGTGTGAAACCTATCTATTTTGAAATTAAAATACAGTGGACAACTGTCTGCTCTAGAGTCTCTTTTGATTTTTTTTTCAGCGCGGTGTGTATCGGTGCGCTGCAACAGATGCACAGCCCCGGTGAGTGGCCTCTACACACAGCACAAAGCAGCATTTGTTGTGAGCAGGGAGCTGGGTTGGGTAAAGGCGCTCTACTGCTTGCCATTGTCCTGCCCCAAAATGTGCCATAATCCCCTGAGCAGTCTCTTCCACTCAATGTGTGTGTGTGTGTGTGTGTGTGTGTGCACGCTAGCCTCCTCCTGCCCCCGCCTCTCTTTTTTCTTCTCTCCACCATTCCCTCCTGCCACTCACTCGCCCCCTTTTCCCTCCTCCCTCTCCTGTTCTCTCTCTCTCTCTCTCTCTCTCTCTTTCTCTCTCTCTCTCTCCGGAGCCCGGGGAGCATGCTGCTTTAACAGGCTGGGGAATGGATTCATTTCATCTAATGTGGTTTGGTCTGCAGCAGAGCCACTCACCCTGAGCAAGAGGCTCCCCACTGCAGTCATGTGTTTTCATACAAGCCAATCAACACGGCCGCACCAGCCTGGCCTCTTTCCCTCCCACAATCTCCCTCCCTCTCTCCATCTCTCTCTTCCTCTCATGCTCTCTATTTATTCCTTTCACTCACTCTACCTTCCCCTTACTCTCAGACTGACTACCCCCTCCTTTTTTCCCTCTCTCTGCTCCCCTCCTGTTTCTCCCGCCTTTCTCTTGCACTCTTTCCATCTGCCTATGGCTCTCTATTTCACACTGTCCAGCAGGCGCGGACTGACTTTACTGTGCTTTTGCTCCTCTCAGGATCTACCTCCTTAGAATCTGTAATCTCAAAGTCCCCTCCTCTGACCACCTTAAACACCAGACTAAAGAAATTGATTCTATCTATCTATCTATCTATCTATCTATCTATCTATCTATCTATCTATCTATCTATGTGTCTATCTGTCTGTCTGTCTGTCTGTCTGTCTGTCTATCTATCTAAACACATAAAAACCTTGGAGATAGTAGATAATCAAACTGTAAATTTTGTTCATATCCATTGCATATTTAAGATCACTGTAGCAATCTGTATA
>JBBJLR010000153.1:15014110-15025509 GCA_037577145.1 Brachypetersius gabonensis
GCACTTCTGGTTAGACCTAAACTGCATTTCGTTGCCTTGTACTTGTACATGTGTAATGACAATAAAGTTGAATCTAAATCTAAATCTAAAAATAAAGCAAGTATATTTTAATATTTTACTGTTAACTGGTTGTGCAGGGATGCAGACTCAAGTTCCTGGCTGTCCATTAACTTTAAATGCACCAGTTAACTGTTTCATCCTATTGACTGTCACTTAACAGCCCGTTAAATATCTAACAGTTGTGTGGTCATCAACATTATATTTGTAGTAGGTGGTTTTTTGTAGGTCAATAGTGAATAATAAATGTTTGAATTGTTCTGGCAGATTAAAGTACTTAAACGATGAACATACTGTAAATGTACTTGCTGGCAAAAAATACTGTGTGTATTTTTAGCAAATATTAAGTAACATGCAAATGTAGAAAATCTCAGTGTGCCAAAACTTTTGACTGATATACACACACACACACACACACACACACACACACACACACACAGGTAGCATATTTACACACACACACACACACACAAACACACAACACACCCAATAGTACAATTACGATTACGTTCCCTTACTTAAGGTTCTAAACCTTTGTGACAGTTTTATCTCTTGACTTTGGTCTCAACAAATATTCTGGTTTAAAGCTGTTTTGAAAAATAAATGTGTCAAATCAAAAATACTACAATCTAACCCTGACATTACCACTGTCGGCAATAACACTAGCCGCCACTGCGCAATATCTGTCAGTAGTAACATCATTACTGCTATTTTTGCCGCGGACCACCTCTTCCCCGGAGAGACTGATAAGGTTGGATATTATGCAGTCAGCTCCGAGCTAATGCTTAATCCTGGCCAGTGCTCCGTAAGGCAGGGAGAGAAAGAGCTACTGCTGGGGCTGAGATGAGGCAACAGGAGGCCACAGAACAGCGGTAAAGCTGAATATAAAGGAGAAAAGCCCTGTCAGAAAAACACAGACTAACAAGAAAGTACTCGGGGCCAAACTTGGTTGTGTACCTACAGAAATGCATTTAACTTCATTTCAGAGCTAAAACGCCTGTACCACCTGCTCTAACCCCAACCCAACACTGATTAATGAAATTACTTCAAATGCTCAATGGCCACTTCATTAATAAAAACAACCTGCTCTTTTCGTCCACCTTGCTGGTGTACAGTTAGAGGCCAAAGCCCATCTGTTGTCAAGCATAATCAGTATTAGCTGCCCTCTAGTCCACTGGTCCCCAACCATCATATTTATGATCAGCCAACAGTTTAGTTCCAGCCTTCATCTTGCATGCTGCCCCCACCCCCGCCTAACAATCCCAGACTTCTACAGACATTAATTATGTGGTTGTGAGGGGTAACTAAACTTTGTTCTGGTCTCTTATTGATTTTCACAGTATTATTTTATTTTTTCATTATTTATTTGTTGTATTTCTTTTACTTTCTACTATTACTTTTTTCCCTGATTTATTACATTTTTATTCTATTCCTGTAAAACACATGGATTGACTTTTGTGTATGATAATGAGCTCTATAAATAAGGTGACACTCAGATTCTTGGGTAGATATTTTGGAGTATTGGACAGCTGTCATTCTAGCAGTTGCACTAACAACGTGGGGCTGTACCTGATAAGATTCTTTTCAGCACATCTGCCACTACAATTATGTAGTGTCACAACAGTTTGAATAGTCCATTACTTATATAATATGTGGTCACTAACAGTCTTGTGGTTTCTAACCAGTTGTAAATGGAGTAGGTGGTGGGATAGATGGTGCATCAGATGGGCTGTAGCCTGTAATTGAACATTGTAAACCTATTTTGAAGTTCGACTTAATAAAGTGGCCGGTGAGTGAGTAATGGTTTCTTATAAAAACCTCAATTCTACATTTCTACTTAAAGGAAACATACATGAAGACAGTTCTTTATGTGGTACACCGCCGTGCAGACACTGTGACCTTAGCGTGCAGAACCTTGCCCCCAGTTGAAGCAGAGAGGCAGCGATGAAAAGCACATCACTAACAGAGGGCTGGGATGGCCGCCCTGAAAATAATGTCAAGCCAGCGTTTCCCGTGCGCTTACAGCCAAATGGTTCCTGGCCCCATGCTGCTGGAGCGGGGGGAGGCAGAGCTCAGATAATATCCACTTTAATTTCTCACCTGAGGCGAAGTGCTGCGGAGAGAGAGAGAGATGCCGCCAGCAGCACGCAGCGCAGTGGCCATTTTTCATCAGCCCCCTGCACCTTGCGCACACGTGGTAACCTCTGCTGCTTCTCTGCAGCAAGGCTGGTTAGCCGATGACGTTGAATATGGAAACAGTGACCAAGTCCATGTTGCTTACATCCTACAGTGCTCTGTAATGTTCTTTTGAAACAGACTGCAGGACACTACATGTAACACAGGCAACATGTCTCGAAATGTTTCGTCACATCGTATAAAAAACTCACTTGAATGATGCCATAAATGGACGAAGTATGAAGTAAACAGAAGGTATAACGATTCAATAAGTGAATAATCAGATTGTAGTCATTAGATGAACTGATTTATGAACTGTTCATTTCAGCAGTACTCTGTTTTCAGTTTGCTCGAGTGGAGGTCAGGCCTGTGGTCAGGAAAGTTGACTGCACCAGCTGCTACAGGTGGAGCTGCTACCAGATCCTTCCAGCTGAAGCGCCAGCTCAGATGAACTGAATACCCTTGCTGTGAAAACATGCACAGCATTGCTCTTTAAAGCAAATTAATTAGCCAATAAAGGGAGTGATTAAAAAGCAAATGAGCTCTTTTATATGGGGACTGTTTCTGTGGTCTGAGGCCATGCACTCCCCAAAACGGGACGCTCACTGAACTCTCAGCGCCGAAATTGGTAGCAGCTGTTTAACAATTTGATATTTGAGAGCATTTGACGGCTATAAATATTGAACAGCAACATGGTGCCAGAGGTCCCAACAATGGCAGGTATGTGCAACCAGATACCCCAGGGACAATCCCCCTCATTCCGTGAGTGTGCCGAGGGAAAGGGCCGTGGGCCTCGGTGATTCACTGCGCGCGACGAGGCCGGGGCTGTGAAAAACTCCAGCCAGCTCAGATAAGAGCTCAGCGACTCGCCGTGGCACTCGGCCTGCTTGACCTGACACAACCACAAATCACTGGGTGCGTAAGTCACAATTTAACTCCTCACTCCTATCACTGCACCAGCCAGGACTGGACAGCCAGACTGAGAGAGAGTGGTGTGATTGAGTGAGCAAGTGAGTAAGTGAGTAAGTGTGTGTATGCATATGTCCAAGCCGTGTGTGTGTGTGTGTGTGTGTGTGTGTGTGTGTGTGTGTGTGTGTGTGTGTGTGTGTGTGTGTGTGTGTGTGGCCTGGGCGATAACAAAATATTTTTCCCTTTCATTCTAAATGAATAATTGCTGATATTGCACACATTGTAATGTTCAATTTAAAAAAAAATCCTAGTTTTATCCTTAAAAAAAAAGAAAATGTTCCACTTTCAATTACTTCTGATTTAAGAAAATCAAAAAATTCCCCTATGGCACAGCACACATAGTTTATACTGGTAAGGATATGTGGCCACAGTTTTTCTCAAACTGACAGCATTTTTTTCTCCATGTAATTTCAATATAAAAAATGATAACTGTCCTGCCATATTAGTCAACAGTGCTGAAAGTGAAGGGATAGACTTCTTCTAACACTCCCTCTTGTAAAAGACTAGAATACCAAAGTCTTTACAGCTAACACCAGCTGAGGTACAGAATGCAATAAAAGTTTTGTTAAACATCTCATTCATGTCATCAATCCTGAAAAAATGTGTTTCTTTTTGATCATCATTATTACTACCCCAAGGCTCATCATGGCAAAAAAAAAAAAACATATACAGAGATCCAGACTATTTCCAGCCACTTTTGTCTCTTCCCCAAATTCCCTCATTTGTCAGAGACTGGTGGCTGCCTGGGCTGGATGGCCTGGTGTAAATAAAACAGGAGTCGTTCCCATCCACAAGGGCCCTGAGCAGCCAAGATGGTTCATGGAGGCTCTTATCTCCACTCGCAAAGACTGGGTCAGTTTGCTATGCTAAGCTGAATCCTTTTAGCCTGCATTATCAGCAGAAACACAATGCAGATCAATTGGGAAACATTTAAGTTTTACTTTTCACTTTCACTTCTCCTGATGTGAAAAACGCTGTCTAGTCTGTGGTTATCGATGCGCATTCAAAAAACCAGGTCACAGTGAGGCTCATGACCGCCAGTGAGTCTCTCATGTGCTGTTCCAAACTAAAAATAGAGCCTAATGCACATCACATCCAGGCAACCACTAAATATGAAAGAAGCTTCCAAGAAGGTTCAAACACTCCTGCAGTCAAGGGAAGTACAAAGAACACTTCAGAATGCTTCAGATTCGGCTATGCCACAAACAAAGAGTTTCTGTGTGCTTGCATATCAATTCACCTCTTTAAAAGGGAACTGACTTCAGAACAGGTTGTAATACTTGAAGATGTGAGCATCTTTTACCAACACCCTACGCTATTAAACGAGAAGCAGTGGGATTCAGTCTGAAAGCCTGCCCGGCAGAAAATGTGGTTTTACTTTTATAAAGATGCTTAAATCTTAAGACTTCTAATTTAGGGTGACAGCAGAGAGGAGGAATTCCAGGCCAGGCTTTTTGGAAAAGCCATAATTTACATTCTTGCAAAAGTCCGTAAAAGCGAGAGGTTGTATTTCAGGCAGAGTGAAAAAGGCTGCATCTTTATCTAGAAGCAGAGAGGAGTGCCTCGCAGGCAAGAAAAGTCTAAGTGAGGAGGTGGGCCAGACAGGGTGCAGTAAACCTAACCTGGCAGGCACAGCTCCAGCTTAAGAGCATCAGGGCGCTCACAGCAGTGGCCGCTGCTGAATAGGTAAGCTGAGAAATTCCATGGCCTTCTGTTTCAGACTCGGCCTAAAAGTGCTGAAACATCAGCTCCTGGGGTTGGCATGCTGGCGTTGGAGCTTGTTCCCTCCTACACTGGAGAAATTGTTCAACTCACACTGCTGCCAGTACGCCTGTGTTCGAGATACTAATTTGGCAGTTTATTGTAAATAAACGCATGGAAACAAGCACAATGATGTATGAATATTTATGAATGTATGTTCCCCAAGAGCATCTAGGTTAAAAGGAACTGCATTCAAGTCCAAAAGTCTGACATTTATGGAGGCAACAAACTTATGCACATTTGATCTCTTGTCTTCACTGTTCAAGAGTTGTTTGTGTGATGCCATAGGAGAGATATTTCGGGTTTCCCAAAGAATCTTCCACTGGGTGTTTTTTTAAAGGAATGCTTGTATAGACAATGTGTGAATGTGAAGAACCTTATTGAAGTTGCAAAAAGATTTTCATACTGTAAAGTGTGTTGGAAGAACCCATTAACCGGATAGAGAACAATAATAAAATGAATATTCTTTATTCCTTTAAAACCTTCACTCACACATCTCAATTACTAACATGGTTCTTTGAGGAAAGGCAGTGGTTCTTCAGAGGCATCACTCAGAGAACGTGTTATTGGAAAAGCTCATGCTATTGTGACTTTTTTCTTTTTCAGAAAAAGCACAACCAATGAAAAACAGTTCATGATCAATTAGCTCTTTCGACATGACTGAAAATAACACTGGACGCCGGCCTCTTAGTGCTTGGTTAGCAGCTATTGATTATGTGAAAGAATTCCTATAAGTTTACTTTCTCTTTGCTGCTTGCCTTATCAGACAAAAAAGACAGTTTGTTCTGATGTTCTGTCTTTTACTGTATTAAGACACTCATTTCAATGATACATTTCATATTATAAGCTTCCAGGCACCATCACATTTTACAGTGAAGTGCACATGCTGTACATGCTACACCAGACTGCAGACATTATATGTGTGCAGTTATTCACTCATAATTAACACATGATCACTCGTGGCCTCCAGACAAATACAGAGTACAAATGAGAGTATGTATGCACAGCAGACAACACAAGGCTACACAAGAGATTAGAGGGGTGAACCTTCACTGGTCTCACGATTTGATTCGCTTACGATAACCATGTCAACGATTCGATTCGATATTTCCCATCCCATCAATTTTCTACATTACTTCACATCAGTTTCTACACGCTTCACATTATGTTTTCAAATACAAGCATATACAAATACAATGAAAATGGAAAATGTAAACAATAACTGGTTTGAGAGTGGACCTTTCTGCAACGACCACATCTTTGGTTGTGGGGGAAATCGATTTTTGGGTCACATGCTTTACACATTTTTTGCTGGCGTGTGTGAGTAACGGCAGTGTAACTTCTACCTGGAGAAGCGCTTTACTCAGATCAGGCAGCCACGGTCACAACCGGGACCACTTTTTAACTAGAATTTTTAAGCTGCCATCAGAAAATCAAGCAATGTCATAATGATAAAATCAATTACTTTCTGCCACTGCATCGATGCAGAATCATCCACGTCTGCATAGCGATGCAACGATTATGTGATTAATTTCAACACCTCTACAAGAGATATAAGAAACATGAAAGCAGAAAACTAAGGGGAGCCTGTGTATGCATACACACTAAGAAACACAATCAAATACTACCAATTCCCCCTTTAGTAGCTGTGTGTGGCGACCTGCCATGGCTGGGTTTTCGTCTGTTTTACGGGACAAATCTAATTAGCAAGAAAACTCCAACTAAATGAAAGAAAAACAATTAGAAGCAAAAAGATAAGATGCTTGAATAGAAGCTGTCAATGGAGCAATTTCTGTCACACTTGGTCTGCTTGCTCGAACCCAAAAAACAGCGAATCTGATTAACCCTGCTAATGGCAAATAACGCTGCTCACTCTCTGATAATTAAGGGGATTCATCAATAGCTGTGCAGGCACCTCCCAGTCCCCATTACTGCAGGGCCTGAGTGCGTTCTGCGGGGAGGCTGGAGGTGAAGAGGGCTCTCTCTCACCTCTGGTGCTTGCTCAGACCTTGCACTGGCCAGAGAGCTAATGAGATTAGTCAGTAATGGACTGAGAGTAAACTCACACCTAACATGAGCCCGGCCGGCCAGGCCCAGGCTGGAGTGGTGCTCTTGCTGGCTGCGGCCTGCTGCTGCTACTTGTGGAGGGCTGGCACTGGGAAGCTTGAAAGGGCCATGTTTGGTCACTGAGGATGCCAGTGGGCATGGCCAGGGCAGGACCAGAGCCAGGCCAGGCCTTACACACAGTGTCTCATTCACACAGACTCCCACCCCCTGGACCTCCCCTTTAGAAATACAGGCAGCCATAGGACTCCTAAACATTTGTCAGACTTCATTTATTGTTAATAATTTAACACTGCTGGATAACAAGTGTTATCTTGCCTACAGTTTGCAAGCTGATACTTTTTGTGTTCTGATATAGATACCAATACTAACTGATACTTAAGTTTTAAACTATGAGGATTAAGCCCTTCAATTAGGATAAACATCTAAAAGAAGGCTATCATGCTGAAACACTATCAGCCCAAATACACAGCGAAAAATAGGACAGGGGTCAATGTGAGAGCTAGTTTTGTTGGATTTGACTAATTATTTCCACCCCAGCATTTCTTCTCATTTTTGGGGCATGTCCATTAAAATGTTTAGTCAATATCTTATTTACATTGGCAATCACTTTATTGTCTGGGAAAAAATGTTTTTGCCAATTCTTGAAAACAAAAGAAAAAAGTCAGCTCAGCCTCAAAACTGATCATAAATCTCATGCACTAACTGGGAAATTAACTTGGCCTATGTAATGGCATCCATTCAATGCATTTAAATACATTTAAAAAGGAAAATGACGGAAATAACTATAGGCTTCTATGGAGGTGAAATAAATACATGGAAAATATATAAAAAAAATATGGTTTAGAAGCAATGTTTCACCTGAACACACTTTCCTAGTCTTTAGCTCTAGAGCTTAGCTGCCCCCGTGATGCATTTTCATGGGAATAGTAGTTTTGGTGATAATGTAACACTACCAAAGTGACCGCAAGCTTTTCATTTCATCAGCGGCACAAGCGCCATTTCTTTGTTTAACAGGATATCAGCAGAGCATACGCGGGGAAGTTCGGCCATTACTCAGGTGGATCTGGTCCGTGAAATGGCCACACAACTGCAAGGCGCTGCTTTCATCAATACCGTCGCAGTGGAGAGGGAGATGTGTGTGAGGAGGGTGGTGGCCAAGTGTCAGGCTATCATAGAGTGAATCAGCATGGGCCTGAGCATGCGGACGCACACGAGGCGGCCTGGAATCAATCCGGCCGAATGCCACTCAGCCCCTGTGGATTAAGATTTAAATTGGAGCCCATGTACGCTGTCACTAAAATGGATATTGTATCCTTCATGCAGGAAGTGGGGAATTACTGCCCCTCCCCCCTTTTACACGCTGCTCTTGACAGATAAGTGGTGCAAGCAAACCTGCGTGCTGCAGACACCACTGCTTCAAACCCACCAGCCGCCTTCATCCAGGCAAGGGCAAATACAGCCAGCTACGTCAGGCCGCCTGAATGACACGCCACTGCTTTCAAAACCGGTCGCACGCTGCGAACCCAGCTCAAATATAAACACCCAAAGGCAGTTCCTTCCCAAATAAACCCTTTTCAAATAAGAAAACTCAAAACCAAGCCATGAAATGACACCACCTAGGGGATGCTATATTTTATACCAAACAATATGTTACCAAGGTTAAAAAATAACAAATCAAATCCAATAACAAGAGTGAAAAAGCAAAACTGTTTTTTATCAGAATTATTTTAGCTGTTCATGCCTAAACCGTCTGGAGGATGGGGCTTTTTGTGATATAAGATTTATATATCTGGATTAAAATCAATGTCACTGACAATGTCCTACTGATACTCATTTTTCAGTGGGTATGCCTCGCACCACCACACAGCTCACAGTACTTAGTCCAGCACTCTCCTCGCCTGTAGGACAGAATGGCTGGTGTAACTGAAAGGTCAGCAGTGGGTAATTTGTTTTTTAGCAACGCAGACAGGCTCACAACAGACGCGGGCAGGTAAACCAATTACGCCCTGACATGAATCACCATGACGAAGAGGCGCCGAGCACAGGCACTGTGGCCATTAGAGGCCATGCAACTGTCCTCCCGCTCCGGCCCCGACACCCAGGCTACCTCCCTGAGCCTCCTTCATTAGCCAGCCTAGAAGATCATTTACTCAGAGAGTCCAGCAGCCTTTGTGCCGAGCGGCTTCAGTATTTTGACAAATCAGTTGAAGGTCACCCACGGCCCCTGGATTTGTGACCGGGTACGATTGTTTAAACAGCAATGACAGCAATTTTAGCAAGTCACTGCATTTATTAGTCTGCGATGTGCGAAGTGATAGCCGCCACAGGCCGTGTCCTCAGCTTAATGACACAAATGGTTCTACTGCTTCGAATAAACCATTAGGGCCCACTAGCATTCTTTGAGGTATGGCTCCAGTGAAGAGAATATCCTCTCTGCCCCTCCATGAACGAAGCGAGATGAGTGAGAACGAAGACGGGATTTGGTTGGGATTTGGTGGCTTTTGTAGGACAGTTTGCGATATGAGTGGACTTCATTTTCCTCAATGAATGTTTTATAAAGCTCTGCAGCTTGGTAGGCTTTTTTATGTCTGGTCTCCAGCAGCACCTTGCGAAAACAACAGCTTTCTTGGCATTCATTACCAATCCTCCAGAGGAAAACTGCAGCTATGTCTGGCAGCCACGGCTTTATGGATGCAAGCAATTTCAGCCATGTTTGGTTTTTTTTTCTTCCACAAAGCAGCATGTCCTCTTCTCTGCTTTTAATCAAATCAACTCCCTCATCTACCTGCAGTAACAGCGGTTCACACACATACACACACACGCAGCCACTATTTGACTTGTAGCTAGCCTTTGGGCAGAGCTCCTAAGTGTCCATGTTACATACGCCACCTTGCTCCACCCCCCCCTCCCCCACCCCCACTCTGAAATTAATTATACGAGTGAGCAGCACTTTTACACTCTCTAACTGGCCTTTTCTGTCGTCTGGCTCACAAGGCACTTTTGCTCATCCACTGTACTCCATTCACTGGCCCTAAAGCAGCCCTCGGCCTCTGCTGGCTGTTACTATGGCAACAGTGTTCTTTCAGCACTTGCAAAATAATGAAGACAATGTGTTTTCCATTTAGATTAGTTTTTGGCGCGGCGGAGATACAGAGTGTCCATCTTAGCACCTCTTTCATGGCTGATACAATGCAATAAAAATGGCTCTCCCAGCCTCAAATACAGGTTAAGGTTTGCTATCAGGCAGATGGTTGGCAAGAGAAGCCAGTGTTTTACGGGGACTTTTTCCTCCTGCTGCAGAAAAGTTTAATTACGAAGCCCGGAGAAGGGGAAGCCGCTCCATTGTGGATGAAAAGGAACAAAGGAAATGGAACATCTTTAACACCTTACGATAGACTCGTGAAAATGGGCTTTTTGCGTCCGCATGGGGGGCCGCAGGCCACTGAATGTCAGATGGAAAAAGTATTAACAGTTTTGTAAAGATAACATGCTTACTAAAACCACATGTATTTTTAAAAAGTAGACTCCATAAATGCTTCCAAATATTGACATCTCTACTATATCAATTTAACTTTCTTGAGCGTTTTTTGGCAAGGCACGAGGAAGCAATATAGCACAGGCAATGCAGCGGTACCTAATTTGGTTGCCAAGCTGCACAATTATTTGAAATCAATGCTTGTTTTCGCCAGCAAGGCTTGATCAAGCAGAAGGTGCGTACCTCAATGGCATCACGGCTGTGGGTAAATAAAGCAACCGCGATAAGGTCGGCCTAGAGCAACAGGCAAGGCCACCTCAAACAGAGAGCTCAATTCTCTCACGCCTTTCATCCTCGACTTTCTGACATTCAATTTCAACTCAAGTAACCACTAATAGTTCACGCTGGGGACATAAAACCCTCTCACAATAGTCAAACATCCACATGCTCCGAGAACAAGCTGTTAGCAGCACTGATATAATGTAAAAATAAAGTTCTTCCCTGAAAAGTCCTTTCCCTGAATGGGGCCTTGGGCAGGCCCAGCAGAAAACCCACTGCACTTGATGGAAAGAGCTCAGCGCGTGTTTACAGTGGAAACAGTGAGTCTGGGACATTTTCTTCAAGTCCCTTTTCCACTGTTTATAGAGAGAGGAGAGGAACAACACTTCCTGAAAGGAAAGCCAGGTTTCCAAGTCCAAATCAGATCCAAGCTTTCCAACAAATCTGCAAACAGGGGAACACTCTGTATCCAATTTTTGTTTTCCACTTATTGGCTAGTAAACACATGCATGCACTATTAGGCCCATGCTCTTTCTTCTTCCCTCCCTCTCTCTCTCTCTCTCTCTCTCTCTCTCTCTCTCTCTCTCTCTCTCTCTCTCTCTCTCTCTCTCTCTCT
>JBBJLR010000153.1:15031281-15045120 GCA_037577145.1 Brachypetersius gabonensis
GTGTGTGTGTGTGTGTGTGTGTGTGTGTGTGTGTGTGTGTGTGTGTGTGTGTGTGTGTGAGTGTGTGTCTGTGTGTGTGTGTGTGTGTGTGTGTGTGTGTGTGTGTTCGAGAGGTGAGCGTGTGCGTGTGAGCTCTAGCCCGTGTCAGCACTCTGATGTTATGATAGTGACATGCGGGTATTACTCCTGGCATTGTGCTCTCCTGCCCAGTTGCAGATTTGCAGAATGGAGCGTGGCCTCCAGATCCACAGCTGGAGTGACACCTGAAGCTGCGCGAGTGTAAAGTAACCTGTGTCTCCAGCGCAGCCAAACGCTGAGTCAAGCTCAGGAAATAAGGCAGTTCCTGTTAGCGTAACACAAAGGCCAGAGAGAGAGTCCTCAAGCTAGCATGGCAGGCTATTACTACTTAACCTAGATAAGTGGTGGAAGACCTTAAAGTGCCTAGAGCAGCACTTAATTACAACCAGGATTGCAAAGACCAATAAATCGCACTATTAACTATAAGCTGTTATATGGCTGAATCTTGTAAACAGCTGTACATGTTGAAAAGACTGAGAAAAATTGTTAGTTTGGTAAAAAACCAAATATGCACAATTTCCCCCATTAGCCGATCAAATAAGTTTGGAGGAGAGAGGCTAATGTAATAAGTAATGGAGGCAAGCACATTAGCAATTAGTGCTGCAAGAATCACCACACAGCCTCAAGCTGTTAACCTTAAATAGACTTGTTCAAAGAGAGTCCGTCACTTTAGTATAGAGTTATCAATAAAAGTGTAATAAAACGTGATTCAGAAGCTAACTGACTGTCATCTTGCAGTCAGAAACTGGTCTGTACTTTTGTCTGTTTGCCACCAAACTCGAGTGGTTAGGGTCCTCTAAAATGCCTTACTGTATTGCACAACTGGTGCAGCCATGTGTCTGGTCTTGTTTTGGAGTTAATGATTTTAGCATCAGAGAGAAGCTAGCATGCCACTCGTGGTCTGGCTGCGTCTGCGTCTGGCTGTTCAGACACGCCTGAATAGCTGAGGCGGTGCACGGCTGCCGGCCCCAGGTCACAGCCCATCACTCTCTGCGACGTTTTATGAAGCGGCTTGAGTCCAGCATTACCCAGACATGCTCCCAATACAACCTTCCCACCTTCAATCAAAATCCATACCCTCTTCATTATGATTTAATGTCCTGCACAAGATTCTCTAAATGAATCCAACACAAATAACACGGCCATTAGGTCATTTAATATCCTGAGTCTAAACGTGTGGGGCCCCTGGGATTCTGCTCCTGTCTAGACATATGGAAGCACTCACGCACGCACGCACTCTTTCGAACACACACACACACACACACACACACACACACACACACACACACACTCAAAGCTATCCACGCAGTACACAGGGGTCCCCCAGGAGCAGCAAAAGCGACAAGACCTGCCAAAAGAGACCAGGCAGTGAAATAATCAGTGGCTATAGACGCTACGCGTTTATCAACCCAAACAGAACATTTACGCATGCCCTGTTGCCCGCTTCCCGTTACCCAGGCTCATCGTCCCTGCCAACACTTCCGTGGTTACCAAGAAGGGTCTCAAACAGCTAAAGAGGATAAGAAAACAAAAGGTTTTGCTGACGGACATATTGTGAGAGGCTGGGGCCCCTAGACCGGCCCTCCTCCAGCCCGCCTGCCTCACAAGTGTGACCTCTGAACTCAGCCAGGGGCCCAGAGCACACAGCCCCCCAGCACAAGCTGAAACCTAAACTCCTGTGTTGCCATTCCTTTCAGCCCAGAGCCGACAACTGGCAAGAGAAGCCCCTCTTCCAGAAACACAAACACGCAGGCTGACCCTGCCCTGACAACTCTCCACACTAGTGGCCTGCAACTACACACACGTGTGGGCATTTTAGTGGCCATTAAATGTGTCCGAATAGGAATAAAATAAAAGAATACATTTTCTAAAGCCCCAAAAGAATAAAATGAACAAAAAGTAAAAAATATATATATAGTTTTTATAACTTACCTATCATTATTGAGAGTTATTTATATTTTACCACCACTGGAAGGTGTCAGAAAGTGTGTGGCACTTTAAATAATATACAAAAGGGAAGAAACATGCAAAGCCAAAAAGCCAGAGTCATGCACAGTTGCATGCAGATCTCTTCAAAAAAATAAATAAAAATGAAGTGTACTGCATGTGTATAAATTCTACTGTGTGTGTGGAAGGGTGAGTAGAGGGGTATCACGATCCTGGGCTCAACATTGTAATGACTGTAGCCCAAACCTAATGTTAAAAATAATAATGTATCATTAAATGAGTTAGTGCAATAGTTACCAATGTTGTTTGGCTCATCACTTGTCAAAGATAACATTCACAATATTAGATACAAATGACAAGAATACAGGCAGTTGAAGACAATACAAATGAATGATAAAGCCTCTTGCCTGCTAGACAGGTGAGGCTGTGGTTGTTAAACAATCATTTGGACCACTGTTGCACATGAAGCTCATCCTGATAGCCGACCCCTGAGGAGCTGGAAGCAGAACATGTGTGAGCACTGAGACTCCGCACTGAAGCAGCAAACGCTCCCTTTTGTACACAGCCTGGTAAACACTCACAAGCCAAAACACACACAGGCCATGCTGCCTCAATGGCCCCAGTCGCATGGCGCTTTGGCACGAATGGAAATACGAGTAAAGAGGGAAAAGGTACAGCAATGCATAGACGCAGAAAGCTCTTCTCTGTTCACACCTCCATAATAAGCTGTCTGATGCTTTGTTAGAAGATGAACACATTTAAGAGGACGGAGAAAGGGCGGGGGATGGGGGAGCATGTGTGTGGGGGGGTGGGGGTAGTGACAGTCGAGCATGTTTTCGACGCAGAGCTACATTAGAAGACACGACGTCCCGGTTTGGTGCGCGTCGTTCGCGATGGCAAAATGCCGCGTGTCAGCTTCACCGGCTGAGCGCACTGGGAACAAAGGCTCAGTGAAGGAGGCTGTAATGATCTGAGAGACCTGCACAATGTCTGCAGAAATTCCCCCCGACACAGACGCCAGCCACCCAGAGCAGGCCCCTGAGCGCAGGGCTAGACCCAGTAATCTGTCTCACACTCAGAGAAAAAGGGAGAACGAGAACAAGAGAAAGAGAGATCATGCTAAAGGTCTACTGGCTGCTAATGCTACAATTCTCTCCACAAAATAAGCAATTAACCCCATCTTTACTAACACCTCATTCTCAATGACTTGGGTGATGTCCCCTTTAACCGCCCCCTGAGGAGTGCATGCAAGTCCATATTTGCCACAGTATGATGTATAAGCTTGTGCAATTTGAACTTTCTCCTACTGCGTTTTCTATCACTATAGAAAAGTCTTTATTGCCTTTATTGTTGGATGTGCTGAGTAAGTGCACATACACATTCTGAACACTATTTGAATCACTTTGTCAGGTCATTTTCTATCCATATTAAAAATAACACAATGACAATATTGAACATCCTGTTATTAAAAGAAATGAGTGAAAAGCACAAGCTGAATGTTTTCCATGCAGTTTTAGTTTTATTAACTGAAGAATCCTGACATGACCTCAGCCAAAAAGACAGAAAATGGCAAGTTAATTAAAAATCATGTGAGTATGCCTCTCATTACCTCACAGTGAGACACTTCTCATGAACAAATGGGAACATTCGCTAGACGTTCTTGGCTCAATCGGCAGCGTTCCCAGTGCAGGTTGGGGGAGAGGAGATTTAGCCAGACAAAGTGGATAGAACTGCAACACCAGCAGCGTAGCATTTCATGCCTTGTTTGGTGGTGCCATGGCCATCGTGCCAAGTGGAGCATTTTAAACTCAATGTGGTGGCAACACATTAGAGGCTTAAGCACATGCCGTGGAGACAAACAGAGGCTCAGACGCTACACCTCATTCAGACAGTGTGGATGGACTGAATTTGAAGTAGGTACGTTCATTAAGCCTACACAGAAATGATGCTTAGTCCTTATTGAGGAGGTTATACTCTGACTACAATCATTATTAGTTTACATTTCGCCTTTAGCAGATGCTTTTTATCCAAAGCGACTTCGATTCCTTAACTACAGGGGGCAGTCTCCCTGGAGACCCTTGGGGTTAAGGGTCTTGCTCAGGAACCCAGTGGTAGTGCTGAAGGTAGGATTCAAACGCATGACCTCTTGGTCCAGAGGCAAGTATCCTATCCACTAGACTGCCACCACCCTAGTTTACTTTATGGCTAGAAGAAAAGACCAAATTTTTGCCTGACCTGTGTCATTTTAATACTGAGTATCTACTGATACGGCTGTATTTATATTGAAAACAGAGCTGCACAATTCGCATTTTAGGTATATAAAAATTTAATAATCCTACCAACTTCATCATAGTATCACAGTAAATTTACTTTTTACAAATCTCCCTTTGAAAAACTTTTCAAATCTTTACAAATCTCCCTGTCTATGCAAACTACAAAACACCAATGTGGATAAGAGCTTCTGTCACTCTTACCGCCAAGTGTGTAAGAGCTGCACATTCACATTTTACATGCAATGTTTGGCCGTGTCTTCAAGTGCAGTTGAAACACCAGCACCGCAGATACACAAGTAGCTGCTGAGCTGATTACATTTTCCACTTTTTCCAAAATCGTTCTGCCCACATAAAAACAGCTTGTTACTTCTGAAAATATGACTTCAAAACTATTGCTTCAAGTTACCACCTCATAAAGAGAGGAGGGGGATCAAACAGACTAAGAAAATCTGAATTCGATCATAAGTGATAAAAATCAAGCAGCTCCTGTTTCTCAATGCTGATTTGTTATGGACAACTTGGGCATGTACATTATTGCAGCTACTCTTAGAGTTTACGAGGCCATTGTCAAAGTCTCTGAATGTACTGCAGTGAGAAGTAAGATAGGGTTAATATACTTAATACTGATACATTAAAATATGGTTGGACCAGCACTGATCGTCTTTCAGGTAAGAACGGGACATCCGTCATGTGTAGCTGAACTGAACAGAGAGCGAGGAAAGAAAAGAACACAGAGAAGCAGGTAACGCGCTTGTAGTAATGAAAGAGAGGGAGGCGCAGTCTGTGGCCGCCAGAGTAATTAAACTCCCACACGGCTTCTTGAGGGGCGGTGGAGGTGAGCTCTCCTGAGGCTGCCGCCCATTTTGTGTTGGCTGCTGGGATCTGCAGCACGCTGCGCTGCGCCGGACCTGAGGGACGCTAACAGATGAGGCACTGTCATTGAAAAGGAGCCCCTGCCTTGTGGGAATCAGCTTTAAGCACTGAAAACTAATCTATAAAGGAAGATAGGGCCATCAGAGAGCCTGCCACACACACGCACTCACACACAGCCACTGCATGCAAATGAAAAACAAATGCAAACACTTGAATGCTCACCCTGTGTCGTATTCGCACAGTCACACCCGCTATCTGTTCCACATTGTGTTTGCTAAAGGATCACTGAAACAAACAGCCTGTCTATAGGTCTCTACAGAGTTGGCTCCCTTATTAGCACTATTGTACTCTGCTTTCCTGCTTTCTGTATATAGAAGTGAACATGTGGTAGGTCATATGAATCTCACCCTTTCCAGCTGTCTGTGTGTCTATGTATATGTGGTGAAAAAATGGCACCATTACATTCACAGTGGTGTTGTAGGGTGCAGCTGTACCCCTTATAATTCAAAACTATGTGCAGAATTTAGAATTTAGATTGATCTATCACATGGGAGATATAACACATGGCAGAATATGCTTACATATATATGCATATATGTGCATATTGATTTGGTTCTCCTCGCGCGCACGTGTCTGTGTGTGTAAATACACAAACACACACACACTAGGACCACAAATCAATATACAAATTTAAATCACAGATACCATGAAAGCTAGATAAACAGTGTACTGTCATTGGAAACAGAATAATCCTCTTAATGGTTCTGTACTGTAATGTAATAAGATTTTGCACCATTTTAATTGGTCCATTCCACATAAAATACTCACGTAATGCAAAGAGCAGCTGGCCTTTTTTAAAACCATAAAAAAGAAAACCTGAAATGCTAAGAATTGAGGTGTGAGTTCAAGTCTGGATGTTACTGGCACACTTCAAAGAATGCATTCCCAGTCTTTTCAGTGAATGCAATGGAGGCCTCTTTCAAGAGGATCAGGGGCGTCCAATAAGCCCATATCTGAAAGCTGATACAGCAGCAGTGATCGCAGATCATTTTTCACGTACAAATCTGCTTTGGCCAGGACATGCAGGCAGGCAGCAGAACAGCAGTAGGCTGGGCAAACACAACTGCGTTCTGGGGAGAGGGGAAGGCGGGGGTGGGGGGCACTTTCCACCACTGCCCCTCCCCTCATGCAGGACCCCGCCTTGGGTCTTCCTTCCCAGTTGCTTGGCCAGCTGAGCAATCAGGTCAGCCGGCTCTTCCTGCGTCGCCCCTGGTCAATTGTTCCCCCTCCACGCCTCGTGTGCGGCCCACAGCTGTGGCGAAATGATGTCATATCTGCTCCTGTGGCAAGCGGAGTGTCACGGCACAAACACAGAGCAGAGGTTGAGGTGACTCCACTGAGACAATGAACCGGGTTCGGTTACACCAAAATTTCTGATGATCTCGGCACTTCGTACAGGAAACGAGAAACATATTGTTTGCACAACCGCTCTGATGAGCGTCTCTGACATTTCTGTTTCTTTGGTTTCTGCATCAGGTGGCTCTGGAAGCTGGCTGATATAAAGAGCTGCCGCTGGTTTGGGCACTTTATTCGCTCCCCTTGTTTAGAGGGATGAGACAAATATTATAGCGCCAATCAATATGCTCTCTCTGAGGACAGGTTATTGGGCTGGTGCATGTATTAGCAGCAGCAGGCCCACTGAACAGCCATTATGTTCACTGAAATCTCTCCTCCAAGACATTAGGAATGCTTGGAAGTATATAAACATGCAGGCACATAGCTATTTGTAGATTGTCTCATCGAACAACGGAAGACACACAGAGTGAAGAAATGTAATGCAATATCTACAAAGTCTCTGACCGAGAAGAGTTAAGAGAACTCAAACTGCAATAATGCAACTTGAACAGCAGAAAATGTAAGACAGCTCCCCCGCCACCTGAGGTGATTACCATGCTCCTCACCCAACTGATTCCAAATGAATTATTCACTTCCTCAGTACATGAGAGGCTTCCTAAAACACAAAAGAAAACAGTTTCAACATATAACACTGACTGAGGTTTTTCCAGAGGAGTGGGGGGCATGTGTGCTGAGTGAGAGGTGGAGGGTCTCCCGGAGCACGGCCTGAATGAATGAAGCGTGGGTTCTTTTTTAACATGGGAGTGCAGAGCGTATAAACAAGCAGGTGATTTGATTAAGTGTGTAATCGAGTGAGAACTGGAGCCCACACTGGCCCCAGCTCACTCCAGCACTCACACTGCTTTCACACAGACCAGCTTTCAGGGGTTGCTAATGAGGGCCTTCACACCTAGAAAGCTCAGTGTAGAACACACTCCCAGCTCACATTCATATACCAAACAACTCTCAGTCCATTGAACACTAGTAAATGTATCCAAACATGATCATTATTTTCTACAAGTTGAATACAATTACATATACAACTGGGGGGAAAAAAAGTTTTAAAATGCGAATTTGTGCTTGAATAGGTCCTAAGATTGATAATTACTAAACTAAACACAGTCACTGATGGAAGGTCAGTGATGAAAAGCACATATGGACTTAATGACATGTTAAAAGCAAGGTTCCTGTAATTGTTCCAGTTCGGTGTGACCTGCTATGTTATATAAAAAAAATAAAAAACACAAGCGCATATTGATTACTTGCTTTTCACAATGGAATTCCTCTGTTAGAGCAAAAGATGGGCTGATCAAAAGAAATTTGAAAGTCAGAGCAGGAAAACAGAAGCTAATAAGACTCCACGTAAGACTCCACAGTCAATTAGGTAGCTCACAACTGTAAGAAATCTAGCACCGTTGCTACTAAAAAGAGTGACAATGATCAAGAGTGGAGTTCAATGAAGGTTACTACAAAGGAAATCAATCAAAGAAAGTAAGAAAACACTCCTATCTATCTCAAATTTGCTTAAAAGCCCCCAAAGTTTCCACATCTCTATCTACAATATTATAAGGACAAATAAGAGCTGTGCTTTTTAGCAATTTTATGTTATGTTTGGACAGAAAACTACATACCAACACCAAACTCTACTGTGAAGCATGGTGGAGGGAGGGTGGAGCTGCTTTTCTACCTCCCACAGTCACAGAAGGACTATTGGATTCTAAGTTATTTGAACCATGTAAAGACATTCTGCTCTACAGCAGTATAGCAACATTTCCAAGTCATGATCCAAAAACAAGAGAAAAGAAAAAACACCACTGGCTTGAATTTTGAGCTTCTTTTTCTTCGGGCCGGACCATTAACTTAATTTGAGGATTATTAACTCTGTGTCAGCTTGCACTACTTCCTTCTTACACATGTAAATGTTTTGCAGATCAATTTATGATAAGTAGAATTAAAGTCAAAGATAGCCAGTTAACCTTAGATACTTGAGACTAATTACCCAGGGACCCATGCCTTGAAATGAGACACACAATACTGAATTTAATTACAAGTGTTAATTACAATTACATGGGATATTAAAATGCTATTTTACTGGATATTCCACGTCTGTGGTACGGCAAGGTATCTGTGCTCTATATAAAGATAATGCAATGTCATAGCAGAATTTCCCAATAGAGAAGTGAGGGAAATGTCCATGGGCAGGACAACTCACTGAAGTGTCACTTCCCCTAGTGAACTTTCTAAAGAATGTTTTCTAAGGAATGTTTTTTTGTCTGCAGTGCATGAAGTGTTTGCTTTCATTTGCAGCTAGCTTGTCCAAATACTGCAATACAAAGTGCTGATCAGAAAATAAATTTGACATTGCTGTTTCACGATTGACATGAACTTGAACCTTGACCTGGAAGACTGGATGAAAAGAACTCTGTTAATGAAAAGCCCTGAATACCTGTACACTTCTGTCCTTATAAAACACACTCTCCAGCAAATTGGTAAGGTGTCCTCAGAGTTAACCATTGACAGAAGCAAGGCTGTCATTTTATCTGATGTCCAGGTAAAAGTAAGCAGCAATACAGAGCACCCTCAGTCACGACTGTGTGAGCTCTTTCATCCTCTTTCTGCACTGGTTAAGAGAAAGTCTCCTGTATACCTTTTTGACAAACATGACAGATACTCATGTGGTGCACGTCCTTGATGCGCAGTTGCACGGAGATGAAAAGTCTGTGCAAATGCGTTATATTTGTATCCACTCACATTTTGAGTAGGACACCATGGCGATCACCTTGATATCAAAGAGGAATCGAAAAAGTGCAATGGTAATTTAATTAGTGTTAACAGGGGTGAATACTGCTGCCTCTCAGCATGTAATGTACTTTGTGCCAGTAGCTCTAGCTATAAAATTCAAAACACATCAAATCGACAGAGCAAGTGCTTAAAACAACTGTTTTTCATAAGACAATTAAAAAAAAACACAAGGATGACATTGAGAGCTAAAAGCTTCTCTGATTTATGGTGCTCCTCCAACACATTTTGGAAACAAATAACTTGCATCCAACAAGAACTTAATTGAGCACGAATCATGAATAGAGTGAATTTTATACAAATGTTTTCATTTATGATTTTGAACGGCACAATCTGACCCTTAGGCGCAGAAAGAAGGGTTTGTTCTTTTTCCCCGTGGCGGAACAACACCATGTTTCTATAATCATTCCATGATACAGGGCAAACACTATATATGTAATGGAAAAGATATGCTCAGCTAGTCTGCAGTAAATGATCATTAATTAGTAAAAATAGTCCTACTACACATTTCTTTGCAATACAACTAAAGTGCAATCATTTGGTTCCTCATTTTCTGTTTCAACAGCATAAAAATTAGATACCATTACAGAAAGAAAGGAATATTACGGGCTGTGCAACAAGAACACCAACACTCAGCACACAGACCACTAATAAATTAATACATTATATCAAATGAGAAAATAAATGGCACTTTTTAAGTGGCTGCCACAGTCTTTTATGTGGTCTCTATTCTTGAAGATGATGTGATTACCTCACAAATGGAATAAAAACAAGTGCATAATGTTTTTTGGACGAATTGATGTCAGTGATGTCCGGTTCTTCCAGCTTTCTCTGAAATCGTATCTTCGCTTCTATATTTGTACAAGACTTTTTTGTGTGTTTTTAGCTTTAGAGCTAAATGCATCAAAATACGAGATCCTTCCTGCAGAATGTGCTGCTGTTAATCATAAGTGAAATATTGGCCTTTGCCGTCATGATATGACAAAAGGGTGCAATATGCAAATGAGCCCTCTAACAAAATCACAAAATGTTTTATTGCGTGCCACGAGCATCCTGAGCGGTTTCAGATGTTCCAGATGAGGATTTATGCGGGCTGGTTTAAACCAATCAGGACATAATCCAACCAAACATAAACAATTTTGATCAGAAGAATTCAGGCCCACTTTAACCCACGTCACACTATGTTTCACTTATGTTTAACAAACTGCACTGCAAATCACCGTCACTACATGCAGCAGCATAATATGCTATTTTCAGTCATTATTTATATTGCATTTAAAAAATCATCGCTTGACATATTTGCTCATACTTCTTTGGCTCTGACGAGCCAATAGAACTCCATTGATTTACATCTGCAGAGTCTGTGCCTGCATGTGATGCTCTGGCGGAAGCGGATGAGATCATGTCTCGGGCTGCTCTGAAGTCACGAATATTTACAGCAGTGGCTCCACGGTGGGCTCACACATCATGCAAAAGCCTCTGAGATGAACTGCAGACAAACTCCATTCAGAAACGGTCAATTGAGGAAGCTACTCCAGATGTTTGGCAACAAAATCTTTCGCTCAGGACAGACTGTGTATCCGTCTTACAGGCCTAGAGGGCAATCAGAGCGATCCTTGCTACAGGCGAGTCAGAGGGAGCGTAGGTCAACCACAGCAGAAAAGCAATTGAAGAAACCTCTAACATGGCAGTGGATGTTATGGTTCATCACAAATGAGCTTGGCCAGATCAATTTTGCTCCATGGTTACCTGTGTGTCTGTGTGCTAACAGATCCAGTGCCTCCCTCCCACTCTGATCTGTTTTGGCCTCTAATGCTATTTGTCTCTACTCCCCAGCCTCAATCCCCTTTTGAATGTTAGACTCAAGTGCTCATTTGTCTGCATGAGCAAGGTTAAAAGTACACAGGCAGGGCTGTGGCTGGAGCACTGCCACATACAGAGCCCCGGCAAATTCATACATGTTATTTATGATCCATCTGACCATTGATCACGCTCACTTAGCCCAAGCTGAAGCTCATAAGGTGAGCATTCAAAGCCACCACTCCCAAGGGGAAAGTCCTCGACAGTAAGAGCCACTTGGTTACGAGCGTCACAATGGGCCTCATCAGCCATTCTGCAATGTCATGCCAGACGCTCAAGATCATTCTAACCTGCATGTTAAGGACAAGCGGAACAGTGATATGTGTGCTAGACATGCTGACTTTCAATAATAAAATACTGACAATATGGTTATTATAAATACTTATAAATAAAGACTGCTAGTATTGTGACATTTGTTTAATGTACCGGTTCAGTTTTCTGGACAAGAAACTGGACAAACATTTTTTGACTGGACAAACATTTTTTGATCAAAAAAAAACTAAATGTTAACATAAATAAAAGTGTGTGTGTATATGTATATATAAAATGTTCATCCTATACACACACACACACACACACACACACATATATTAATGTTGGGCAATAATCGCAATTAATCACATGGTTGTCTGTGATTTATCCCATTGTTATATGCACAATTAAAATATGAATTCAAAAGATGTTTGGTGCATTTTTATTTTTAAAGTACTGCTATATGAACAAAAGTCCAAGAACATTTGGTTTGCAAACGTTTTAAACAAATTAGGTGCTTTTTTAACAGTGGTATTCGCGTTAACTAAATGTTAAATCTCTAAATCTCCACTTAAAAATGTATGTAAGCAAATCAAATATAATAACAAAGCACAGTATGGACAATGACGCCTGACCCCTGTGAACATCATCCAGACTCACGAGACCAAAAAAGCAACAAAAAAAAAAAAAAATTTAATAATGCAAACAAAAAAAAACAGGTATTTTCTACTTGAATACACTCGAGCCATTAAATAATAAATAATTAATAATAATAAAAAATGTAAAACAAAAAGTGTCCATAGGATTTCCAACATCAAATAGCTTTAACAACAGGCCAGGGATTATGGAGCTCGCTTCAGGCACACATGTACTCCTCCATGCCACACACACCACTAGTTCACAGGTAACACACTTTTTACTCAAGTTTAATGTGAAGTGCTCCCATACAATTAATGATTTTGGTGGTGGTGCCAAAAATCATGGTGGTGTTGGGGGTTAAGTGACAATACAGTGTGCAATTTTTTTAATTCATCAGTTGTCACAGTCCTATTTTAAGTACACTTTTTTGTGAGAGTATGTTAAACTGTGTGCTTTCCAGTTGACATAAAACTGTATGTAAACTGTACACAGTGTGTTACTGTGCCGCCTGCATTGCAAGATTCTTCGAAATGACCAAGAACCAGCCTCCAGAAAAAACACAGGGGAAACCAAAGACATGAAATGTATTAAGAGATAACTGAAGGCTGTTATAAAGAGGCATCAGGGAGTATAAAAAAGATAAAACTATCATTAATGCTATTCAAAATCACAGCACTACATGTATTATGTTAAATGTTTGGTGCTTGCTTCTTCAAACAATATCTAAAAGATTAGTTAGTTATTGTAATTTTTCATGTTTAGACCTGATTTACCATGAAAAACATTGCACATAGCCAAGTTTGAACTTTTCAGAAACTGTTGCTATTTGTGGATCTGGAAAAAGTGTGTTAGTACAGGATTTTTTGCATGTCTGATATGTGCTCTCAGAAAGAGGGGGGGGGGGGGGGAGGATTAATCCTCTTAAATTCTTTTCCCATAATCTGATTTGCTGTGGTTGTTGGTTTTGTTCAGTGATGCCACTCATGGGCAGCCCATGGCAACTTTACACCCATGCTTCCTCTTCCTGAGGTCAGTATGGTCTGTCAGCAAATCCCAACTCACAAATGAGGCTTAGGATAAAATTATTATGATTAAAACAATTTTCCATGGCAACCCTCTAACCCTGAGCACTGTCCAGATCAACGACCTACTTCGATCATTTACAGACAGGCTACCACTCACAAGCTTAACCCAGCACTACTCCACCTCAGGTTGTCTGTATTGAATTCAAATATGACAATAGAGAACTTAACATACAGGCTGTGATTTATTGGTATGTTTAACACAAACGCGGTTGATACGTATGTTAATCGAAATTAAAACGGATCAGAGGCTGAGTGACATATTTCACCAGCTGCAGCCACATCACATAGATTTCACAGTGTTTTTTCCAGGGCATTTGGTTTAATGGGCAGTGCTGGTGTGTGTAGTTTTGGACTGTGGCCCTTCGTCCCAGGCTGGCCTCTGATGGCTGAGGGTTAAAGCTATTTAAAGGAGACCCTAGAGCCCCTAGCAAACCCACCAAACACACCAGCACTGTACAACAGCAGCTCCCAGACAGCTGAAGAATGGCTCCATTATTCATAGACACACACACACAAACACACACACACACACACACACACACACACACACACACACACACACACACACTGAGGTAAAGACACTACTGAAATGTTCATTGTACAACCCATTTCCCCCCCCATGCCTACTGGAAATTCCC
>JBBJLR010000153.1:15046440-15064009 GCA_037577145.1 Brachypetersius gabonensis
GGTGGATAATCTGATATGCATGACTTGAGGTTTTTCCCAGCTTCTTCTTTTCTTTTCTCTGGCAGAAATCGCAGGTTGCATCCATAATTTACAGGACGCTCCTCTCTCCTGGCAATCTGGCTTCTGCAGCTCCACCGGCCCGTCCTCATTAGCATAATGCAGATGCCACCAAAAATCTTTCACCTTCGAGCTGTTCCCAGTCTCATCAGTACACAAGGCTGTGGCGCGAATGTGGTTTACATGCCTAAAGAGGCTGGCGATAAAACACTGAACACGCTACATGTGCTGTTGGTGTAACACTTTTATTTATTTATTTATTTACTTTTAAAGGGGAAATCTCTCATCTCAGTAATTGGGCCTGCCATTAATGATCATGTAGAAGAACTGACACTGGCTTTGTGAGAAGGAACAACAAAGCAGCCGAGCGATTTGAGAAGCCCCGCTGCTAATTATGACTCATGTCGTACAGTGCGTTCTGCTGCTTGCTCAAAAACACTAAATAAATCCGCCGTTTGCCAGCGCTCAGGAAATATGATTGCCTTACACAATAGAATTCAGGCATTCCTGTTTTTTAACCCCAATTACGCCGTTTCAGTGAGTTTCGGCAAATGACTGCGAGAAGCACGTGCGATTGTAGCTTGTGATTGGGGTGAGAGTCGTTAGGAGAAATGAGCAGAGAAGGATCATCAATCAAGCACCTTACCAGAGGATGCAGTAGGTTTCTTTGTTTAGTGTTTAGCAAATCCACTCTTATGTCCTCATCAATCATAGAGGTGGTCTGGAACAGAGAACAAAAACACAGTCTAAATGCCTCGGCCAAACGGACAGCAGTGCAATAATCAAGCATCGGCCCTGTACACTTTTTGAGCACAGTGTGGACATTTAACCTGATTAAAGCAAGCAACATCCCCCAACTCCAAAACTTCAGCCCATTTAAAAGAACATCACGCCACATGAGGGCCTGGGCTAGTTTGGCTGGTCACAGAAAAAAAGCACAGCTTGTTAATTCAGATGTATTTTAGACGCTACTCGCGTGAGGCATCGCACAAATTCACAAACCGTTTCTGAAAATATTTGGAAAGTGACAAATGTATATTATGCACTGTGTTAATTCCATGCTTAATAATATATCACTGTGTCAAGTGAAAGATCTGTCAAGTTGCTGGGATGTAAGCCAGCACAAGGCAGCTATCAAAAACAGATTTCACGTTATAGCTACAAAAACAAGCACCCGTCATTGATGACTTCTAATAGACAAAACAAGCTGATCTAATTAAAATCTACAAACAGCTGACAAAATAAAACGTGAAAGACACATTACTTCCCTAACTGGCAGACTTCTGTGGCGTGCCGTGTGAACACACTCTACCAAGCGCATTGTTCGTGATGAGTGCCCGATCAGTGCTGTAACAAATTACGTGCCTTCACACCACTGACAATTGTACATAACACTGTATCAGAATAATGCAGCTGATTATAATCCCATGTTCTCCAAGTCAGAGTGCGTGTTGTATTGCTGGAGTGTAAACACAGGTTTCCTGCAGAATACACTCACCCACAGATCCAAAACAGATCTAAACTAGGCCTCAGTCCAAATGAACACTTTTTGACTAAGCAGCTAAAAATCTGATAACCTAACAAGCCTGTCAGAATCATGTAATTCGAATTAGTTACCAAGTACATAACTTGAATTTAAAAACCCTTTGATTGCTGGTGTTATGGCAGCAGATATTCTAAATTCCCATCGCATGTAAATAAATGTGCTTATTTACATGACCTCAGTGAATGCATCCAATTCACACTGTATTCGAAACATAAACATAAGAGTGTGAAAACGAACATCTGTGGAAAATAATTGCAGTCATTGTAATAATTATGACAGGCCTGTAGGCTAATACGCCTTTAGACGATCAAAAATGAAACACACAAGAGTTTCAGTTAATAAAATACTTTAGCACGAAATATAATTCTCGCTTCAAATTAATCCTCACTTTTCTTAAACTCAAATAAACAAAGGTCTTACATACTGCAGCATGAGGGGTACAGGTTACCCAGAAGTCTTAACAGTTTGTTGGTTTTTGTTAATTAAGCATGGTGATGTTCAGAGAACAATATGCTACCGAGCTAGTAATGACTGTTCCGATACTAACTATCAGCCCTTTATCAGAAAGATTTTTGCCATGTCTTAAGATTGGCAATGTTATCAGCAGACATATATATATGTTGTTTGAGTCGGTATAGAACAGATCTAAGACAAAATCAGCAGGTAAAACTTCTATCACAAACATCAATGATACTGACCTCCATTATTTAGTGCAACTTTTTCTGATTTACCAGAACTGCTCCCCGCATGCATAGCAAAAGCTGGTAATCTAATATGTTGGCAAAAGCTGAGGCAGAAAGCCAACCTTCCATATCAGAGGCTTGTGTTAACTCAGCACAGGGCCTGCAAAGCGTGTTTATTTCTTCAATGTCTACTATCACCCTCTACAGCCTCACACGGCTGTAATTACATATAAATATTTCAAGTCAGCTTTTGGGTAAGTGAAACTGCTGATATTCTAACGGGCTCATGCTCGGACTATTAATGGCCTCGTTTACGGCGAGTGTATTTTTAACTCATTAATACTCCAGCATTTTGCAAAGTGCTGGTCTTGTGATATTCTCCTCGAATTTGCACTGCATGTCAGGTCATGCTCTTCCATCCCTGAAACTATGTTGGAAAAAAAAAAGATCATACAATGATCATATTCATTATTGCACACACCTCCTCATTTAATTACAGTTAAACGGCTGACTGGCTAATGCAATCCTTTCATATATTTCACAGCATCTGGGGCAAAAATAATTGGACATATCACTTCAATGAAGTAAACATTAGTCAGTTTTCCTATCATGGCATGATACATGCGTGGAATATAATGCTGTCCCTCATTGGAGAACGTCCACAGGTTTTCAGCCTAAGGACTTGCTGAAAATCTGTTTTATGCACAAGAATGATACAGTTATTCCTTAAGGAACAGTACTGCTCCAGATTTTGCATGAGCCTTCACTGCTTTAATTGATTCAATTAGGTTATTTAAGCAGATTTCTAGTGGCACATCCCTGTAATGTCTGTCAGTGCTTTCACGTGAGCTTGTTAGAATGACAAAGTGAGCAAATGAAGCCAATGAAGGCTAGTGTGTGTCTCTCTCTCTGTCTCTCTCTCTCTCTCTCTCTCTCTCTCACACACACACACACACACACACACACACACACACACACACACACACACACACACACACACTCGGGGCAACCTAACCTTAAGGCATGGACCACATGATGCAACGATATGGAGCCATAAAACACAACGGAAAGGCAGGATGTGCAAGACTGATGATAAAAGGGGGAAAAACAGACAGCGGGAAGAAAAGGCACACACTGCTAAGGCTTGATTATCCACACTTTCACACTCACCGAACACAAACTGAGACACATCTAAGACGGACCTCCCCCAGTTCTTGGACTGCGCGGGCGCTCAGATGGGCTTTTGGATTGGGCTGTATTGTCTGTGCTCCACACTCATTAGCTGAGTCAAGGAGGGACTTACTGGGGTGTTTAGCTCGCTGAGCTTGTGTGGCAGCTCAACAAGCTCTCCCAGCTGGAGCACCGCACTCTCATCACAGCTGCACACATACAATTAGTGCAGGTGCAGCCAAGGGGCGAGGACACACACACACACAGACACACTAGGGCTCCACAATATGGACAAAATACCATATTGTGATTATTCTGCTTCTTCCCGGGATTGCAATATGCCATGATATATACTAAACGGCCTATACGCTGAATTTTACTCATTTTATTTTTTACTCTGTGGACTACTTACAACTTTTGTGTGGGTATGTGTATCAAAAATAGCTATGATTCACAATAACTGCAATAATTCATCATTCATATCTTGAATTTTCCAACCTCTTTTTATCTCTTAGGCTTGAACAGGCCATGTTAATTACTGTACCTTTGGGACTGACACATGCAAACGACCTGAGTTCTGATTGGCTGCCCTGTACCTCTTTCAGAAAGCAGTCTGGGCTGAAATACTTTTTATAACTTCAGGGTGGGGGAATTTACATGAACTGCTATATGTTAAACAGGTGTTAATATTTTCATTATTTAAGTCAGATACTGTGCGTTGCAAATGGGCCATTTTTGCAGTTTAGTAGTTTATAGTATCCGATCTGGACTGGCAAGTGAATGCTTTGTTTAAAAATCTTTAACAGTCATCTCTTTTATTCCAAAAGCATGAAAAAAATCAGTTCCACGTGACACAGAACCGTTAAAAAACACAGTGATAAGCTGTGGGTATAAGACGCGGTTATAAAACTGGTCTGTATAATTTTGTCCAAACATTATTATTAGGGGTGTAATGAAATAAAAGAAATTAATTAATTACAAGCTCTCTGATTAATCCATCTAAATTAATCGCACACCGTTTGCTGTAAAACCTTTTTAAAAATTTTGGCATATGAATGAAAAGTCAACATTACAGACTTTCAACATCTATTTATAACTTTTTTAGGCTATTCATGTGCAGTAACGGTCACAGCAATCAAAAATAAGGGCTAATATGCTGAGGGGAAAAAATGCTTCAGCAAGAACAATGATAGAACTTAGTCCATCTATAAGCTGCAGTTTAAGACAAAGTACATACAAGCACGGAGTTGTGATTAATTATGCTGCCTTGTCGAAAAATGCTACAGTAGCGACAGCAGAGTCTATTGATTCATGCTACCCTGTTGAAAAACACTATTATTAGTATAATACTAATAATGAGATGTAGGTATATAATATGCATAATCAGAGAAAAATATATTGTATTTAAAAAACATATTTTGTGAGCAGTCTATCAATTAATGTTACCTTGTCGAATGCTACTTTGAAGCTCATACAGTTTATACTGATAATACTGAGAAACAAGCAAATACAATGCATAATCCAAGAATAATATATATTACTTAAATGAGAAAAGCACAGATTGACAGATGGACAGACAGACAGACAATCAGAGAGACTCTATCAATTGATGCTATTCTGTGAAAAAATGCTCCCTTGCAGCTTATACAGCGGTCACTGTCTCAAGGTAGCACAGATAAACTAGCTTCCCTAAAGCTAGGTAGCACAGATTTATAAGCGTGGTACTGATCCCAAGACTGAGGAACTGCTCATGCGCAGAAGGGAGCACACCTTGACGGGTAGCATGTTTTGACAGAACACATTCGGGTTAAAGTCCATAATGCGATTAATCAGCGTAAATTTTTTTACGCATTATTTGTTCTGTGATTAGTTGATCAAAATGAAAAAATCAATACCCCTAATTATTATATTTGTCTGAGAAAAATGCCTTGATTCATCAAAATATCTACAGAGCGCTCATCAGCGTCGTCCGAGAACTGTTGTGAACACAATAACCAAAAATGATCACAATAATACAAAATAAAATTGTGATCTGCATGTAGCCCTCTGTAATATCAGAACTTCAAAGGTCAATGTATATTTAGCATCCTAACACACGCACAACCAAAATATATGCACATGGACATATGCAAAGGTATCTCACACTTCATTCCGACATCGGTGCTAATATGCGGCGCTGTTCGATGCTGGCTGCTCCAGTGGAAAAGAGATATATGACATCAATTTCAGCTATTAGATTCCATTTTTCTGCTGTGGTTCTGTGAAGCATAAGGCCTTTCATTAGAAATGTTAGTGTTTAATGCAGTGATCTCCATATAGAAAGCAATATTCCACACATCCTAGCCAAGCCTGGCATTCTGTTCCATCGTGATGCGATAGTAGTCTGAACAACAGCTAGGATTTAACTTACTGTCTGCGATTTATAAATATCCGGAGAGAAAAATGGAATGCGGGCATATGCTTTTCCCTCTGACCTAATATTGATGCTAAGAGCTCTGCTTACAAAACATTATCACAGAGCTGCGCGCTACAGCAAATTACACGACAAAAGCAGTGCAGCGCTGATTTGCGAGTTGTTTATTTTGGAGCCTTTAGAGGTGAAATAAATTCCGGCGTTTTCGGCTTTGTCTCTCTGCCACACACAGTTAAAGGCAGTGAGCGGCGACTCTCGGCAGAATATCTGCTCTCATGCTGTGATCGTCTTACATCAGGATTAATCTCCAGTGGATGCCATTAAGCAGAGCGGCCAGCAAAACACGCAATGCACACATCTGAATAATTTAGGGCTCAACCCGCTAGAGGGACTTTTTCTTTTTTTTTTTTTGGTCTGTTTGTGTGTGAACCCCCCCCCGACATTAATACTGGAACACATATTTGTTTGTGTGGGCGAGAAGAAGGTGAGCATGAGAGGGCCATTCTGCAGACATTCAGCACCAATTAGCTAGCAGGTGCCTTTGTGTGCGGTGTAAACCTTTGTTTACCTTCAAACACGGTGGGTCACGGAGCTCATGTCTGAGGAGAATAAAGACTGCAGAGCGTTTCCTCGGCTGATTGGGCCTCCTCCAAGGGCGCAGTGGAATAAGACATCGCACACACAATTAAATACAACGCCGGATCATATGAGCGTGATGCAGCAGTTGGGGAGAGAAAGCAGCCTTTCAGCACACACTCTTCTGGGCTCAGCTGAATACGATAATGAGGGGGTTGAAGCAAAGCCACAAGGGTCATCAATGGAAGAATAGCAGCTATCGCCAGCGCCCAGTGTAAAACTTAGCTCTGGCATTTTCCTGGGATTACATTTGAATTTCAATCGCTGCCGTTTGAGTAAAAAGCACAAGACGAGGCACTCGTGATCTCGTGCACACGTTAGTCCCCGGGGAGAAGATAAATCTGTTCTCTCCAGCTATGGATCAAACTGGTTTACTTTAGTCCGAGAGGGAATGACAGGAGGATGTGAATGCATCAAATACAGCTGAGAGGCATTCTTCACTGAATAGACTTAATTGAGCATAAGATCTAGTGTTGAAAATGTATACTCCTGAAAGAGCACCTGAGAGTCAAATGCAATACCAACATATTTCAAGGATACTGCCATCACTGCTGAATACCTGCATATTCAGAACGGCATCACTAACAGTCCTCTTCACTTAACAAGCTCTCTCGTTTGCTAATTAGGCTGCCGATGTACTGCCAACAACCTGGATCCTTCAATTACTGGAGTTTCAACTCTAAAGTGTGTGGATGTCTATTGTAACTATACATATTACTGCTGTCATAACACTACTGTGTATCTTTATAGGAGAACAACAAACATCCTCAACTTTAATGAGGGATACTGTGGGTGGAGATAGCTCAGTGGGTAGGATACTTGCCTTCGGACCAAGAAGTCATGGGTTCGAATCCTACCTTCAGTATACCGCCACTGGGTCCCTGAGCAAGACGCTTAACCCTAAGTTGCTCCAGGGAGACTGTAGCTAGGCAATGAAAGTGGCTTTGGATAAAAGTGTCTAATAAATGCCATAAACGTAATGTACATTAAGGTAAGAAGAATTCCAAGTAATTCCGGTAATAATCCAAGCAATAATTCTACTGATCCATTCATCATGGAATATTTACACAACCTAAGCTGGATATCTTATGGTGTAAAAAACTAAAACTAAATAAGAGTGATATCATTACAATATGTTACATTGTATTTTCAGCCACCCTTTCTAATCAGTGAATTCTGTTACTTTAAGGTATGCAGAACAAAATACTCTGGACCAGTCACACATGAGCCTTCAAGCATTTTGTACAATATTAAAAATTGTCTAGAAGAGTATCAAGGCCCCCAGCATTGGGCCATGAAGTGGCAGAGTATTACTGAATACCTGTGGGATGAGTTGGAGTGGCGTTTGTGATCCTGATCTAATCAAATAACATCAGGATACAAATATATATACATATAGCTTTTTTTATTTCTTTTTTTTTTTACTCAAGTTTGGCAGCTGGAAAATGCCACAGTAGCCCACAAGTTCACAGAGGCCCTTTCATTCAAACTCCAGTAAGACAGGCAAGCAGCCAAACCTACCAACCACCAGCATTGAGCCAGGCCTCTATCGCTGGGCCAAGTCGAGCAGACAGCCACAGACATGCGCGCAGGGGACTGACTGACACTTTCACAAGCATGACGCCGGGAAGAAAAACGCACAGGACTGTGGTGGCCCTCCCTCCGCAGCGGAGCCTAAACGCACCTAACAATTACCGGGGCTATTTTCTCTGGAGAGCCAAATCCCTGTTTATTGGCATCTAGTTGTCAAAGGCTCTCAGTGTCGGCCCTCAGCAGGCACCTCCCAAACGGTCAATGGGGCGAGATTGAACCTAACTCGACAAAGATGACTGGGATTCCAGCTCAGGCAGCAGCATTCTTCTGGCTGGCTCCTATTAGAGGCTAGAAGGCTGCTTCTGAGGGGATTAAAACAACTCTCACTCCCTGAGGGAAGATGCTTCTCAGGTTGGTGACCGGGGCATTAGCTTGTAACTTTCCAGCATCAAGTACCATAGGATCTTAGAAAAAATCGGTTTTGCATTTTTTCCTTTTGGCACACTGGTAACATTTTCTTAATCTTTTCTAAAAGAGTGCTATATATCGAGCCGGAAAAATAATAAGACAAGCTACATTTTAGATGCAATGTGGCAGCCTCGGTATTAACAAAGACCTCTACTTACACACTGAAAACTGAGAAAAAAAAAAGCCAAGGCAGTAGCAAACTGCCCCTACTGGAGCGAGGTCATCGGTGCATGCACACAAAATCATTTGGTGCTTTTGGAAAGCGGCTTCCTCCCTAGTTTCATCACCTCATTCTGCCTTTGTTAGTGCTCGGAAATGCCTCGAGTGAGGAATGAAAATACTGGCATGTCCCTGCAGCTCGAAGAGAGAGGAGTATTTCTGCAGCTGCGCTGTACCGCGCTCGCCTCACCAGAACAGGGCCGTCAGGTCAGGTTTCCCCCACAGATAGCCATGTTAACCTAAGGAGCGTAAACACCCACATCATATTTCACAGTGAAAGCATGCGAGGCATGAGGGTTATGAGACAATCTTTACAAAACTCACTTCCCCAGCACCCTCCCTACTTTTCAATTTCCAAAGTAATATCACAAACTAGTCTTGTGCATGCACTTCACAACCACAGCTGTGTTCAATATACTGATACAAGAATATATCTTAAATAAACTCATGGAGATGTGCAAATCGATAGTCAGGAGTGCATCAATTTTACTAAATTGACTTCGCCAGAGTCTGTATGTAGAAGACAAACAGATACTAATGAGAGTGTGATGGTTATGACAAAAAACACTTTAAAAATGGAGAAAAATGAAAGCTGTAGCAATGCAGTTGCTTGAAAGTATAGGTACCATCTGATCATAATCCTGTTTAACACAAAATAATATCAGTTATGTTGTCTGGTGCGCTGTTCTGGGTTATAACCCAACCAAATCCGGAACCTTAATCATTAAAGGTTTATGGAAGGATGACTGTAATTTCTGACTTAGGTGAGCTTTCCTCTCCTTTCACTTTTGTCAGAAAACGAGGTGCTTCCAGTGCACGCACTGACTGCTTGTGAGAAGCTGGGCGGACGACAGAAGGTTCGAGCCATCAATCTAACCCCAGGCACACAGGAGGTGTTGGCAGCGCTGACAAAAATCTCTTCCCTTACTACTTTGATTCGAATTCTGCTCCCACAGTTCAGATGTCACTGATACGTCGGTGCGTCACACATGCCAGCAAGACTGTAAATGAGAAGTGAGGGAAAACGTTGCGACGTTGCAGCAACATTCCTTTGTCAGGAGTGTGAGCAGCAGCCCTGCCCTTAAAGCAGACGCACTACTGCTGAACATGCATTCATGCACAGACACACAATCACACGCTCACACACACACACACACACACACACACACACACTTACACGGGTCTTATTACAAGTGATACTGAATAAGAATCAAAGTAAAGCTGTAGAAGTCACACTTTTAAAGTTGAAAGTATGGCAAAATGAAAAAAAAATGGCAGTTTCATTATTATTCACTCACAGACCATTAAATTCTGTAAAAAGAGCAGATTCAGAACATTTGTGTTTATATAAGGATTAGACTTTGCTGTACACTCTTGTGAAAAACATAAATGTGCAATTGCAATAAATAATAATATAACAAATTACCCGTAAGAAAAAAAACAATAATACATGTAAATGGAGATAAATCATTATGCAACTATGCTACTATGCGGGAAGCTTTAAATGATTACGTAATGTAAACGGAATGTACAGCAAAACATAGCGATAACTTCTACGGGATTAAACATAAACAGATCCAACAAGACCCAACAAGTTTAAAGCATCCCTGCTAATCTTCTGTTCTACAGTGGTGTTTGGGAAAGTCTGTGAACCCTTTAGACTTCTCCATAACAGATGTATAACCAAAAATATCAGATCTGAAGAAATGTTTAAAGAGAACACAATTTAACAAATGAGACAAAATATAATACTGGTGTGATTTAATAATCTGGTGTGAGTGTAAGTGTGCAAAAGTATGTAAATACCATAAATGTAAATGTAAATGCGGTAAATATAAATGTGGTAAATGTAAATGTAAATCTTTGCCTTCAGTATTTGTATGACCAGTCATGATAGCAATGTTTCTGTTGATCAGTCCATCAGCTTGGAGGAATTTTAGCTTCAACTCTGGGAAGCTGATGGGTTTTCTCACATGAGGTCTTGCCACAACATTTCTATTGGATTAAGATCAAGACTTTCCATTCAAAATGCTACCGCTACTCTTCTTGAACCATTCTTTGATAGAGAAATTGTGTGCTTGTGCATCACTGTATTCAGTTCATGAACAGATGTTTGGACATTTCCCTTTAAAACTGGCTGGTATAATTCAGAATGTTTCAAAAATGATGGAAAATGCCCAAATCATGAAACTACCACCACCACATTTCCCACATGGGAGAAGGTTCTTATGCTAGAATGCAGTGTATTCTTTTCTCTAAACAGAACACTTGATCCTTAGCAAACTGCAGATGGGCAACAAGGTTCTATTTGAAGGGCAAAGGCTTTCTCCTTAAAATCCTACCCTGTACACCACTATTGTTCAGTGTTCTCCCAACGGTGGACTTGTGAACATTAAAATAAGCCAATGTGAGACAGGCTCTGGGTAAATTTTGTTAGTTGACCACCCATGAGGAGGGTAACAATGGCCTCGAACACATATGACTGACTGTGAATGGGTGAAATCTCCAGCGTTCATCATGATACACTTCCACAAACATGTGTTGTAAAGATCAGACTTTAATAGATCCATGTTCTTTAAATAAAACAGGGAACCCACTCACACCCACTTCCCACTGACTGAAAACACCTGGCTCTAATTTCACCTTCAAATTAACTGCTAATCTTAGAGGTTCACATGCACAGCTATATAATATTGGGTCATTTTCCTCAATAAATACATGATTGACTTTGGATTGTAAACTCTCCTTATCTGCTTGTACCACTTAATGAAAATGTGATGTTTTTGGTCATATTTATGTAGAAATATAGACAAATCTAAAGGGTTTGCAAACTTCGAAGTATCATTGTACTTTTAAAAGGAGTAGAAATAACCAAAATATATTACTGAAAGTTGCTTTTTGTTCCACTGTATGTGGTGTTATCATGACCTTATTGTCATTCCTCTATGCTTTCCCATTAAGTACACCGCTCCCAGTAATTTTAGATGAGTCAAACTGTCTTTCTGGCGCACTCCAATTAGGCGCTGCACAGGCCGGGCTTTCCACTGCAGCACATGCTGTACTGCGGGCATGCAAGCGCCCGGGCCTTTTTAGCCAGCGACAGCAGGGTGACAGTGATGACATCGAGATGGCCCGCTTGGAAGCCTGAGGGCCACATTAAGGAGACAGAAATATCTCCCTTTGACAGACAGGGATACATGATGCTGCGCGTGCAGCTGTCTAAATGTTGCCCCTCTCTTTCTTCCTTTCTTTCCTTCTCACTCCCTGTCTCTCGCAGCTTAACCACGCTGACTTTCCGTACTGCGGCTGAAGCGCAAGAGGTCAAGCCAACAGTTGGACATGAGCATGTGAGATAGATGGGGCCCTAGCCACTGCTGGAGCCCACTACATAACCCAGAGACAGGCTCAGACGTTGTCAATTAAGCAGGTCATGGTGCTGAAAATAATTCACTCTTCGCTATCTCGGGTCTGTAGAGCAAAACAATGTTCTGCAACTAATCCTGCCATGCAGCTCTTAGCTTCTCAAAACAATGGGATCTGTTTGTTTGTGTACCTGAGGCTGTGTGAGAGCGAGAATGGGAGTAAACTGTGTCATCAGGCCGCCCTTCGATGTTGTGTAATTGTATAGCAAGCACTGAAACACCTGCATTCACAATTACACATCAGACAGGTAATATAACTCCGTTACACTGTAATCTGGTCGCTGAGAGAACTCAAAATAAAAAAGCAACATCCATTACAGTTTTTTTAACTTTCTCCACAGCTGCTTTTGTAGTCATTGTTACTAAGGTGTCATTTGTTAGACTGGTTGCTCTTATCACCTCTCGACTTGATTATTGCAACGCCTTATATGTGGGTTAGCCTCAATCTGTGCTGTCTCGCCTTCAGCTGGTTTAAAATGCAGCAAATTCATAACAAGTTCTAGAAAAAGGAAGCTTATTCCTCCGCTGGCTTCTCTCCTCTGGCTGACAGTAACATTAACATTTTCCTGTTTGTTTTTAAAGCCCTGCATGGTGCTGCTTCACAATATAACTGTGGCCTCTTTCAGCCCTACTCTGCACCTCCATTAAACCGCTTCTCATAGTTCCAAAATCACAAACTAAGTTTCTAGGTTTTTATTCATTGCAGCCCCCAAGCTGTGAAAAGGTCTGGCGCTTGATACTAGGTCTTCTCTCTCCATTGACATTTTTAAATCTCATCTAAAGACTTATTTGTTTTCTGTTCCTTTCGAGTATGTGTACTGGATTGGCGTTATTTTAAACATTGTTTATTTTATTATATTCTGTACAGCACTTTGGTTTGTCTTCTGATGCTTTACAATGTGATTTATAAATGAATTGACTTAGTTCATGCAATGTCAGGCTTCCAATAAAAGTGTACATTAAAAAGAGAAACCAAACCTCCATTACAATCGAGCTATTTGGCAGACATTCAGAATGACTTACAGTTCTATCATATTACAAAGGTAACTAATGTCATGTAAGGATTCTTGTACAAAGACACTTATTAGTATAGAGTGATGTTTTGGGCAGAGAATCAAACCCCAAGCTTATAACTGGAGAACAGAGAACTGAAGTACAAAACTAGTCAAATTTTACACATAAAACATCTATTAAATAACTGACTATTTGTTAGGCACAAAAAATCTATTAAACAACCATTTTGCACAGTTAAAAAAAACCTACATTTAAACTAGACAAAGAAAAACAGGCCCCAAAAGTACTTCCAAGAAGAGCCCCCTTCTTTCCCAAGCTCCTGAACTCTTAAACGTCAAGCACCATCCTCCAGTGTAATCAGAGACTCTGGGTTTAATAGCCAGTTTGCTATACCTTCTGCTAATTACACACACATCAGAGGCCCCTCTGCCCACCTTGCACTTCATTAAGGCAAGCATGCAGGCCTTAAACACAGGCTGGACACTTTTCCCCCTCCACTGGTCTGGACGGAGAGGAGCTGGAGGAGGCCTCACCGCTGATGAAATCATTTCCATTCTGATCTGGAAACTCCTGCTGCTTTTATAACCCTTGCCTGCATTCCTCCCTCTTCTCGCGCATTCACACACATCCTCACTGAATCTATAAAACATCCCCCCCCACTGCAGCTACTTAATTGCGTTGTTTCGTCAGGTCTGCCAGGGGCTGGAGAAAGGGCCACGGCCAGCAAGAACTGGCAATCCACAGGAACATCTGCAGGTGCTGCCAAAGCATCGGACCAGCACAAAGTCCAGCCCCAACCCGGAGCCAGAGCAACAGAAAGCCAGTCTGCAACATCTGTCTCTCTTTATGGAGTTCATAAAGAGCCCACATCTGAATAGGCGGAATGAAAATATACGATTGGTAAAGCAGCGAGTGGATGCTTGGTGTAGGATCAGGATGACTGCTGTCAGGTACCAGAGAAACGGAGCTTCATCAAAAGCGAGCGGCCAAGACGGTGCACACTACCTGCTATGCATCAGACATAAAAATTGGAAGTGCAATAAATACACATTTTAATGCAAGTCTGTGCTGAATCATAATAGGCTCGAATGTTTCTATCCACCAGACTGTGCCTGTAAATCAACTAGAGACGGTCGTGCTCAGCAGTAATACCAATATCTCGCGTTGCGTCAATCATTAGTAAATAAATGAGAGAAATTCAGGTAACCCGCGTGGCTGAATGACGCAGTGTGTTCTGCTTACTTCAAGCTTTGTTAAAGCTCAGCTGGACACAAATAACACTGAGCACGACTTCAACCCACCCAATCTCTTTGATGGTCTCAATTTCAAAATTATGCTCCAATTATACCACCCAGACTCTCGCTTTCCAAAGGCATGCTCAACTGCTTAGAGAATATGAAAATATCAATCTCTGGCTGCGAACAGCGCTTCGTGATGGTGATGTTATCTCGTAGACACGTTTGGATAAGTAATTCATATATCCTGTGCAGATGAATAGTACACAGGTTCGTAATTGTGCGAACAGCGGTGATTTATTTCTCCTCAGTCAGACCCCGAGGGTTGGCACCATTCACTCAGCTCAGCCCAGGACTGCCAGGAACCACACCATTTGTGATATTATTCAAATGAGCACATTGTTTTCCTGTTTACTGACATGAATGGGGGGAGACGCAACACAAAAAGATTAGATCACTCAGAAACAATCAGCCTCTGTGCGATAGTAGCATTCTAAGTGTATCGCTCAAATTATAGAGGCCCATTAATGAATGTGTCCACTCTTGATGCACAGTATATTACACTCATTCATCATGGCTGAACGGCCTGACAGGCCAACAGAAAACATCTTTTGTAATCATATAACTTCATGTCAAGGGCGGCATACATTTGTGCCCATTTACTGCTTCAAATGTTATTTTGTGCTCATGAGTAATTGACAGAGGCAGAGTACACCCCACCTTCAGAGACAATATGTTTAAGAATACTTCTTTAAAGGCTAAACTACAGACTGGCCTCCGAGCCAAATGAGTAAAACACCCCAAATGTACTGTTGCCTTTTCACACAATATGCAAAAGAAGATTAAATACTGAGAATTATATGAATAATTTCATATGTTTAACATCCTTAAACATTTTTCAGAAAACCCACGGCAGTGCGTTTGAGCTCATGATGGCCCAGTAAATTCCAGGCACACCGAGTGCTGCCGGCCTGTTTTGTAACACCAGCAGGCTGGCGGTTTTGGCCCGGTCTCAGGATGGCTTCTGCTGCAAACTCTGACCCCTTTTAGACAACTCTCCGTAGGTGCTGCTGTCATTTGCATAAAGAGGGCACAGATGCGGTGTCCTGAGGGATACCATTCTCAGCCTGCTCCTGAAGTGTACTGAAGGACATCCAAGGAAAAAAAAAGAGTGCTCACTGCACTGCCAGGCAGAAAAGTTATCTTTAGACCAACTGCCACATTTGTCCCACACCAAGGAGTTCATGCTCTTTATGCGTGCACAAAGAAGGCATGAGAATTATGAACTAGTACCTGCCTGTTCTGAAGAAGACAGGGGGCAGTCTCCCTGGAGCAACTTGAGGTTAAGGGTCTTGCTCAGGAACCCAACCGTGGTGTTGCTCCAGAGGCAAGTATCCTATCCACTAGTTTACCACCACCCCTATAGTAATACAGCATTGTACCTACTGCAATACCAAGTGGTCTGACTGTCAACAGGGAATGGTCAAATATATGTCAGTTCTCATTTCTCACAGTTAATAGGAACTCCTAAACTATTTATGGTTTTCACAAGCATGATCAATTATAATGAATACGAAACCCTCAAAACTGAAGAGGTTTCTCTCATCATAGATGTCTATAATGATATAAAATGTCACTTAAAGATCATTTTTGGAATAAATCCAACTGTTTGCACCAACTGACATATTTGTGCGACCCTAAGACTCTTTTTTCGCTGTGGATGATATAGAGCCATGTCTCAATTTCAAAGGCCTGTTTCAGACAGACAGACAGACAGACAGACCGAATCTGATGTGAACAGGACTGATTTTTCACAGTCAGAACAGCTACATGAAGTCTGACAAGCCACATTTTCAAGCTGATTTCAACTTTGCCTGAATCAGATCTCTGGGCATGCAACTCATTTTATGTGGATTTCCTGTGTTTTTTGACATTCTTGAGCAGTGTGGCTCTTGATATCAGAATGTGATAAAAAAAAAAGTCAGTGCAGCTTAAAATGGAGAGCTTAACAGATATTTTGGGGACATTTTGTATGCTGTAGTTTTACACAGACTTTAAATTTAAAGCCTGCCTCTGAATTTTAATGTTTTTTTGTGTTTGGCTTTCACAGTATTTGTGAAATATGCAGGAATCATTCTGCTAGTTATTAAGTAGTACACATAAAAACAATAAAATGAAAAAATATATGTTGTTTTTCAAATGTCTCTAGTTTTTTTTTTTCTTTAGAGCACAATTTGTGCTGATCTGGACCAAATCTAAAGCATCTCTGGCAGTTTTTTGATCTTGGCCTGCTCTGCTTTCCCCCAGAGAGGGAACCTTGTGCAATTCTCAAAAACAAGAGCTTATAACCACACCTAACTGCGCAAACACAACAAAAAAGAATTAAAGCTGTAGCCCTCTTTGTCTCAGATGAGCACATTTTTCATCCAGTAAACACCACGTGGGGGACAGAAATCAAACGGGGCTCCTGGGTGCTAGAGGAGCTGCAATGTTGATGTTAATTCCTGTGGCGTTAGCTAATCCTGCGAGTGCTGACATCCTTTCACTTTATCATCTACACCATGTGGCACAAGCGCACTCCCAGAAAGAACTTTCCTGTCAAGTTTATTTCTCCCCGCATACCACGGGCGCTCTGGCACGAGCTGCTCCTCGCCGTGAACACCGTGATCCAAAAACATCACCCTGAGCCCACGTTACACAGGATTGGTGTGCTGTACTTGTCTGTGCTTATAACAAAAATATAAAAAAGTGTACCGCTTGGTTCACTAATCCATGGAAAAGGCTTTTTTGAGAAAAACACCTGTATACATTTTTGGGGATAATGACCTGCTAATTTTAGTTCCTTGTCGTTATGTCAAAACTCAGCCTTGGGTTGAAAATATGAAAGTAGTAGTAATAAGCTTTTATGATAACATATTACTAGAACATTTGCAAGTATTTTGCATTTAACTGAAAAGTTTGAGTGAGACCATTCAAAAGAAGGAGCCCAAACATGTGACAGGCAGAATAATGGAGCAAGAGAAGAGCTCCACTGTGCAATAGGGCTGGACATTAGAGGGTCTGAGGAACAGACCAACTCTCTGTATATCCTCCTTCTCTGTCTGTCTGTCTGTCTGTCTCTCTCTCTCTCTCTCTCTCTCTCTCTCTCTCTCTCTCTCTCTCTCTCTCTCTCT
>JBBJLR010000153.1:15064025-15128367 GCA_037577145.1 Brachypetersius gabonensis
TCTCTCTCTCTCTCTCTCTCTCTCTCTCTCTCTCTCTCTCTCTCTCTCTCTCTTTCTCTCTCTCTCTTTCTTTCTCTGACCCACACACACACCCTTATGTTGTACAGTTACGCACTGCCTCTGCTGGAGAAATGGTTAAAGATTAGAGTGAAGATAGGACAAGAGGAGGAGAAATAGAAAGAGATAGAGGGAGAGGGAGGAAGGAGAAAGAGAGAGACGGAGATAGAGGGAGAGAGGGAGAGGGAGAAAGAGAGAGAGAGAATGAAGGGAGCAGAGAGGGGGAGACAAAAAGGGAGTGCATGCGTGAGAGGCAGAGGGGAAAAAAAACGAAAGAAATAGCAAAAGAAACCCCTTGCAGGAAATATCACCCCTCCTTCCCTTTAATGAGGTTAACCGTGAAAGCCTGTGCAGGATACAGTCTCTTTCTGCTAGTCACAACGGAAGGATTTCTTCTATCTGAAAGAGGCCCCTTCTGCAAAAGGATGTGTAAAATTACAATTATACTCTAATGAACAGCACATTTCATTACATACTTTCCAATTAATAAGACACACATCTGACAATAGGAAAAAAAAGTCAGTCGATAAGCATCTGTTATCCTAAACCAGACTTGGATCATTAGAGTTACTGGTTGTTTTGTTGCGCGTGCAGATGAGTATCGGAGTGCACGGTGTAGGGCTGAAGTGTGTGGTGGCTGCCGCTGGAGCTGGGCCTCTCTCTCTCTCCTTGTGTGTCAGTGTTCCAGGTGGAGTGTGGGAGGAGAGCCTGGCGTTCTGGCTTTTGTAGCCGAGCACCAGTCTCCACAGGCTGACGTTAGCACGCTAATCGCTTTAGCTGATCCCACTCGGCTGTGTGTGAGGCAGATGTTTGTCAGGCCACAGCACTGCTCAGCATTCACACTGCACTAAGCGAGATTAACTACCGCCGCCCTTATTTATTTATTTTCTCTCCCTCTCTCGCTCGCCTGCTCCATCCCTCCCTCCCTCCGCCTGGCCCAATTCTTAATCCCTCACTAAAAAGCTAGCAGGGGAAAAAAAATTATTATATAAATTTATTCTTTTAAATCATTGTGTAAGGCACTGAAGAGTCATTTCAAAGAATTTCGTTTTTATAGCCACAAGATGCCAGACAGTCGTGAAAAAAAAAGAAAAAGGCTCTAACTATGCCAGGGTGAAATGAATGCTTATGAAACACAGAGGCTTCTCAAAGCTATCAATACAAGCCTATCGAGTCAGGAATATCTTTTCCTGGTGCGTGTCAAAAACAAGAAGTTCACGCAGTGAGAAGCCAGAGCTTCTGTTATTTGATTCTCCCTCTCGCCCCCTCGCCCTCCCTCTCGCCCCCACTTTTTGCTCTGTTGTTCCATTATGCAGGTGCTGAGGCCCTGAGGGCCCGAGGCATCCACAGACGTGAGGCAGGCTCAGATGCAGGGAGTAAACACTACCAGACGCCTCGGCCGCACCTCCGCCACATATTACTCCCAGGCCTCCAGGTTGCTCAGATTAACCCATCGCTTTCTCGTCATGCTCAAAATGCACTGGGCACAAACTTCCTCAGTGCGCAAACATTTCACAACAAATGGCTGAGAAAACTGCCAGCTGTCCCACTGTACTAGAAGGAAACACTCTCTGAAGGGGCAGAGTTTTGTTTAGATGTAGAAATTGAATCATGATGGTTTAACAGGCCCTCAGGTTAACGCTCTCAACATGCCCACATTGCCCGGTGTGTATAGTGTTACATTCCTTTACAATAAAGGAAAAATATATTTAACCCCTTAAACTGTAAAAGAAAGTGGGGGGCTATACACTTCATTTTCTCACCATCATAATTACACAAGTAGTTAATGAGCAATTTATAACAGTTGTAAAGACTGACTAGTAGCTGTTAAATGTTATTTATAGTAAAGTACACTATTAACAACTGAATAAAAAGCCCACAGCAAGGGGCTAAGTGCTAAACCTGTGTGCCTAGGAATCATGCAAAAAAGATACGCAGGAATGCCATGTGGTACATTTTAACAAGACATCTGACCGGTCCGTGGTTCACCATGTAGCAACTGTTCAGAAGGTTGACAGAACACCAGAAAGATCCCATTCACCTTAATGAGAAATTATAGCACACTCATTTTGGTCAAATGTCAAATGACTTTCTAAGATTTTCTTTGGCATGCATGTGAAAGGTCACACTGTAAAGACAGATTAACGGGGGAGTATAAGACAGTCTAGTTCATCCAACCTCACAACAGTTTCTACAAAATACTACATTTGTGGGTAGAGCAAGGACAGGTCAATAGAAAAATGAGGAAAGACAAAAAAAAATTTGAAGAAATAAATGATAACAACAAAAACAATGTAAAGTTAGAAGAAAACACAGACAATCAAAAACTGCCTAGGGGTGAAATCTACTAATCCTTCCAAAAATGGTAGAGGGAGGCATCTATAATACCTATCTATAATTGTGGGAACGATATGGGCTGTGACAAAAAGTGGCGAGGACATGTCCCTGGTGGGGTGAGGACATGACTTATGAAAGAAAACAACATTAAATTAAGTAAAGAGAAGGGCATTTAAACTGCAGCCTCAGGGTCATTCTGGCTTGAAAAAGAAAAATGTAATTACCCTCCCCCATCCCAACATTTTTTAAAGCAATATCAAAATTTAAAGGCATTCCAACCTGTTTGTTCTGCAGGCTTGTCGTCGTGTAAGCGACCCCCCCCTCCCCCTCCCCTCCCTTCATATAGTCCGTGGGGAAGGTCCTTCTCCAGGCTCGGCTCTACACGGGGCTCCGCCGCACCTGAAAGCAGATAAAGGACATGTTATGCTCAGCTTTAAATAACACTATCCTGGCACACCAGCAAGATGATTCACTTCACACATCGGCCCCTGACGAGCTGACATTTCCCACACCACTGACGTGTCCTGTGCAGCCCAGGTGTGGCGGCCGCATATTTCATGTTATTTCACATCGGCATGGTCATTTCAAAATGGCACTCGAAAAGAAAACAAAACATATCAGTTTAGAGTGTGGCATTAGGCACATAACAAAAGTGAGATGACTTTATTGCAGTAAAGTAACTGGCAGCTTAGAATATCTTAATTGGATTGGGTACTAATGTGTACTCTGTGTGGCTGTATTATTCATAATCAGGTCAGTTACAGGCTAATACGCAAAATAAATGAGGGGGAGCGGAGTAAAAAAAACTTGGTCGGGACATCCCTAGTTTCGCAGACGCGGCGTCAAGCACAGGTTTGTAACTGAAGGCAGCTGGCCCGGCATCCTGCTGCAGCACGGCCCCCCTGCTCTCAAACAGTGTCCTTCCAAAAAGGTTATCACAGAGCCGCTTTGTCGCTCCTAATCCAAAATTCATTACATATAGCAGTTACCACAGTTTAATACGTTTCCTGAACGCCTGGGTAAGCTCCTTCACAGTTCACTGCAAGGTAAGGACGGCATGAGCGTGAGAGGGTGAAAGAGAAAGGGGTGATACTTTATATAACTGAAGTGCCATAAACATGCATGGTGCTACATGACGGTGCCAAATCTAATTTAGCAAACTCACAACTCATAGCACATTGACAAGTAAGCCTATTAAGTGGCTATTAACTCTGTATAAGTGATGGCGGAGGAGACTCTTAAGTTTCTTGGCATCAGTGTGTGCCCCAGGGCCATGAGCTAGGGCCCCTCTCAGAGTGACAGTGAGAGGAAGGTCAAGCAGCACCATGTAAGAGGAATCTGCAGGTGATAATGATAAGACCTTCTCACCGGGCCGGGCTCAGATAGCTTTTAACTGGATTGAATGGCCCACTGGCTCAGCTTTTCAAGTATGAGGCTCGCACGTCATTCACTGAAAGCATGGCGATCACTCAGAAAGGGAGCTGATGCCCAGCCCTGGTCAGGTAACAATATTTGATCAGACCAATACAATCCGTATTCACAATTATCTATAGGCTGTACCATCAACACAGACATGCCTTTTGATCTGTTTAATTAAAACATGTCTGCAAAGAGACTACATGCTGAGTATCTCTGCCACAAGGCTTAAGTTCAAATAACGGCAAGCAATCAGAAAAAGGATCCTCTATCATTACGTCCCAATGCAAAACAGCACTATTAACCTACTTCATTCTTTGTGCAAGTGGAACAATTGACCATTTTACACAAACACAATTAGAGTGAGTGAAATGAGTACATGCTTCACTCTGGGAGAGAGGGAGACTGCCATTTCGGCATATTTGAATCTACTAGAAAGCAATCACTGAAATATGCAAACATTCATGAGGAAATAAATGTAGTAGAAAATTCGGTGCAGATCTGCAATTGCATTCAGATGGGGGGGTGGGGGGGGTGGGGGGTTTGCATGGAAAAAATGGAACAGACGTGCAGCACTACATCAGTCCACTGGCGCTGAATATTAACTATAGCAAGAACAGCTTACAAAATTAGGAATGTGTTTGGAGGAACAGGGTGTGTTTGACAGATCAACTAGCATGTAGACTCAAAACAACACACTTTGCTTGTGTTATTAAAGCATACCCACGCTCCACTTTCACAAGATGTGTGAAGAATGGTCTTCAACATGCATTATTAGCTTCATCCATTCATGTGGGTATCATATTATGAATGCTGCACAAAACCCAATGCTGCGTCGCTGTGAGACAGATTTCTGTCGGGCTGCAGCCAATCTGCAGAAGTGGAGAGCACCTCCACTGTCATTAGAACCTGGCCAAAGCTGGACAAAAACTGGCTAACATCTCGCATAAGCAGCCAGTTTTTAATTCTCCACTCAAACTTGGTCAGAGAAGTCTGCTGATGGAAGATACACAAACCGAAGCGACTACTGACAATGAAAATTACACGAAAATACATTAGCCTGCTTTCAAAGTCACTTTTTTTCAGGTGAGACATAGAGATGTCATTGTGAGCTTACCGTCAGTAACGAAACTGCATATTACAGCCATGTTATACAGGATTTTTTTAGCCTAAATGATGCCAACGTGGCTAAAAAAAATGGACCGATAAGCCTAGCCACCTAAACATAGCCACTGAAGACCTATCATAATACACATATAAAGCAAATTAGTACCTATTTTCTTTTATATAAGGTTTGCCCTTCCAGATGTAACATACACCCTTCGTTTCTTTCATGCATTTGTTGACATCTCGCACTAAATGCTTCAGCTGGAGAAGCTGTAGGAGTCTCACTCCCATGTATAATACTGTATGTGGCATTCTGGCATTGAGAAGAATGTTAAAGTACAGCTTACCCCCTCATAATACACTCTCTATTCAATTTAAAAAGCCAACCAGCCTAAATGCAGAGACATGCAGAAAAAAATCAATGTAGCCAACAGAGCAAACAGTTGGTAATTGCAGCTGGAGAGGGGAGTACTAAAATGATTTGTTAAGGTGAAATAACACAGCTCCCCCCCTAACAGCACTCTCTCATTTGAGACAGAAGTATGGTGGCAGAGGCCTGCCAAAAGCAGTAATTGATAATTTACATGCAAATAGAAAAGCCCAAAAATGGGTGCAATTTAAAAAAAAAAAGAAGCAGTGAGCTCTTTCAGATGCTGTGTGGCACCGGCTTCCTGCAAAAATCAATTCACACTCTGAAGAAACCATTTTCTTCAGCCGGAGATAAAGCGCCTGACTATGAGCTGTCAGATACTTATCAAAGGGAAATTAGCAAAGGAATACCATTTCTCCAAACAAACAGGTCAAGTGTTCCACCTAGTTCTGTTGTCTCTCTTTCAAATGAATGATATCATCATCTGTTATTTCCTGTGGAGTTGCACTATAAATGTCAGCGGTAAAATGTTTGGAGCATGTTTCCCTCAAACAGGTCATTTCTAATAAAATCCTAGCGATATTGCACCTATCTGAATGGCACAGGTTTAAAGGAGTTGGCGTGTTAGCCTTGTAACCACTTGTGAGACATATTCCTGTGTGTAACAGTACCTGAGCCCATACAGACAATCCACTACCACACCCCAAAAACACGTCTCCAGTCTTAATTTACTGCTGTATTCCTCTCTGACCAACCACAATCTATCATTTGCATGGATGGTTGTGTGGCCATATGAAATTCTGAAGCTGATGATAAAGTTTTTCTGTTTGCATCGAGTGTGATATGTTCTCGGCCTCAGCAGGCAGCTCACTGGCTCACTATCATCTCTCACCATAGGCCAGATTAAATTCCGAAGTTTGAACTTAACCGCGAGCCATCTTCGTGTTTATCTCAGCTGAAATATGTTCGTTCCCCTCCGTAGACATGGGTGCCAATCAAGCGAGTGCCTGTTGGTACTCCGGCAAGGTAGTTTCTGCACTAACCTTTCAGTAACAAGTCTCAGTAAGAGAATCAGGGCTTAACACGCGACAGTGCGGAGGGGTTTTCGAGCAGTGCAGTGTAATTCCAATCAGACTGCCGTGTCTAAATGGCAAGGCTTAACTGCAGGCCCTGTACATGCTGACCCTAAAATTACACTGGCTGAGCTACTCTCCCCTTCTAATTGTCATGACCATGGCACTTAAAACCTTATCTGCTAGTCTCCCATGTTGACATGTTGTAGACATTTAGAATAATCCCCAAGATGTCTCTCTGTTTTCCAAGATTAAACCTTCAAAGGAGGCCCCGAAGACACGTTGCATTTTAAGGGAATGACTTTCCAAACATCACACCGCAGGAGCAACTAGCTGGAGAATGCCAACGTTTCAGTCGGAATGTCTGTCATTAGCTGAGTTTTCATCCTGCTCTGTTTGCTTCAAAAAATAAGTACCTTACTAAAGAGCACCGGAGCAATAAATGTTGAATAAATTCAGCGACAGTCAACATAGGTGTTCTTTTCTTCTTCAGAACGCACAACACTGTTGGGAAAGTTTCTATCCGTGTGATCCGATTTTGCTGCTGTGTGTGGTATTACAGCCTAGTGTTGCAGAGTAATTATAACGCAGTCATTTATGCATAATATCATTAAATGCCACGATTCATTTACAAATAAGAAATATAATTGGCCCAAAGTTAATCCAATTGTGATACACTCCATCCATTTTAATTGTGTCTTGAGGCTAGCAGGCTTGTGTGGTACTGGTGTTACGCCCCACCAACACATTTTCATATCTGTAACAAAGTAAACAGTAGTTTTGCTGATAGATAGCACTTTTTTGGATTCAGTTGAACTGCAGCGCTACAACAAAAGAAAAGGCAAACTATGCTGCTGCTGCACACAGTGTCTGGATAGTTGTACTTAATGCTGATTGTGAATTTCTCTTTCAGGCTAACACAATAAATAGCAGTGCCATTTAAGGCTGTGATTTTAGTGTGTATTTTTAATTAAACACAACATAAAGCTGTTGCGGATAGAGATGCCGGCCCAGAATATTAGATCTGAGTTGTTAACAGTGTCTTCGGCTCATCAAAAGCAAACTCCGGGGCATGTCTACATCACCTCTCTTTTCCTATGCAGTCAGATGAAGGAGACTTTCAGATTCGGAGGAGAAATCGCTTAAACCTATTGCTGTACAAACTGACTCATCTGTCAGGAAGTGGAGCTCCTGAGCAGAGAACGAAAACAAACATGACAAAAATGCAAAATTACGGCTCCATTTTCTCTCCACCATTCTCTCAGTTCCATTTAGCCCCTTCACACTGACTGGCTGTTTACCACAGCAGTAATTAACGGAGGCCCTTCTCTACCGGAGGATCCGCCAAGCAGTAAAGGTAAATTATGCAGAATTTTGCTCTGCTAATCCAGGTAATTTGCTTCATGCTGAGCACACTTCCCCAGTGTCTTGATTAACGATTCATTTTACTGCATTAGTCATCTGATCATGATATGACACATTGCACCTCGCACACCACATTTCACTTGCAAGAGACGATGTTTTGATGGCGGGCTTTTGCAAGATACTGACCAATCAGAACGCCACCTAGTAAATCCTAATCCCCTTTAAGATAATGAACGTTTGGACCGGTTGCTAAAGCTGCATATTGATTGTGTTTTAAAATACAATGCCCACCGTCTGAGCACATTCTGAACACTAGCCCTCGACATCACTGTGTTGGTTCAAGCAGTCCCGCTCATGAATAACATTTTAAAGGTATGTCAGAGGTCTTATCAAGGGCAGAGTGACGCATGGTGATAGCAAGAGCTCCTTATTACATGGGATGAGACCATAAAATCATGAGGAGTGCCTGCCATTAGCCCTGTATGGGGACTGGGCAATAGCCACAGCCATGACACTTGACAATAAGAGAGAGAAAATAAAAAGAGTCTCATCAAAAGAGTCTCAATATAAATAAATAAATAAATAAATGAATGAATGAATGAATGAAACACTAAAACAGATTGGAAGAATCTTGCCGTATTCTCCACGAGTTTCAATGACAGCTTGCTCACAGCATAGAAAGCTGTGCTGTCTAGAGAATCATGCTGCTTGATGCGTTCATTTATACGCCTGTCACAGAGAGCTGTGGAAATATCTCATTTTCCCCCGAACCAATACCTCATCAGTCACTGGTAACAAAAGGTCAGAAACATTACAGCGGTCCCACTCAGTGCATTCACACCAAACACTGCTTGTCGGAGATGAACTGCAGCGAAACCCTAAATGGTAAATACAATTCAGCGCACGGCCAGAACCATTTTTCTAGGCTAGTCAGACACAAATGTGACTCTGTGATTAGTTACAGTGTCTGAAATAATCATCGCTGAGTTACGCTAATGCAAATTTCGCTTCAGCATTTCACCACCACAAGCCTGTGATATGTCATGTTCTGTTGACTCTGCTGACTCGCAACCACATCAATAAATGAAATCAAGGATCTGGTTTAGGGAGGAACAAATGTGGTCGTTTTCCCAGTCGCCAAATGGAGCTGAATGCTGGGAAGAGAGTGCTCTCGAAGGCTGAGCAGCCGCTGATGATGATGATGATGATGATGGTGGTGGTGATGATGCAAGTGCAGACCTCAGGCTGAGCCACAGTGAGTCACAGGCCGGAGTGGGCTGTTTGGATCCTACAACAGAGTCTATTATTACAGCTCACATGTGACAATCCCCAGCTCCCCGCATGGCTGTGACACCACAACAGCAGCAGGCTCTTGCAAAACAAACATGTAATCTATGGGCACGACTTAATGTTAAAGCATAAATATCGGTTCCGATATAAATGAGCAGATAGCTGACCTCGGCATGATGCATTTCAATCTGTGGACTTTCATTAATAGAAGGGGGCAGAAATGGCCACCATTAACTGGAAATGAAAAGGCTGACAGATTTCAAAGGACATGCGCTAAGGACACAAGCATCTCAGCGTCTATCCCGGAATCTAATCTAAGCTGTGGCACTGGCGACGCTTTTTATTTTATGAGCTTCCCGGCTAAATGACCACAATCCACCTGGAGCTAAATGATGTAACTTTATCAGAACAAAGGTTCTGATAAAGGCTCTCTATGCGCAGCAATAAGCTGTAAGAGCGTAGGCTGTACAGGTGCTCAGCCGAGCCAACATAACTGAAGGTGATGGGGCTGGCGATGGCAGGGCGGCTGTGACGGAGCTGAAAAATGAATGCAGCAAACGGGCGGCGCTTCAGGGCCACTCTCCAGCACTAAAGACCAACAAGATCAATTACTCGGTAGAGATGTTCCTCAGCGCAACAGTGAGCGGCACCTTAATGAGAGAGGTTTCCATTACCTCCATAAAAGGCCTAAGTGAGGCACGCTGATGAAGCGGCCCTGTAATAGCCTTCCTCTCTCTGCCTCCCTAATGACACTGCAAGTAGATTACGCCGCCAATCCCAGCGTCCACCGTGTTTATCATTTATGTAAATAACGTAAGGAACACTGACTCGGTGCGGCGAGGAGGCTCCAGCTCACTCGCCGAGGGAAATGAGCACTAGAGAGGTACCTCACAATGTCAGTGGGGACGGGAAGTTGAATGTATATTTCTCCATCAAAATTAAATCTCACAGTTTATGCTCATAAAATAAACTCAATTAGGAATAATAATTTAAAGTAAAAAATCAAATTTACACTGTTCTATTCAAGCCCAAAAGCAGTCGAGCATGCAACATGTTTGGTGCTAAAGGACGGCTGTTGAAAAAGAAACTTATATACAATTAGAGCTCTGCTCCTAAATCATTACACACCCCCTCAAACCATTCAGGTGTTCCAGACTCTCAGACTTTATGTGGTTTCTGACATTATTCTGACACTGCAGGCCCAGTCAGATTTGTTTCTCATCTCTCATGTTCTGACTTCTGAAATTAAAAGTGACTATCTGATATCAGACTGTAGTCCCATTTACTCAAATGTAGACTTTGGCTGCCTCAGAAATAACATGCGCGAGTGCAGTGACTAGGGAGGGGCAGGCAAAATATAGAGAAGAGGTTGCATCTTCAAGCTTTTGATGTGTACTGTTCATTTACAACTACACAAAAGAGAAATATCAGACTGTATTTCACTACAGCCCGAGACATTTTTGCATCAGACCTTAGAAAAGGATGACAGGAACACTTGTCACATTCTGAGGTAAAGTACCACCACACCAAATTACATGAAAATATATCATTTAAAAGATACATCAATTTGAATCAACTTCAAATGAAACTGGAATTTGATTATAAAAATTCAGACCGCACTGGACAGTGGAAAATCTGTCCAATCAAGATGCTGTGAAATGCCTGTCAGAAACAAACAATGCTGTGAGGAGATTGTTAGCCATCCCACAGCGTTTTTATTTTGGAATGCTTTAAGTGTGCAGTTTGCACAATGCTCGTAAGCTTTCGTTACTTACTGACTATCTGTATCTTCAGCAAACCTCGGACATCAAACCAGTCGTGACTGATCAACTACATTTGGGATAAGGCAGAGTATTTTTGGTCTGCAGGAAAACAGCAAATTTCTCCCTCCTCTGCATCAGGCAAGTTTTTCTAATATGCACCACCTGACAGGGAAAAAAATGCATCAGCAGAAATATACACAAGTGGCAATAATCCTCTGCCCCCAACACTCAGGCCACGCAATAAGCAAACTGAGCTTATCAGTTCCAACCACCGCTCCTTTTAATAGCCACCATGATGGCAGTCATTTCAGGCAGGTTTCAGTTCCTGCTTTTAAAAGAGTCATAGTGTGTGGACCCAGTACATATTATATTTATATTTATATTTATATTTATATATTTAATCATTTTATATATATATATATTTATATATATTTGTGTCTGTGTGTGTGTGCGCACTGCTTGCATGTAACAGGCAGATCTTTTCTCTAAGCTGTCCACAGGTGAGGACTGGCAGACGGACGTTTGACTCATTATCTTGGAGTGAGCAGCCGAAGTGAACACACAGCACATTAATGCCTTTACGCTCCGGCCCAACCCTTTCGGCCTTAAATAAATTAGAGTTTTGCGGCAGTTCGATTTTCGAAGCTGTTTATCGTGTAAAGCGGAGTGCACTCTATCTGCTACGCCGGTGGTGGATGCAGTGTGTCAATGAAAAACACCTGCGTTATGAATTTAAAAGGACAAAAACTAATAAACTTCACCGCTGTCTGCGGCGGCTCCCCACAGGCCCGTATAGCTGCTCCACTCGATTCACCGAATCCCAGGCAATCAGGACAAACAGGAAAATTCCCTTTGGATCACAGCTAAAGCAATTTAGATAAGTGTCAAAACAGTCCAACACATGCTGCAAGTTTTGGGTGACAACTTCAGATAATTCCAAAGGGTGAGTTTATGTTCCAAATCAAGCAGCGTTCACACATTTATAGCTCAGCAGCAACAGGGAGACACGGCGCGATGCGTGGGGAAGAGCCTCAGCCAAACCAAACACAAATTGAGCTTATTTTCACATCAGGAAGTGTGCGGACTATCTCGCCAGCACATCAACTGCGCCTGAAAGGTCAGGTCTACAGTTCTGAGATCTGCTTCATGAATCATGCTTAAGTGCCACTCTTCGTGCTAAAATTAATCTCCATCTGTAAATCTAACCACATGGCGTGGCGACGAACATGGTAGCGAAGCTGTGCGAGAGGAAAGGGATTATGTAAATATTAGTTGTTGATACAAGAGCGAGACTATATTTCAGCAAAGTGACAGGCCGAGCTGATCACAGCCACACGATAATCAAGTCGGCAGTGGCCACTAACGTCAAAAGATGTAAATTATCTCGGCTCCACTGCCAACAGCTGTAGTTCGCCTCCGCTGTTATGGGCACAACTCGACAGGATCAAACACCACACAGGGCCAGCTTTGCACAATGCAGCGTTATCTTAAGCAGTGTCAAAAATAAAGAAAGCTTTCAGGCTGCCTCCGCCTTGTAGCCACTCATAATGACTGGACGACCCCCCTCCAACCCTTCATCACCCAGGGGAGCCTGCCAACATCAATTTTCTGGAACTGCTCGGACACAGAAATGTCATGTACATGCCTTTAGCTAGCGTCATGCACTTAATGGGAGGTCTTGAATATGGTGGGACGCTCCAGCACACACAGCAAAGCCTAATCAGGTCCACAGCCTGGAAAAGGGGGGCTTCTCGGCTGGCTTTTGTGCTGCATGCACCTTGCAGAAGTGTGTGTTTGTGTGTATATGTCCCTCAGGCACTCCCATGGCCGGCAAGCCTCTCCACCTCGCTCTGGATCAGCCCGAAAGACACACACACACACACACACACACACACACACACACACACACACACACACACACACACACACACACACACACACGCGCTATGGCACATCAGCCTGACATGAAATTCCAGCTTGTTAGTATACATCGGCTGGCCATCTCTGTGGCTCAATATCCACACACACACACACACACACACACATACACACACACACACACACACAAGTCTCTCTGCCATTTCAGGCTAAAGGCCAGGCTGAGCTCACTGCACTCTTCAGTGGAATGTTCTAGAGTCTGCCCCAAGGCCGCTCAGGACATTATCATGAGAACTCGGGAGGAAAGGCCATTGTGTTTACAAGAGGCAATTTCCTCTCTCAGATCCTTTTGTGTTTCTATGTTAATGCAAATGGACTGGACGCTGCGCATACCTACAGTGGCCAGGAGGATTACCAGCGAGCATGTGGAGAAAGCAGAGTGGAAAAATCATGGGAACTGTGTGTTTAAGGGTTGAACTATCCACTTTTGGTTCGACAAGTTACGAGCTCTCAGCGACTACTCATAGAGACAAGACCAAACAAACACAAACATCGGCACGTATCCGCGCGCTCCCCTCCGGCTCCTCACGAGGTAAAGGTCAAACTGTCACTGTACTGCCAGCGGTGAAAGCAGGCACACTCAACTGATGATTACGCCTCTGAGTAAATTATGTGAAAGTTGGGAGTTCTTAGCGACGTGGCGCGACATGGCTAGGTTAAAGAGGGCATATTTCATGTCACGTTGCTCGGAGACTCTAAACGGTCTGCTTAGGTTAATTATGGAGGCCTAGCCATAACCGCGACAATGTATTCATGAAGTACTACTTCTTAATACGCCGGAGACACTGATTTGTGAGTACTCTCTCGTTTTTAATCAAAACTCTTATGTGTACTCTTCCAGCATAAAATGCTGAGGAGAAGAAAACTAATAACTCCCTCCATGGGCAAAATTAACATTTTTTTAAACGGGGGGCAAAAAATAAAATCACTACAAACCGCTAAGTCCTCTGACAGATATTATCATCTCGAGATTTCAAACTGGTGACTGATATTTCATGTGCCACCAAAATACAGAAAGTGCTTTGAATTATTGATAACCTGGGAGCAGTACGATTTTAAGCAGCTCTGCTCCTTTTATCAATCATTCATGTGGTTTCCATCGAAAACACTTCACTCCCTCAAGTATCCGATCTCACTTGAAGGTGGAGGGCCCACACTCAGACGCATCTCACTTAATTTGAAGGGCTAAAGCACACTCACCAGGAAATTAAGAAATATTATCTCAATAAAACCAAATCCATGCTACGCTGAGGAGAAACCCTGATGTGGACTGCTTGACAACAAATTCCTCTGTGCAATATGGACAGCCTATTTGAAGAGAGATTCTACAAACACTCCCCCCCCGTGCAGAATTAAACAACTTAACACCTGCAGGAAACAAAGAAAAACCACACTCTGGAGGTTTTCACACTTTAACTACCATAATAACGGCTTGGAATAATATGCCCTTAAAATGATCATATTTTCGAGGTGTCACACTTGTAAAAGGCAAGACACTTACCATTTTACCTAAAAAGTCAGAGGAAATGATCTAAATTTGGCTCAAGAATGAGTTTCCAAATGGATGAGTATTTTCTATTAGGTCATGCCTTCAGCTGACAGCCAGCATAATCAAACTGCATGGTCTCTCACTCCCACTCGCTGTAATGGAACACGCGGAGTGGCTCCGTGCAAAGTCCTTTGGTGCCACTCTCCCAATTAGGGTCCGCGTGCGAGCGCTTTCTGCCCTGGCATCACGACATCAAAGCCCAGAAACCTGGGGGGCAATGAAACCAGGCTCTCAGCGTCAGCTTCACAGCAAACCATTGTCCAGCCTCAGGAGACACTGGAGCCTGCAAACATCTATGGCTTCTCATCTCAGCAAACAGAGGAGAGCTGCTTGTTTCTATATTTGAAGGCCACAGTCAGTCTCTCAATTTTCTCTGCGCAGGCATAGCTTTTAAACAGGACATGATGTTTAAACACAATCTACTATTTTAAAAAAATAGTTTAGCAAAAAACTTTTAACATGCGGTCAACCAGACAAGACCCGATTGGTGGCCATATTTTTTTTAGCATTTCTTTTTAAATTTGTAGTTGGGGCTTCAAGGCCAACATAGCTAACAAACCCAACCAGACAATAATAAACCAAATATTTTCCACAAATACCTCCCGAACCCTTCTCTGAAACCATCTTCAGGCATTCATCAAGGTCACACAGCATTCACACTTTAGGACACAAAGTAGCCATGTTGAATTCCCGCTCCTCTTTGTGTACCAATACATCATGCAGTCATATGGATGCTACAGATTACGTTTTGGATTTCTGACGTTTTTATTTATAAATAACTGCGAACTGAAAAGCAGAAGCATAGAAGTAAATAGAAATGTCAGAAACTGCAAATGTAATATAGCGTCTATAAGTCTGCATGGCAGGAAGAGCAAGGGCGGGCTAGAATTGGACATAACAACTGTCTCAAAACCTATGAACCAGACCTAGACGCAGTTTAGGTAGATTGAGAGATGTTTCGGGACGTATTTACTGAAAAAATTTGGGTTGCGCCATGTGTTTAGTCGTGTCTTCTAGTCTCTGTTAGTCTTTGAACACTTAATGAAAACAGTGAACAGCACACTACCTCACCTCACTTGTACTGTAAATATAATAAATCATTGTCTGTTTAAGGTGCAATATGGTAACTGAAGCAGTTAGATTTGTGAAACAGGTGCCATATCAGGTGCAATATTCTAAATGTGCAATACTATAAGTGTGCAATACCTGCAATGCTATTCGGATTCCCCTCGGCAAGTACTTGTATTTAAAAAAAATTAAAAACTTTCTCCTTGTGTAGATATTACCACACTCTTTCAGTGTTCTTTATATAGTATATACTATTAATAGATTGCTCTATTCTCTGCTTTATTTTTTTGTCTTTTCTACCTATCATAAAAATGTAACTTGACTTGGAGAGCCTTGCACAAGAATTCCAATGTGTATGGCCTGCTGGTCTTATGCGCAAATGGCAAATAAAAGTCTTGAATCTTGAATACTTGTTAGATCTAAATCTAAACATGTTGAAGACACCAAATATGTCTTGGCTGAAAGAGAAAACTGCATTGTTTTGTGTTCTATTTATTAGTAAGTACTGAGCCAAGTCTTTCTTAAAGCCCAGTGTGTACAAACTGCAGTGTGATTTAGTCTAATTTAATCATAACAGTATCGCTGTCCATTTCTACTTTTCTACATCGTTTGAACGAAAAGCTGTCCTTTACACTGAGTGAAACTTTCATGGTGTTCAGACCAGTAGAAATGCGATTACTTGGGTAAGATTCTTTCCATTACCTTTTAGAGTGTTTTGTCTTCTTTAGTAAGATTATCGTTTTGGAGATACGGACCTGCTGGACAGCGATGATATGTCACTGCTCTTGCTCAAAACTGTCTGAGTCACTTGTTTTCTGTTCCAGTACACAGACCTTATATTCCTTATACTGTCACACTGAGGAGCTGGAGGAACATTATTTTGTTTCATTGTTTCATAGTTCTTTTTACACTTTAAATTCTACTGAAGGTTTAGCAATCAGTTCCCATTAACCTCTGAATGTCACCTAGATGAAGATGTTTGCCAAGAAAGACTACACAACTCACTTTTTTCTGATATATGTGTGTATCCAATTCCACACATAAACAGACCAACATGCTAACATGCTGGAGAACTCTGCCTGGTTGCAATATGTTCCAAAAAGGATGGGAACTGAGAGTTGGGCTCACATTTTTGTGTGCGAGTGAACCTCCAGCTTACTACATGAATAACACAGTAATCATCTGGGGAAAAGTGGAAGAAAAAAGTTTCTTGAGCTCCCAAGTTTGGGTGGAAAGAGTTTCCATGGCTGAATGCTTAGATAATTGGGGAATCCCTTCAGAGGTCAAGCCTTCTGTCAGATGTCTGGACAATCCAGGTTCCCAGTGCTCTCGCTAAGTTTGAGTACTTTTCCTGCCAGACCATCTTCCCCCTTTCTAGCCATTGACTTTGCCAACAGTTTGAAATGACATCTAAAACTGTTCTTATTGCTTCTTATTTGTCCTCTCCAACTACCAAAACGACCTTTCATTGGAGATAATGGCTAAGAGCACTTTTGTATCACGTCAGTGTCAGCTTTGTTGAGATCCTATCTGCACATACCTAACATTTCGCAGCCCGCCAAGGATTACAAGGAAAGAGATGCTGTAACATTTTCAAACAGTGTGATTTAAAGGTCAACTTGGTCAACGCAATCACATCCAAAACCTACATGTGAACGATGCTGAGAACACCCAACTTTCCCGCGACTGCTCGTGAGCTATTTATAGGCTTACATTTCTGTACCAGACTGAGGATATTAACAATATTAGCATAGATGTTGGGTATCATGTTCAGCCCCCCTCCCTTTTTGAGCAGTGTTATAATTATAAACCAATAAGAGCCTCTGACTCACCCAATCTAAGCCACCTTGCAACAGACAACCTTCAAGGAAAGTAAATTCTCTTTGGATGGTCTGTGACACTCTAATCCCAGCTTGGGGTAAATGCACACATATTGTCAATCATTCACAGCGCAAATTAACTAAGCACAGGAAACCTGATTTATAATATTGCATCTTCGGCGATAAGTTTACTTTAATTCATTGCATCCCCTCCAGACAAAAGCAGGTCAGAGCGGCGCCTTCATAAATGTAGCTTTAGGAAGCAAATTCAGCAGTGATAGAGCACTACTAATTATCCTCCAAGATGTTTTTGACAGCAATCCCTATGCCAGTAATCTCTGCCTTGGCCCTCAGCCAGTCACACTTATTTATTTGATTTCAGTCACAGTCAAATGCAGGGTATAATGGAAGTAGCAGACGCTGCATAAGCAAGAGGAGCAAAAAAAAAAAAAAACAAGCAACCTTTTCCCATTTCGCTTACTGACCTTGCTTATCTTCTGCAGTATATAGAAAAAGTCATTTCAGTTACTGGGAGCGAATCACAACAACATACCAATTACAGTCAACCGACCAAGCATACTGTTACCGCGAGCTCTACTTAACTCAGGTTAATACAGAGCAAAACCTCTGAGTGATCATCTGCACTATGAATTAAAGTCAATTATATCATATAAAGCAACATTATTACGTGCGATTTTATACAGATGACTTGCCGAATAATTAAAAAATAGCATGACTTGTTCTATATCAGCTGCTTTAACTGGCAGTCCAACAAATTACCAGTGAGTGAGGGAGTTATCTGCTGCATTATACAGTCGACATGAATTTCTGCATTTTAGCTACTTAGCAAAGAGCTTAGGCAAACATATAATATTGATCTTCCTACTCCTCTATTCTTAATGCCGTCTATAATTATTTCACAATCCATCAGCACCCGGGCCCCTTGCCAAACAAGTGTCATAACTTAATTAGTTATCAGAAGAGGGAACGATTGCACCTGTGAACGACAGGCCTAAGAGTAATCCGCCTTCACCGCTTTTGGCTTTGCGACGCCTCATATGAAACTAAACAAACAGTAAAATAATTCACAAAAGAAGCATTAGGCTCATCACACCTCGCGTCACGCCCAGCCCAGCGCAGACCACATCTGCTTGTGCGGCAGAGCCAAGCAGCAGTCTAGCATGTCCGTATTTTATGGCGTCTGTAATAGGAGACTTTTAGTATTAATCACCTGTTACATCGTTAAGATCAAATGAGGTAGGGATGTGCTGAAAAAAGAAACACATGTAACTCTGAAAGCAGGCAAAAATGAAACATCTCGTTTCATCAGGTGCCCTGTTTAGATAACTGAGAAGTCAAAATGAGTTTGTGTCTAAGCAGTTCTCCTCAGCAGAGCAGCTGTAATGTGGCTCGAGTTGTTTTTCACAGAGCTAAACTTATCATGAATAGAAAAGCTTCGACATTGTGACAGCTTACTCACCGACTCCAAAACCAATATTTTCCAGAAGTGAGGCTTCAGCTTGGCTCGCTACGAGCACCACTTCTGTTAGACAGGCAACTGTGAGAAATTCCAGCACTCCCTTCTTCATACTGCTAAATCGCCACTGCCCAGTGGAATATTGCCTTCCAGAAGCCCACAGTCCTCCTCAATTCGAAAAAACACAGAATGCCACACAGTCCAACTCTTTTCTACTTCAGCATGTTCCTCTGACCTATTCCAGTGTAACACCAATGCAGTGGCATATTTCTCCACTTTGACATCCCCCATTAACCATACACAGACCTCCTCTTCATCCACTTAACCGCTTACGCAAAGCTGAAGAGGGAAAGGTTTTTTTTTAAACATTTACTTTGCGTTTTTCATGGCTGGGCTTGCATCAACAGTAAATACTGACTGTTCATGGATACAGCCAAATGTATCTGACAGACAGTATGACAAACATGGTGAAAAACTGAATAAAAATCATTACATTCATAGTTTTTAACAGATTGTATTTTTTTAAATGTAGCACTCCTGGCTCTGTTAACGTATCTGATGTTAGAAAAAAAAAACATATCGTCTACCATATATCACAGACATTTCTTGTGTATTTTTTCCATATCACCCAACACTAATCTGACATTTAATAAAACACTGGCTGATTTAAATTCAGGGTGCTATGCACCTTTCCACTTGAATGAATTAAGGAGCTGCGCACACTGCCATCTTCTAGAAGTTTTATGACATTTAAGTACTTAAAGGTTAGTTTTCAGGATAGCAAAATGAAATGAAGGACTGAGTGGAAAACTATTTAACTTAGGCCACTGGTTTCATAGTTGCCGCTGTCCTATGTTGCCCATCATATCAAAAATAAATAGTTCAGTTTCTAAATGACTCTTTAATAAACTCATCCTCTACAAACACCCATTAGTCATTGAAGCCACTGAACTGATGTTTGCAGTGTGTCAGGGTGCATTATCCTGCCAGATGAGGACACTGCCATTAGAGAATACCATCACTATGAAAGGCAGGTGGCACAAGTTTAGGCAGGTGGTACATGTTAAAATAACAGAAACCAAGGTTTCCCAGCAGAACATTGCCCAGAGCATCACACTGCCTCTGCTGCCTTGCCATCTTACCACAGTGCATCCTATTGCCATCTATTCCTCAGGTAAACAATATACACACACTGACCATCCACATGGTGCAAAATAATCAGACCAGTTCACCTCCATCCACAGTTCCACAATCCAATTCTGATAGTCATGTACCCATTTTAGGCACTTTCAGTAGTTAGAATGGGCACCTTTGTCAAATTCTCTTCGATTTTTTCACTTGCCTATTTTTCATGCTTCCAACACATCAACTTCAAGAACTGGCTGTTAACTCGCTGCCTAATGTATCCAATCTCTTGACAGATACTACTGGAATGAGATTATACATGTCAGTCACTTCACCTGTCAGTGGTTTTAATGGTATGATCAGTTTTCATCACTTTCCCACCTATCTTAAAGCAACACATATTACATCTTCCAGATCAGTTAAGAAATAACAGCTGAAAAAAGTGTCAGTTAACTTTACTTTCATTTGTGTCCCCTGCTCCGAGCGACAGAACATCAACGTGGGGTGACAAATGTCTGCTGCCATGCATGATGCATGGCACGAGTGGCACAGGGAAAAATAGAGGAGCTCTGAGATGTTTATCAGGCAACAAACAAAGCTGATCTTCAGGACATAATGTACTTTGTCGTGTTTCTGTCAGCCTAAACCAGTTTGGCTAGGAAGAGAATTGCAGACGTCGACGTTTTTCTTACACTACTGTTCACAGGTGACCCAATCAGCAACAAATTCACTAATATCTTATCATTTATCTCACCGTTGTAAGAGTGTAAAGAAAAGATTTGATGGAAGCATGAGATATATTGGCCACAGCACTTAATTGCTTTGACTCTTAGTGGTGGGTAAAATGAAGAGAAAAAACAGAAACGTATTTTAACTAGAAATGAAATCTGCAACATGACATACACTAAATTCTAAAATGGTCCTCATAAAGCTAATAATGTCTTTACCAAAGGCGGCAAGGAACAAACAAACACAAAATATATTTGCTCAGAAGTGAAAAAACCCTCCCCCTTAAATTAAATAAAAAGGCTTTTAGCCATCATAATGATTTACAAAGTGACGAGTCAAACAGATTTACGGCGACAGCCTGAAAGGAACCCAACACAAATACAATTACTGCTCACGTGACTGCCACTGCCAACCCCCTTTCGCTTGCGCAGTCGAAAGAATGGGAACCGCTCTTTAGACACAGACTGGAAGCATTCTCAATTCCTTTAACAAGGGCCACGGCAGACGGGGACAGGGTCTGCCACTGTGAGACTTTCTTTAAGCGACGGTGCCTCGGAGCAGCGCTCAGCAAATTTGGAAGGTTTAAGAAAATCCGGCCACTATCATTACTCAATATCAGTTGAGCTGATGAACCATGGCCAGAAGGCAGTCACGTGCGGTAATTCTTCAGACACCAGCTGCAGCTAACAACACAGGCTACTCTGCCTCATTATAAGGGTCAATTCTCAACAAAACACTGCTATTCCTTTGACCAAATAAACATTTTTTATCTTTATATCCAGACAAATGGAACAATTGACCTTTGTAAAAAAAAAAACAAACACCTACTTAGAGGTAAATTACTGAGGAAAAACACACATTTGCTGGATATTTTCTTTAAAGCCACAGATGGCTTGCAAAAAGCAAGAATATCAGCCGATCAGAGGCAGGGATCAATGAGTTTAAATAAGTGACAGATTCCTGATGTGGTTGCCAAGTAGAGGTTTTGTTTGTTTGTTTGTTGTTTGCTTTATTTATTTATTTTGGGATAGGGGCTGCTTCTGCCGTACACACAGCCTGCGCTTCCTGAAGTCGCAAAGTTTTGTCAAGACTTCATTTCTTAATTAAAAAGGCAGAGTGTGTCAATGAAAAGCCCACTAGGATATTCTTAAATAAATAAACATGTTCATCGCCTCTCTTTGTTAGGACCCCTTTCATGCTAATTAGCGGCGCTGTCGACACATGAGCAGCGGCCCCTGTGCACATACACTCCAGTAACTTTAGTCTTCCCACTTCAGCGCTAATAAACAAGCAGCCTCGCCTGCTGGGGTTGTCAATGGAATTGGCGTGACGCGGGCTCAGGGGTTCGCTCCCTTCCTTGAAAGCGGACCTACATAAATGTTTGTGTGGGTGTTGGCAGCTATTTAGGTGGGAATTCTCGAGAAGAAGGAGAAGCCCTCGGGGCCACTCTGGATTGAGTTTCCCCATTCCAGCGTTCCAAAGTCAAAAGAATTCCAGGAAAAATCAGAAAGACAACCGTGCACATGAAGATGACTCTCGGGGCTAGGCTAAAGCGAGCAGGCTTCAGTAACATTCAATTATAGCCAATAGATGCTCTAGGAAAGAAAAAAAGAGGCACTTTGCTTTTCCGTAATCTGTAATGGCGAGAGCGCAAAGAGGATCTGGCTGTTATTCCTGATCAGGCTGCTTCACATCTGACGGCCGCAGCGCAAATTCGAGCTGGCGTGTGCCATGCGTCCCTGGTGACCACTTACTGCAGATGCAGAGTCAGGAGCTTCGAGTTGCCCTCAGAGCACACGCACCCAACACACACTCACCACACCAACAACACAACAGCGATAACAACAACCACCCTCAACGCCTCAGTCTCACCCCGGGTCACTGTGAGAAAGCCTCAAAGACCACATCCATGGCCATGCTCTTTCCAGAGCTTACTGATAAACAAATTAGAACGGGGCTGATGCGCAAAACCTCTTATATAAACACCAATGTCTGGTGTTTCACCAGCCACCTTTCCACCATATCCACAGAGAAATACTGCAGAGGCATAAAGACGCAATTAGAGACACGTTGTTATCCGGAGACACTATTTATAGCATGATTTAAAGCAATCTGCTTTTAAACCGTAAAGATCTGCGGCTGTTGGTCAGCAGTTAATTAAAAAGTGAGACAATGACAAATAGGAGGAAAATGATATTTGGCAAGAATCACATAGCATGTGATTGTTGTATACACACAATTAGTTTAATCCTGTTATTTCTGCTCTGCATTATATGCACTTAGGAAAACATTTAGGCTGGAAGGACTAGATCATAGCAAATCTATTTAAATAGCCTCTCTAAGACCACGTACTTCCGAGATGCCTCTGAATTTTTAAACTCTTCCATCTTCTCAAACATTGCATGTGAACGGTGTCATTGTTAAATATTTTAACCAGTAATACCAGAGGCATACCATGTGCGAGATAGAGCATAATGGAACACTCTCCAAATGACCTAGCACTGAGCACTCAGAACCGCAGCAGATACTCTGAGTACGTGTTAACGAAAACACTTCTAAATGTGTCAAATCCCCAATTTGTTCTGTGGGTATTAAAACTCATCGAGGTCCTAAGTGCAATGAGCATATTCTTGCATTAGTAAATGTAATTTGCTTTGCTCGAGGACATGTGATAAATTCAGTACTTTACACTCTTTTACGCTCTTGCTTACATTGCGGGCTCTGTGGCGATGGCAACTAACATTGTGTATTAGGCCTATAACCGCAAACAGCTTGTGCTAAAGAGCTAAAGTGTTTTGCTTGTGTTGTAATCATGGGCAAAACACCCCACTGGGCCGTTTGAATGCCCCCAGTCACATTATATATTTGTGAAAATAACTGAATATTATTGCACACGCCACATCTTGAGTGTTGTTCTTTTTTTCCAAATCAGTTACATTTGGCAAGTGAACAGTAATTATGCATTCAATCGTGTCTCTGTAGAGCATATGTACTTATTTTCACATAAAATTATAAATAAAAAAACCAGGGTAGCCAAACTTCAGCATATCATCTAATAAGCAAGTTAGTTATTAGCTTATTTGAACTGTATTATATTATTTGTTGCAACAACAAACACACTTCCAACAGCCCACTGCCAACTACAGTCTTGAACATTTTCGTGCACAATTATTGCTTATTTGCTGTAAAAATGGAAGAAGTGTTTTTTTTGTGTTTTAAAATATGTTAGCCTTAAATCCAGCAACAACAAAAAAACAGCAGCCTACCATTTGCAGGGAAATGCCATTTTCACGTTTTTCTCTTGAGGATGTGTACTTACTTTCACTTCTGTCACTTAAAAAATCAATAAAACAAGCAAACTGACTGTAATTGACTGTGTATTACACAGGCATTTGTGCACAAATACCAGAGGCATGCTCTGGTAGACTGCACATAAAGAAAAGCACTGCCCCAAGTGCACAGCTTGCATACCTCTGGGGTATAGCTTTGAATATGTATGTATTTTTTTTTTATAAAGGTTATTGTCACGACTCGTCAAAAACACGACTGGTTGTGTTCACTATGGGAGACGGCACAGCGCTCCTCTGCCGCCGAGTGACAATTGGGTGTCTGTTTGCAGCTGGAAGAGAGTGACAGGCTGCATGCAACCAGACTGGTGCCACCGACTGCTGTATGAGGGGTAAGAAACCCTCTCTGTTGGAACTTGGCCCGCTGCTAAACACATAAAATCCGGTTTTAAAAAAGGTGACTAAGCATAGATGTCACTATTTTCCCATATGCATGAATAAAAATCGAAAAACTGGGAGATCATAAAATCTATTCGGCATTAGATCAGCCCATGGCTCCACTTCAGCTCAGCGTTAAAAAAAATGCTTCGCCAGACATTCCATTTTATGATATTTTCACACTGGGGTTCCAAATGTGGCTCTTTATCTGGAAAGCCCAGGCTGAGAAATGAAAAGACATGAGCTTATAAGAGTGTGAAGAAGTCTGGCTGCACTGGCAGGGTGAACGAGAGGGGAGGGCACTGAGTGGGCACCCAAAGCCCGGCTTATGGAGCAGTCATTAAGAGTCAAGGGATCCAGCACTTACCTGGGAAGTGGTGCTTGCAGTTGCATGCCAATTTGAGCTCGGACACAGACACACACACACAAACACACATACAAATACATGCAAGCACAGACACACACACACACACACACACACACATCTCTGGATTTATCATGCTCTATCTGCCACTGAGACTGCACTAGGACTCCATGAATGTCTTTCTGTTGCTTACAGCTGTCACCTCATGAGCTCTGCACGGAGGCTGTGATGCATGAAATGCATTTGTGGTGCAAGAGGTGTGTTCGCAGATGAAACTGGCTCTCCCTCTTTGCCTCCCCTTCTGAAGTTAATAACAACAAACGTGAATCTGAAATGCAACGTTTCTGTTATTGTTTCAGCCGAAATCCTCTACTCTTTTTGCTGTGAAGCAGAAATGATTTCGTATTGGATGTGGTCTGAATTTCATTTACCAGAATCCATTTGTCACGTTTATGTGACGCCGCGTGACTGCTTTCATTTCGCCTCACCTTGTGCAACTGCCTGCGCCAGGGTGGCGAGTGTGTTCCGTTTTCTTAAAATGTGAATTCTTCTGAATTCAGATGGGGAACAATAAACATTCTCAGTCCATTCTAGTTAATTTGCTTTGTCAGAGAAGAGGAAAGTATGAATCCCTTGAGGCCACGCTGGATGTAATTGTACCTCCCTCACAGTGGTGTTGAAGGAAATCTAGCACTCTCAGACACAGACAGACAGCTCAGACACGCTGACAGGGTCCAGGGTTTCCACATGATGGAATGCATTGCAATATTTCAATACATCAAATGAATGGAGATGTATGAGTAGCAGTCGGTACTTTTGTGCACTGCATGAATAAATGCATACCGATGTAACACTTGTTAAAAAACCCAATACAGAGTGGCAATATTTTTCACATATATTTTCACATCTGAGTAGGATTTCTGGAAACACACTGCCTACTTCAAAAAATTCCTTCTAGAAAAAAAATTCCTTCTAGAACCCAAAGGCCCATGGAAGAGTAAGGATGGTTTTGTCTTCTCTCTAAACATTACCTATGGACGATGCTGCCATCAAACTGACTGTCTAAGGAATAAAGCTACACTAAGTTAAAATGGTGTTTTAACTTAGCAAAGTAAGTGACCAGGCTGTTGTTGTCATTTGAATGAAATTCATCTGATAAATAAACAGAATGTTAGCCATAGATTATTGTTCCGTTAACCTACTATTAGAACTTCAATTAGTGCCAAAAACAATGTACAAAGGTGCTTCAATCAGCCTGGCTTTCAGAGCCAAACAAATAAATAAATAAATAACTCACAAAGAATCATGTTCAAATTGGCACAGCACTGACTTTCATTAGCCAAACTATCAAGCTTTACTCACACTGGGACTTGAGCGCTACGGTACCACACAGCTATCATCAAAAATTAGCCATATGGTTGCAATGGAAATGAAGCCCTGATGCTTATGCTACTGAGAGTAATTGCTGTTCCAGTTGTTTAGATATAAACAAAAAAACAGTAATAGTAAAAAAACATGTCACATTAAATCAGGAACATATGTAACAGAATGTTTAAAAAAATGGTACAGAAATAACTGTGAACCAACGCAAAAAGCCACAGAAAGATCATAGAACACAATTATGTGGTCGATTACACTAAGATTCTATTATACATCATACAAAATATTACACATTATAGTTGTCTTAAGTGATTATGGGATTGGGATAAGTGTGGAAACTTACACTTACGGTCACAAACATGCAATTATGGATTTTTCTTCACTTTCCACTTGAACATTTTCCTAAATAGATTCTGGACAGCTAAAAGAAAAACATTCGCTTAAAAGGGAAGTCAATGGAATATCAGGATTAGGTAAGACAGACATTTTTATTGACTAAAGACAAAATAAAGAGGCTGAGACACCTACCGAAGGTGTACCTGAACTTTTCTGGAGTTGCAGAAGGCCTACAAAGCACTTAGTGACCTGCATTATGTCTCTTAAATCAATGTTGTGCATGTTGCACAATGGGAGATGACATGTTGCAATCAAGAGCAATCAACATTAAGCAGAAGTCAATCACTGACAGCTTTGTACTGACAGCTTTGTGCCTCTCTGAATGAAAAGCTGGTCTCAAGCTAACCTCTCAGAATATAGGGCTTCTTTAAGCCAGAGTACTTGACTCCCCTGAGTATGATCACTAACTCACAGCTGTTTATTAAGTGAGTTTGAATGGAGCAACAGGCCCAACAGTTTGACATGGGGAACATGGCTCAGCGAACGAGGGCTAATTTGCCATAGTGCAAAAGAAAACAGTTTGAGGACAATATGTTTGCTTTACTTGAGCTGGATTTGCTAGACACACAGCAGTCAGACTTCAAAGCACAGCGAGCTTCAGTCAGCCCCAAAAAAGTGAAGGTAATTACTTGTGATCAAGCGAAATCTTGAGTGCAGCAGGAACATTTTGTCCTCCAGTGCCAAGTTTCAAGCACACATATTGTGCCGGAGTGGCTGGGTGTCGTTTATGATTCAGGGTCCTTGCTCTTTTGCTGACAGAAATGGGATACAGTCATTGTGACATCTTCTGCGTTCATTTTTCAAAAAGCGTCAAATCAAACATGCATGAGCCTGTGACAGCGCGGGCCTGGAAGTCCCTATCTGAGGGCGAAGCACTTAGAATGGCACAAGCTAGCTAATGCTTTGCACATCACATCCTAATGCCTCTATGGTCACATTGTCAGGCTGATAGCTGGAGGCAGCTTTCAACAAGCCACTCTTATGGGGACACAAACTAGAGTAGGCCCCCCACTATGCTCTTCCCAGATACGCTTGATAAAAAGCAGCCAAGAAACTTCAGTCTTTTTCTTTCTTTCTTTAACAAGATCATGAACTATGTACCAGAACAATGTTCGTGTAAGTTGGATAGGACCTAATTCCAAGAGTCACTGAAGCGTTTAGGGCTGCTGTTTAATTGAATTGTTCTTTTGGGATGTGAAGATATTCAGTGATAGAAGAGTATGTTGAACATTAGAAGTCAAGACTTATTAGTTTCATTTTGCTGTACTAGTCAGAGATAATTTTATAATTATATAATTATTACGCTGGGTTACACAACGAATTGCTTTTATATTCTGTATTGGACTCATGTATGCACTTCCATTTGTTTTGTCATTCCATTTCTTTGTAAAAAAAAAAAATATGACAAAAACAACTGCCTAAACTTTAGATTGTCATCCTGAGGGTGGCCAGGAGCTCAGGAGGTTATAAGAAGCCTTGCATTCTCTGGATGGCCCTCCCTCTCCCCCAAACATGGGCGTCTGTTATTGCATAACAGAATTAGGTCTCTAATAACTTTATATGAGCAGCAGTTGAGAAAGATGAAGTGATGCTTCATGTGCCTCTGAGGAAGTACATGCTTGCCTATGTCCTAGCCATAACTAAAATTACTGAAACAAAACCTCCAAAAATACAATGGACAAAAACAAAACACAATGCATGACAGATTTATCAGATTTAAATCATTGTCTCTATTTAACAATATTATATACTATGTAGTGTATGATACTTTTCTGTACAACAAATATGAACAAATGTGGTACAGTTCGAAAGTTTAGAATCTGTGCTGTCAGAGGAACTTTACTGCTTGTTTCAATGAGCTACAAGTGAGAAATAATATCGAATCACCTGTCACTTTTGTTATAGCTTGCGATAAGATTAAAGCCATGTTCATGAGAGGGCTGTCATCCTAACGCTATTCATTTGACACTAATTGTGAGAAAGCTCTATGTCACATGTGAGAAATAATCAGCAGGTTAATGAGTGCAGCTGACTTTACATGTTGTAATAAACAAACACTGCTGTGCAGATCCACTGTGAGGCACGTGGACACAGGCACAAAGCCTGACTTATGTTTGAGAGTGGGTGTGTGCAGCTGGTGACGAGAAGGCTGTGAACAAACGTGGGCCAAGTATTTCACAACTCCTCACAATAGTGCACTAACAGTTAAATGTCAACCCGTCAAAACACTGATTGGTGCTCGGACGCTTTTAAACAGAACTCTGGCTGTGAGGACAATGTTACTACAGGCAATAAAGAGAACAGTATCAAAGGAATACCTAACATGAGACGAAGAAGCAGACAACACATTCACTCTGGCTTCACACTATAGATCTGTACAAGATATCAAGTCTCAGATCAAATCAGCAGGTTTGACACTTTCTTAGCTTGAATTATGTTCCTCAATACGTTATGATTCTTAGTTGGTAAAGATGGTACCTATGAATTATACTATTACTATGCAATTACCGCTGTGTAAGCATGCATATATATATATATATATGCATGCTTACAAAGCATATATATAGCAATCACTGGTTCCCTGTCCAAACCTATTATAAATACATGGCTGGCTCCTGCATAAAGACTCGTAACAGTCTAGGTACTACAACCATCCAGGTCCTTAAGACCAATAAAACTCCTCTGGGCTTTAGAAGATGGCCAAAGCAATGTTCACATGTAACACACCCAGTGATTCCATTATTATCTCATTTCGCATTATCCACACAACCAGGCCCTCAACAACAATGCTGCCAGTTTTAGGTGTCCTTTTCCACATGCCTCATGGTCTCTGTGTCCTTACATGAGAACGGCACGACCAGGACGGAAGAGCTCCTGCCCCCTTGGTAAAGCTGATCCTCGACCTGGGGCCCCTGTCTGGAGTAGCGAGTAAAATAAACTCCTCTCCCAGACACATTCTCTATTCCTGACTCACACAAATTAGGCTACTGACATGAGGACATCACTTTGCCGAGCAGTTTTGGAATCTAAGCTGATAGAGGAGAGTCAAAGAAGACATGAAAGCAGCTTGGCACTAACTACTGCTGACATTTAATAAATAAATAAAACAACAACAACAAAAAACTTCTGTTCCTTTCTTTTTCCTCAGTGGACTGTTCTTACATGTTAAGTATATTTCTTTATATCTGAACAGAGGGGCAGTACTAAAACACAGTGCATCTAAGCAGAAGGCCCCTGGCCTTTAGGAGCTTCAAATTATCTTTCACCTTTGCACCAAAGGCAATTCACTCTGAAGAGAAAGGAAGCTTTTACATTATCAGTCTCCCCACAGCCGTGTAAACACTGTCTGAGATTATACAGTGCCTGAGAAGTGCTCAAACAGTTGTCACCAGACAGCAAAAAAAAAGCAAGCGCAAAGAGCAGACCCTAGATTACAGCAGGACACAGCAGTGAATGAAACCAAGCAATTTCTGAATGAAAGTGTAAACTTTCACAACCAGCTCAAATGGCACAATGGCAGAGGAGCGCAGTGCATTACAGCGTTATTACACCAAACAGCACGCATTCGGTTCTCATTTCTTATTGTAGACGAGAGATTTATTACTCAGACTTACAGGGTCTGGACCTCGACTCCCTGAGAAGAAGCTGCTTCAGGCCAGCAGCAGTCCTCGCCTACTCCTTGTCTCTCGTCTTCCAGTGGTAAAAGTCATGTCTGACTCGAATGGAGGGAGGAAAGGCTGTTATTTTCTCCCAAAGCGGTTCCCCCAAAGAACAATTCAAGAGCTGCTGAAACGCAGCATGGACCGAGAACTCTCGGCTTCTGAGACCGAGCCTCTCAACTTCTCTCCCCGCTGCCACCCCGAGCGAGGCTGTGCTACTGCAGAGCCACATTCGCCCCTCACATGTCTCTTTAAAAGCTGGTTATGAGTTAAGTGTTATCGAGGCACAAATGAAGCCTCTAACTTCGGGTGAAAATGAGCATGGCTGCTAAAGTCACATCTCTCCACAGCGCGAGGGTGAGGACACAGCAGCCCGGAGCTGAGTATCTGACAGCGGGCAGAACAATGAGCGCCACACCGCGCACCGTGTTCCTAACGCGGGGAGCAGCAACAACACCGTGGCGCACGAACCACATTAAAAACAAATTCCGCGTTCCTCGCTACTAAGTATCCCCAAACGCATACATATACACACATACACACACTCACATACTCGTCTTCAATCGCGGGCTGTTGTTTTACCTTCCAAAACGTTGTTAAACTCCGAGGCGAAGCCCAAAAGCTACCCGATTGTTGTCGGAGCGCAAAAACGCGGTCCCGGTGATCCGAAGGAGAGGAGCTACTTCTCTGCTTCTTTTAGTGACTGCTCCATTGTTAGCCGAGGTCGGAGCTAGCGCACAGGCTACAAACACGTTCAATGCAAAGAACACACACACACACAAAAAGCTCTCCAGCCATGAGGTGGCGGGAGGGGAAAAAAGGGATTCGGAACTTACTTTCAGATCCAGTCCAAAGCGACGGGGCTGGAAACAAAATATCCTCCCGAGCTGAAGACGCGTGCTATTTTTCTCCCGTACTTCACAAACACTGAATGTGTGTGTGTGTGTGTGGGGGGGGGGGCTCTCTCCGTTCGGCCACAGTGTGACTGCCTGAATCAACTAACGTAGCGCACGGCAAGTTGAAGTGTCAAATTACACGGGCTATTCTATTACCAGAGCCATGCTGCCGGCTGCTGACAAAATGTGTCCCAGAGTCGCGCTGCCTGCACCGGCCAGAGCACCAGCCTGGACCACCGGACCGGATTTACACGCTCTTTTCGTTTTGTAGGTTTTTTATGGCTTCATGTCAAAAGGCGCATTTTAGGATTTCTTTTGTTTTGGTAAACAAAAACACATAACAATGAAGGCAGGACTCATTATTATTATTACTTATATTTTTTTACATTTATAATCACGGTAGACTGCAAATTGAAATCAGATTTTTAGAATGTGGAGGGATTATAATAATTGATTATCTATGGATGTGCGTAAAGGAAAGGGGAAAAAAGGAAGGCGCAAAGAAGGACGTTTATTAAGACCGTAATTACTATATGAGGCTGCGCGCGCTGACAGATTGCTATTCATAGTGACACATTTTATCTTGTCACACACACGCACGCACACACACTCACACACACACACACATGCACGATCGCTTCGCGGGCAGCAAATCCCGTCTGCCCTTCTTTCTGTCGGCCCCCACAGATGGAGGGAATGCCTTTCGCTCCGTATTTTGCGAGTGGCCGCTCGGCGCTGGAGCTCTGAATAACAAAGACATGTTGGAGAGCAGCAGAGGCCTGGCGGTGACGTCAGGGAACAATGAGTCTCCCAGCAGTGCCGAGACACACAAGCCTCCTCCTCCTCCTCCTCCTCCTCCTGCTCCTCCTGCTCCAGTACTGCACGACTGAACTGCCCAGGGGGAGGCCACGCAGTTCCGAGTCTCTAGGAGTGCATCAGATAGAATCACTCATTGCACATGCTGACATTGAGTCTGGCCACCACCACTGCACACGCTTTCCATTGCGCCTCATGGAGTGGGTGTAGGAAAAAAGCTTCTCGTGCATTACATGTGCAAATGATGGCATGGATTCATAACTGATTAAAATAGTTTATAATACTGTATATTCAAATATATGTAATACAGGACAGCGGCGCATGCAGCTCATAGGTTATGAATACTAAATTTTTCAATTGGTCGCTATTATGACTTTTCGAAGAAGTTTTATTTACATGCTTCATTAGAAAGCATTCACAAAAATGGAAATAAACACATTTGTTCCCCTATTTTGAACAATTCATTTATAAAAAATATTTTTATAATATTGTATATTCACAAATATGGTAAAAAGGACAGTACAACATGCAGTGCATAATATATGAATACTACATTTTGTAATTGATCTGTATTATGACTTTTCTAAGCAGTCTTATTTATATTCTTGTTTAGTAAACATTCACTAAAATGGGCATAATAAACACCTTTGTTTTCTTATTTTTAACCATTTATTAATGAAAAAAGTTTGTAATATTGCATATCCAAATATATGGAACATAGGACAGTGGAACATGTAAGTCATAGGTTATAAAAAATCCATTTTAATTGATCACTATTATGACTTTTCTAAGTAGTCTTATTTACATGCTTAATTAAAAAGCTTTTGCTAAAAATTGGAACGCAACACCTTTCTTTCCCAATTTTGAAACATTCATTTGTGGTCCATAATACTCCAGTTCTGTCTGTTTCTGTGTGTAAAACATTCTTTCCAGTCCAGGAGTTATAAGAACTACTTTGGCTTTGTGTGTTTATGAGGGTTTAACCTGAATGTCTGTTCTTTTTTTCCCTGGGTTTCCTTTTCACTATGTTTCTTCAAGATCTGCCCGGCGCTTTCCAAAGAAACATTAGCCGTGTCTTCTGAACAGTGTCCTTAGCTTTTCCACTGCAAGGCTTTTGACACTAATGCATAGGGCCTTTTCTCTGAGCACTCTGTCTCAAGGACACTAGCTCCTGTACAGTTATCTAAGCTGGCAGGGATAAATCTGGCAGATGACATCATTGGTCTCAGGCCCTCATTCATTTTTATTTCTGTCCTGTTCTTAGAAGATGGTGATGTTCCAAATGACAAGAGAAAGGTGGTGCAGTCAATGTCAAAACACTGCTTTATGTGATCCATCTACACCAACACCCCACCCCCACCGCCAACCCACCCCACCTCGACATGAAAATGCTATATTTTGATGTTTTGATTATGTTCACTGTCAAAATAAATATATTAGAAATGTCTCCAGATCATTGAGATATGATCCTTAAAGAGTTTGGTCAGCAGCCGTGAAAGTAATTTAGCAGATGCTGAAGTTCTAGATAGAATTCACACAGACGAAGAATGAGATTTTGCACAGAGGGAAAAGTCTATGTAACATCAGTATCAAAGCATGGCTTTGGTTATGGTGAGCTACCCAGCGTCTATTGTCATATACCTTTCAGGCCACTCATAATGTCCTGTGCTATGGACCATTAATCATGGTTTTGTGAAGTCGGTGAAAGTCGCCAGGGTTCATCATGTCTGGGTGGAAGAAAACACAAGCAGTCAATGAACAGCACACTTCAGTTCAAAGCCAGTTGTTGCACGAACTCCCGGTGTTCACGGGTAAGCCCTCAACTCTGGCGTTCTGAAACAATACGTCCAGATGGCTGCCAAGAAGATGGATGGACTATAGGTGGAGTGACTTCAGCTTGACTGAATCGCTGTATAATTTTACACATATACACAGATGTGAGGACTAGGGGTGGAACTTAATGTTCAGATTACATGCTTTGGAAAATGCATAAATGCCATACATCAAATGATAGAGAATAACTTAATTTATTATTATTGGAGCTAGAAAATGTAATGCTTACAGTTGTTTGATTTATTTTACATACAGCTGCTGTTCATTGGTTTCCTAATGGCCCTCGATGGCCCACCTAATGTCGAATGTTATCCATTGTTTTTTTGGGCTTTTTGCCCTTGTGTCCACAGTCCATTTTTAAAAAGTCACTTGCACCGTTCGTTCAAGTTTCACCACGCTAAGTTGTGTCTCAGCCTGGGGTGAGTTTGACCGGACCAATGCAGTGCATCTTAGTTCAGCTAATTCCCTGACAATCACAGCGAAAATGATTGATGCTGCTGGGGTTTCAATGCTACATGATGGAAGGAGAGTTTCAGTTCTGCTGACATAAGCTTTCACACACAGGCCAGGCTTTCACAGATTATTTACAGCTCCTATCTGCTTTACACAGTGCTCTGTCGCCCTTGCAGACCTCTGACAAGGAAATATAGGCTCCTCTGGTAAACCTCCTTTAATGAGGTAGGATAAGACAATATTATGAAAACGTGTAACAAAGTAAGGTCAGAAATGCAGATGAAGGGACGATCAGGTGGGCACTGGGCAAGGTGTTGCAGAACTGTACAAAGATTAGCCCTCACAGAAAGGCAGAGGTGCGCAATGTATTTGACAACAAGACACAAGAGAAATCCGTTTAAGTACACTATTGATCCTCTTTGGAGCACAGCCCAGCCACTGAAAGTAGAGGCAGGGGCGAGAGAGAGAAAGAGGGAGAGGGAGAGGGAGAGAGAGAGAGATGCATCTGGCCAACTATTTGCACGAGTGGAAGAGGAACTCTCTTGGAGACTCTCTCTCCCTCTTTTATTTCAGTGAAAAATGTGAGCGGTGGTAGATAAAGCAGACAGCCTGTGCCCCATGCTGACTGGCTCGGCTGGCTTTGGAGAGGGTAGAGGCAATCAATGTGTGCTCACAATAGAGCAAGAGCACTGAGAGAGCTAACTGCTCCCTCAGGCCATGCACGAAGGAGGAGAGAGGGGGAGGGAGAGTTAGCAAGTGTGTGTGTGTGTGTGTGTGTGTGTGTGTGTGTGTGTATGTGTGTTGGAGGGGGCTGCAGAGACAGAGAGTGAGTTAAGGTCCATTTTGAACTTCTTAATGAAGAACTAAGATTGGAGCTTGTTTATTTTCCCATCTCATCCCTAACTAAGAGTAAATTGAGTTCAGCCCAGATCCATCAACTGATTTATTATGATTTTTTTATATAAATGACACTAAAAGTGTTCATCTTAACCCCTTAAATGATCAGCCTTACTTTATTTTCCAGCTTTTATTTAGTACTATTCAGCAGTTACTGAGTTAGGAGAGAGGCATGGAAGCCACATGTATATATACCTTCACCAAGCATTGTGTAGTTTCACGTTCTGCCAGGATAACAGCTCAGGGCATGTACTTCACTAAATGTTCCTCAAAACTTTCCTGATGAGCTTTTGCGTTGTGGCAGAGCACATTATTCGACTGAAAGAGGCCGAAAGAGGGAATATCCTTGCCATGAAGGAGTGTACTTACTCTCCAACACTTTGCATCAATATAGCCACATGAATGACAGGACCCAAAGTTTCCCAGCAGAACGCTGCCCAGAGCATGACACTGTCTCACCCTCCCTTCTTCTCATAGTGCATCCTGGTGGCATCTAATGCACATGTGCCCAACCATCCACATGAGGTAAAAGAAAGTTATCTTCAAACCAGACTACCTTTTTCCATTCCTCCAAGGTGGTCTGCAACTTCCACTGCTCCCTGACTGTAAGTGTTTGTCTGACAGGGCCCTGGTGGAGCACTAACTCCATCTCTGATAGAGTCTTAGTCTCTTAATTTTATGTTCAAGCTTACTAGAGTGAGGCCCATGTTTTCTTGTGGACTAAAAGGTACCCATGTACGTATGTTATGCTGGTTATGTAAATATATATGTAAATATAAATGTAAATGTCCATGGTTCAGATCTGATGCTCATGCTCCCACTGTTTGCACTTTCGGTGTTGGACAGGGGTCAGCACTGTGACTATGCAGTCCCATATGCATCATGCTGCAATGCAAAGCCAACATTATCTCTTCAGCAGCTCTTCTATGGAATACAATCCAAAAGGGCTCACCTCTGCTCCTCACATCAGTGAGCAGCCACATGCCTTCTCCTAGATGGTAATAAAAACCCATCAGAAAAACAGACAGAAAAACAAACTGTTCCTAACAGTGATGCAAAATCTCTAAAGCAATAAAATGATTCCAGAGGCCCATTTATTACCTTTTTCTTGTATGCTTTTATTCCCCTAAAGCCTATCTATAACTCGAATGTGGTTTTATGTATCAAACATTTATGTTACAAATATAGTAGTAGTAACTTATTGCCATCTACTCTTGACATAATCATGTTGTTGTAGAATCTAACTAATGTCCAGGCACGTTTCACTATTGAAATAGTACACATAAATATGAAATATGAAGGCTGACATGCTGAATTAATGGTCATCATAAATTTATTTGCCTCAACTGAACACCATTATTTTGATTCTGACAGAACACGGAGTAAACTCCTTGCAGCTGAAAAGGGGCATCTAAAAATTCGGATTTCCTAAAGCTATTCAGTCCCTTCTCAGTAAGACAGAAAATGTGTAAGGATATCCGAGAAAGGATATTCAAGATATTCAGTAGCGGTGTGCCACTGAAGGTGTCTTGTATTATTTAGAATGACAATAATCAAATTATTGCTTTGCTGCTGCAAACAGGTTTGCATTGATCTACACAGCCTTTTACATCTGTCAGGCCTCAACTCGGGGATTTTGCTAATCTGTCAGATTTCTCTCTGGGAGCATAATTCCCAGCAGGCCTTTGATATTTCCAAAAAGAATTTGGGAGATAAACAATTGAATGTATAATAAAATACTGTGATTTTCAGTCACCATCCAGCCTGCATGTGAAAGACGCAGAGTCACTCTGGTATTTTTAACTACTGCCTTGTTAGATACCCATTTCAAAAGGCAAATCCCACTTGTTGGCCAGTTCGCTTTCTGAGAGCTGAGCCGTGAAACCATTATTGCAGCCTCCTGAAAATCTAGGAGCAGAAAACAGGATATCATATAAAAGCCTGAAAAAAGGACTAAGAAAAAAACACATGAAGAAAAAGATCATATCAAACAGAAACAACAGGAGATAAGACCAAACATAAAAACAAGTGGAAAGTGTGTCTGTATCTAGTGCCTGTGCTATTCCCCGTGCATAATATTCACATGAATTCATGAATACTCTCGTTTGTTATAGCTGTGGAATAGCTGCAGTGCTGAGAGCCTGAATCTCCTCCCTATGAATTAAATAAAAGCCTTGTCTGAGAATGACCAGCATTTTCTCAGAGCCTTTGGATATGGATCATATTACCGGAGCACTGACATGAACAGACAGGTTGAGACTGAGAATACTTTTCTGGGCATGACATCATGTTGGTAGCATGATGCCAGCAGACAATTAAGCCTCAGTTTAAGACTTCTTTGTTGGTACATTATTGATGTTTGCAAAATCTTATATCTATATCTTTGTCATTTTGATCTTTTTACCGTTTAACAACATGCTTGTTTGTCCTTTAAAATGTCTTCTGAGCATGGACCAATAGTGCAATATCTTCTAAAAGCTAGAAAAGATCTTGTTACATTAGTTTACATTAAGCTAAGAGTGTTTTTCCTACTCCTGTAAAGTTACCTTTTAGAGATAAGCGGAAACAGTAGTTGATTTGTAACTTTATAAACTTTTGAAAAAGCAAATATTGGTTAGAATCTGTTTTTTCTCAGGATTTGCTGGTTGTGGCAAAAATATCAACAGAAGCGAATCGAAGCAAAGCCAGATAGGTCTGCCTGCCCGACTCACTTCTGAACATTTCTAAAGGTTTCATTGGTTCACCTCACTTACAAGAAGGTCAGAAGAAAGCACATGCGTCATGAGACCTCTAGTTTGGGGAGTCCAGGCATGTTTCACCAGTACAACAAGTGGGCGCTTCAATTGGGCAATTAGTGTACAAGTGGCATGAAAACATGCTAATGAAGTTAATCCTTCAAAAGAGTGATGGCTCTCAGGCTCTGATGATTCAATGACAGCGATGCTAATACCTCCTGCCAACCAGACTGGGGGACAGGGGGATGCACAATAGACTCTTACGCAGCCTCTGAGATTGTGTCATTGTGTGGGATGAAATTAACTCGCGCTCAGTTGCTAGAGAGGGCGGTCCTTCCTCTATGCTCAGTGCTACATGAAAGACAGGGCTGCCTCAAAGATCTTACACCATCATAAAAGATAAGCAGTGTAAAGACTCAGAGAGATGACAGAGAGATGGTCTAAATGTACTGCCTGCATTATGCTTTTGATTTCCTGCATAGCCTCTGTCTGGGTACAAGTTTTCACTGGGATTGACCTGGAATTCAAAAACCATGCATTTATCAAAGCTTTCTATTCCAAATAGTTCAGCCAACAAATTAAATCAACTGAGAATGCGACAGCTATCATTGCAGGGACCTCCTTCTAATGTGCTTGCTGCTAGTAATTTATGATCTCTTTATTTTAAGTTGCATGGCGATGAAGTAATATTATTTAGATGAAATGAGATGAGGCTACCTCAATTGTAACATGTACTTAGTACCACTGTAATGAACTGTAAGTGCTCGTATCTAATGTTGATCCCACTTCATCTAGAGAGTTTTATCTCCTGACCCCTTGCTTTACCCTTGGGCCTTTCCATCTCCCTCCAGGGAGATGGCATTTGGGAACTTGCCCTGATACTACAGAGAAGACTGACATCTGCTGGCTGAGCACCAGTAAAATAAGCAGAGTGTAGAGGGGGCATCACCCAACCTCTGCTTTGCCTCAGGTTAAAGCTCAGGAGTGATGGACATCTCCAAATGAACTGGACAGGCGGTCTACAAGGCATGACTCAGCTTAATGCACAGATAGTGCTTAGTCACACTCACACATAAGCAAAATGCAGTCTTGGTATCTCAATGAAACCATACGTCCACATTCATCATGAAAGTGATCATTCTGTCATATGTGAACACACCACAGTGTGAAATTCTTTCTCTATATTTAACCCATTCACCAAGTAAAGCAGCGGGCTGGCAGGAACACAGTGCCTGGGGAGCAGTGTGTGGGGACAGTACCTTCCTCAGGGCATCTCAGTGGTGATTTGCAGTCTTGGGAATCAAACCCACAACTTCCTGATTGCAGGGCGAACACCCGAACCAGTAGGACACCAGCTGCCCTTTTTCTCACAAGTTTTCTGTCAAATGCTTATATTGTGCATTATGCAATCACATAACATACTCACAAAAGCATCATAAGAATAATAAAGGTTCAAGAGTTAAGCAAGTAATTAATATGCCATCTGTATAATATTGCAGTATCAATATTGAAGTATCATATTGTCAGTATTGCTCACCTCTACCAGGATGCTCAACCTCTGCTCTACAATTCATTAAAAGTATTTGTTACAGTAAATGGTCATTTGCAAACTCTCATTTCTTTAACTTGTCTATTTCACATTGCAGTCCATTGTATTAATTATAACGACTGGGTTAAATGAACCTGGAATATTAAGGATTTACACGCTGGAAAAGTAAGTAACATGGAGTCCAGACACCAGCATTCTTGGTATAGTCATGAAATTATGATCCTTCACTTTGTACAGAATCAGCACTACATTTTGCTTAGATAGCTTTTTTAAAATATCTCCTTAAATATCTCTTTATCCAGGACCTGGCCGCAACCCTGTTAAGCTGGGCATACACTGTACGATTGTTTCAGTCGCGTTATTCAGCTCCTGCTAAAACTGTACGACTGAATCGCAGGGGTTAGAATTTCGTAGCTCATGATTCGTGTTCTCACACTATACGACCCGATGCTCAGATGCGACATGTGTAGGTAGATCAGAGACAAAGGATTTAGATTTTTTTAATTTACTTAGAAACTAAAGTAGTAAATAACAGAAAATGCCCTTTATAAGTACTAGCAAAAAACGTCATTAAATAAATACAAAAATATCTTGCATCAATTTGTGCAAACAGTTCTGCACCACGCCACAACATTGAGGTACGAAAGTCACATTATTATAGTCTTATTGCAATTGAGCAGCAGTGTCCATCCAACTCTTTTCATGGTTGTTGCGGTCGTGATCATTTTGTGAGGCCACATCGAAAAGGCTTGGATGAGCTTGCAAAAAATTCTACAAGTTGGGCCTCCATCACTTGTGTCCAGGTCACACGCTGCGCTGCCATGCTGCTCCGCCTTCTTCACTTCCATTTTTGTGTTGGCGCATGTGCAGTGTGACAGGTTGCGTTAAAGCGGCTCGTGGCACTGCTTTAATGGTGCGATACCCTCATGAAGGGCGATCAGGATTTCAAACAGGTTTGATTTTCTTGCTGTACGATTGCTGATCGAGAGATGGTCGTGAGATGTTAATCACTTCTCAGTACTCCCTGTATAGTACCACGATGCACAACACACGATTAAGGCGAAACTTGGCCTGATCCCCAAAATGGTCGCACGATTAAAAAAATAATCTCAAAATGGGCCTAAAATCGCATAGTATGCCCAGCTTTAGTTTGCATCATAGTCAAAGTAGTTACTGTATAATATGCTTTGGAGACTAATAACCCTGAAATCTCAAGGATTTTACTTCTCAATACATTATGCCATAAGCTTAGCCTTAATGACACATTTTACAGAAAATTTATGTCTTGTTGTTTATCACGTTAGCCTCTTAGCTCCAGTTACCACCAAGGTAACACAATTAGGATGGCAAAATAAAGAAACTAAATTTCTACACCAAACGTGGGTTGTCTGATCACCTAAATCTAGGGTAAGAAGAAAATTTTTATCCTCCTGAAGAGGCATCTAATGCACTTTTTATCTTCTTGAACTACTCCTATATAAAGAGTTTAGCACTTAGAACACTACTCTAGTTCTCACACTGTCCTGAAGTGTTTCCTCATATTGTAGGTTGCTTTGAATAAAAGCATCTGCAAAATGAAGAGAACGTAATGTGCAAATTTATAGAATCATCCCAGAACTGACTAACCAAAGGCAGTGAAATCCATGCAAGGTCAGAAGGCCCATCAAACTACGTGAGCCATCAAATATTTCCACAAGACGTATGTGAGTACTGCATATTCTGATTATTTTAGATACTTTCATTGCTGCTATTCCTGAAAATGACAAATGTCGTATTGACTCACACACACATACACACACTCACGGACCACATTTGTCACTAGCTGACAGGACAGTTTAAAAAAAAACCTGGTAGACAGGGGTGTATCAAGCTTTCCAAAAGTGGGGGTATTCTGAGATGGGGAAGCCAAATTCCAACTACAATCTGACCCGTGTAGCATTGTTTTAATCTAACAAAAATGGGGGGGGGGATTCCATCCCTGCTGGTAGGGGTTATGTGTCTTGTGTCATTTGGTTTGCTGGAGAATACAGCTAGTTAGCTAGCAACCATGCAAGCACTGTCAGTTCAAGCAACAGTTTTTTTTTTTAAATTCATAATGAAAAGTGAAACAAATGAATGAAAAAAAAAAAATCTGTTCCTAATCACAAGAATAAATCTCTGCTAGCTGTCTCGGCCACATGTGGTAACTTTGGCATGTGCTTGCATTCGCAACAAATGCCTACTTTGGTTCTTGCTTCTTACATCACATGCAATAAATGAGGCGAATTCCAGCCCTGCCCTGAGGCACTCAACTCAGAGGGACCACAGCATATCAAAAGATAATTGGTCAGTTGTGCCGGGGTTGATATCATAATGAATTCTGAAATACATTCTGTGTGCACACTGGACTGTCACACTAAAGAATAACAGCTGTAATGTCAGTAATGTTATGTCAAGATTGAATGAAAGCAGCAGCCTCTTGCTGTTTTTTGACACAAGGAAGCCAGCCCTGCCCCAGAAATCAATCCGACGCTCCACAAGACTCCAGTGACGTAATTAATTAGTCATGGAAGTGTGTTGGGTGGAGCGACCCAGCACACAGAGAAATATGAATCACAGATGTTTATTTGTTTATGCTTGCAGATCATTAGATGTTTCTCACAACGCTTACATTCTGTATGGTGAGTGCTGAGCCTATAGCTAATGTGAGTAAACAGCTAACAGTATGAGCTTTTGCTCCTGGAATACGGCTTGAAAAATCAATTTCTTTGTGACATGCCTAGCCCTCAGTGGAGCCTTTAGTAAGCCAAGGTGGTTTGGGCACTTGAATAAAAGAAACATATGTGAAAACATGAAACAGGGACATTGCAAGACAACAGACAATCAGCTCTATTACTTGCTTTGCTTTTATTTACTGTAGTAGTAACTCACAATCACCAGGATCCAAAAGGGATGTTCATCTTTTTGCCTTTTACTGACAATCTATGGATAGTGCACAGCAATATGGTGCTTAATATTTATCAGTTTCTAAGAAATAAGAAATAAGCAAGTAAATATGCTGGTGGAATAATATTAAAACTACCAACAGATTTCAGCATCTGAAACAAACCCTTTTTGTCATGCTGTGATCAGCAAACGAACTAACAATGGATAGAATAGCAAGTTCTCTTCACACCTTAGAAAAATTTTGAGGAAATTCTCCTGTATTATGAAGTCTTTTTTTGTTCTGTTTTCACTTCCTTTTTATGACTCATATGAGTGTCACTTACCACATACAGTATGTTCTCATTTTCTCACTTTCATTTTTTACAAACCCCCAAATTTGTTCATCTGGCACATGCAATTTTTACTCTGTCTAACATTTTCACATGCACAAAGGCTGGGTGAGAAATTCAGTAGAAGCTCCTGGGCCAGCCTAACAAGTAGCGCTTAGCTTAAATACACTGACTCGCTGTGACACTGCCTGATATGAGGAGCGCGTGTGGTACACCACATTATTTCATTTCTCATCCACGGCTTGCATTCAAATCTGGTTTCGATCAATACTGAAGTGACACCCCCACCACAAAATTCATTGTGGGTAGCCAATGGTTTTGTAAGAAATCATCTGCACTAGCAGCACAATATGTCAGCTATATCTAGAGTGTCTCAGCCCAGTGTGAGCACTCTTGGAAAATATTTATTATTCAGTCAAAAAATCAGTGATACCCACATCTGCGATGGATTGGAATGATATGGAGTCGTACAAAATAGTGGTTGTAGTCAAGACAAGTCAAAATGCCTTGTGTGGTATTAAATCAGTTGTGTCTCTGGGCATGAGACTGGACTGATCAAAGCTTAAGCTGGACTGATATGGGACACTGGAGGATGGAAACTTGAAAGAGGGCATCTCCTCGGCCCGTCCGCTTACAGCTCTCGGCACTGTTAGGAATGTGTTGCCTGGTAACAGCCACAGCAAACACCACACCTGGCAGCTCCACTGTTCCAACAGGAAACCACAACACTCAGCAAACCCAGCCCACTGCACGCACACACACACACACACACACACACACACACACACACACACACACACACACATGCCTTTTCAACCAGAAAGCCAAAGAGGAAATATCTGCTCCTGCACAAAAGTGCACTTAGTTCCTCATCAAAACAATTTGGAGCATGATCGTTTAGAAAGACGAGTCCACAAGTTTTCTCTATTATATCCCTTTAGCCATCCTTTCGCTTTCCTTCTCCCATTTGGAGGACTGCATGCACAATTAACACACCCTAATTTATGGCCATTACCAATGAGGAGTGTAGTATTTTGTCCATTATGGCGGTTCCCCAGACTCCCTCTCTCTCACTCGGCCATCAATTTATTGTTATTGTTGGCGGTTCAGCTGAAGCTTCTGTATTGATTTCTCACCCTGAGAGAAGATAAGGTGGAGAATCGAGATGGATTCCATATCTATTATCTAATGGAATTCCTCCTCTTAGAAAGGCCATGGATTTTCTGCCATTGAACCTCTGCAAAAGAGAGTGGGGGACAGAGTAGCTCCTGCAGCCCAGAATAACTCCCCATTGGATGGATTAATGTGTGCGGCACAATGCAGCTGAGAAAGGCTGGAGGCTGGTCCATATGGGCCGTGGAAAGTAGCATTTTCTAAGAAGAGACTGCACTTTGTCATAAATGTTTATTGACTGGGAGCAGTCTTGGTGTTCCCGTTAGTACATATACAAATACCGTGTATGTCTTTACTCTTTCTGCAGGAATACACCATACAGCACTGCTCCAGCCTACATAAAGTTTCCCAATGGTTGTTATATGTCAGGTAGTTCTGTTGCATTTAGTTTCACCTCAACTGATGAACACAACATTTTGCTAGATACCGCACAACAAAGAACTGCACTATTAAAAAAGGAGCTTCCAATAATAAGCTACTTCTGGTTCTCTGAAGAACCTTTTAATTAGAAAGTGAGAACATGGTGTTGTTTATTGGTAGAAATCATATTACAATATGAGACATGATGTTTTCTGAGCACATGATGGATACTTTACAACAAACTGAACAATAGGTCTTGTTTAATTGTATTCATTGCTGGGTAGTGTTGCAAATTTAAAATAACATTTATTGCATCCTTTGATTTTGACAGTTTTTAAATGCTTTTATATGTTTGTGCACATTTATACATGCAGAGGCATCTCGTGTTGTATTTTTTTTAAGTGTCGTGAGGTTATCTTTTTAACATTTTTGCCCACCTTTACTTTCAGCGGGTGATTCTTCAAAGAGACAGTTTTGTAAATGATGTGCAAGTGGTGTTAAAGTTGAAATCTCCATATCTGCTAAATTATTCCTAAACAATTATACGTGCAAACCAAAACCCTTTTGGGATCTTTATTTTTAGTTTACACGTAAAGAGTCATCTTTTTGAAATCTTGAAACCATTATAATACCACAACAGATTGGATATATTGCCTCTAAGTATATAATGCACTGCAGATTAATATTCATGTTCTCCTGACAGTGAGCGAAGAGAGTGAGGGAGACAGACAGAAGGAACATCATGTTCTTCAAATGGAGGCTGCTAGAGACAGACTGCTGTCTCCATCAAAGCCTCAGTTTGAGCTGTCTTAAAAGCAGTCTCTCCAGATTCTGATGACGTCCAGAGAATCAGTCTTACAGAGTGGATGAAAGATAAGCACAGCATGGCTAAAGCTCACTTCCACTGTCCACACGACTACTCTTGAAATCAGACTTGTGACATGCTGCTTTATTATAGTATCAGGGAATCCTCTGAGCTCCTCTTTTTTAATCAAAAACAGAACAGTATTGACTGATCCTGTACAAAAAATGGCTCTGTATTTCATTTTTAATATCCACAAGGCAGTAAGTAGTATTTCATCCTCAACAAGAAGTACTTTGAGAAGCAACTGGCGCCATCCTTTGTGTGCTGCCTTGTACTCTAGTTTGTATTTTAAACAAGATCTCCCATCAGAACAGTAAATCCTTGACAAAAACATTGCCATTTTTGTTTTCATCTGATAAAGAGGCTACCCCATTTTTAGGCGCAGCAATGTTTACATGTGAGAGTTTTCCTAAGGCACTGTTTCAGAGCTTGGACAGCAATCTCATTATTCTTTAAACTAAATAGCTGGCTTTATTATAGAAATCTGAAAAATGTGGCCATGAAAACAAGGTCTTCACTTCATATGATATTTGATATCTGATATCTGAATCGTATCAACACACACACACACACACACTCACACATATACGATATATAACATTAAACCACTAGCTAATATCATGTAATCTCTCCAGATTTGATCCCTGCTCACTTGTTGCTGAAGATGTCCCATTTTATTTTGTGGCTGTTGTATGTGTATGCATTCTATATTCTATAGTGTGTCACATTATTTTATAATCTATTTTATAATCTATAAGTATTGCTTGCTTGGTTCTGAAAGAATAATCTACTTTAATGACATGAAGTGATTTAAATTAAAGAACAATGAACGGTAAAATTCAGAATTACTTTACAAACATTCACTTTACATATTCTGAAGGATCCTGGGATTCCACACAACACACATCTGCAAGCTATTATATCTGCCAAAAACCTAAAAGGCATGAAACATTCAGAAATGAACCAAGAAGAACATGCTGTACATGGATTGTGCCGTCTATCAAAGGATAAGGAAACTGGGAGTGAGTAGTATTTACAGAGGTGGGAAAATATAGGCTGTGTGCTTGGTGAGTACCCGAAAGGGGCAAAAGCATTTACCTCCAGTTAAAATATATATAAGCAGAATCCAAGCCATACAGTCACATGTGTACCATTTCAAAAGATAAGGTACAGTATTGGGTGAGCAAATCCTCATGGATTGACAAACAAAGAAACCATTGATAAAAACAGTCTTTTCAGTTCCCTGTTCTTTGCCTCCTTGGGCTGGTGTGCATTGTGTACAACTGCCTTTAATTCAATTTATGTTTTTATCATTTATTTCACTTATTATTTTTTTACATTATGTATTTTCTTTACTACTCCCAGGCTCCCCCCAGGTACTGAAAATGTGTCTTTACTTTATATGTATTTGTATAACCAGAACTAAGACAGATTGTGATTATGTGATAAAGTGATAATCACAGTGGGACTGGGATGAAAAAATGTTTCTCTGGGTCTGACTGGCCCACCACACACAACTGTTCCCACCATTCTTCAGTACACACTCACGAGACACAAAGCTGGAATCAGCACAAAACACTTTAGTTTACTGGCTGTGGAAAACGCCAATAAACTAAATATTGAAAAAAATATTGAAAAAGTCAATATACTACATTTTATCTTGTATTTTCACTTATCTTGAGGTTCACTTATGACCTTTATGAACCAAAAAACATTATTCATTTGTACACAACCAATTTTCAATCTGTCTTTCTATTTCTTAGAAGTGTTTTTACCACTGTGCCTTTAAGATTGATATATATCAATACATTTTTTCTGATTGGCTTCTTCTCTGATTGGCCTCATTTAATGAGTACAGAGTGTAACACTCTTTAGAACTTAAATGGATGGGGCCAAACTTTTGTAGGCTGAATCGACAGATGCTTGTAAATGTTGTGTTTTTGTGGCATCACAATTCAAAATGCTTTTGCATGTATTTAATTCATATATATTGACTGTAAGAACTGTAAGATTGTGAATAGTACCCCTTTCAACAAATATTTACATAGTTCATTAAAGTTCATTTTACAAAGGCTAGATAATAAATGTTTTTTCAAGATATGAGCCCTTTAATATAATAACTGACTTCTGAGTTGCTTTCTATGATTCTGTAATGAGAAAAAAGTGTGTATACAAAAGTGAGTACAACAGGCAATTCGCTGTTTAAGCAGGAATAGCAGCATGTTAATGGTTTGCTTTATAGATGAGGGAGTTTAGTTGTAAGAAACACTTACCAAGTTAATAACGATCTTGTTAAGTAAAGTCAAATCATATTTTAATCCCAGCTAATTACTGAGCACCAAACGAATAATCTTGACCTTTTTCAAGGTCAAAATAGAAGCATTACCCAGACAAACAGGAGGAACAGGGATGAATTCCTCTATATTTCTTGTCTATTTTTAACCTTCCATGCCATTAGCTTTAAATGTTTAAATGGAATTTGAGTGACTCTTCAATTCCTCTGAGTCTCAGAATAATCTGTGCCTACTTACAGGTGAGTCAGTGGTGTGGGCGAGGACAAGATTTATGATAGTGCTGCCACAGTCATTCACCACGCCCCATGACGTACGTCTGATAAGAGTGTCCTGTGTCCTTTGTAATGCACCACCTACAGTGACAAATGAAACTATAAAACTTGGATCCCATTCTCTGCCTGCATCCAGCCATATCCAGCCTCTCAGACAGGACTACTCTATGAGGGAATGAGGTACCCTTAGTTGGTAAATGAATGTCAAGAGCAATTAAAGGTTCCCAATAATAATGGCGAGCAGACGGCCAAAAGCGGAGGCGGGTCACGGGTTGCGCATGTATCACCAGGATTAGAGCGGCGGAGACTCGACACTGCAGACAAGGACGTCCTGAGGGCATGGGCAGAACACACTCTCCAGAGAACACATGGCCAATGAACTAACTAATGCTAAGAGCATCGCGCTACTGAATGCGCATCAACAAAAGGCAGAATATTTTAGCCCCCGTGTTAACACTGCACTAATTTATAGTTATGAAAGTTAATTAGTATGTTCACATTTACATAGGACTCTCAAAAGCTGGCACTAATGGTGATAGAAAATGTTTTACTTGCTTTTGTATTGGCCTTTTGGTTTGAATGCATTTGTTTCTCACAAATAACAAGACCCGTAATCATGCACTATGCACATCATCCATCACCAGCCACAGCAGCAAATCATCATCCACGAACAGGACTGAGTTTGTGAACCTGAGTAACAGAACAAGTATTTGAACTAAGTGACTTGAATCCACATTAGTTATACAAAAAGACTGTGCTTTGATCATAAATGCTTTCAAAAAGTTAACATAACAGTGAGCGTTGAGTTTCTAACCTTGAGGTGCATGAAAGGTCACTCGTTTCAGCAGACAGAGAATTATGCAAGGCAGTTGTAACAAGAAAGGGTACATTGCATGCGCACTTATTGTAAGACTTGGCAATATGATGTCATTCAAGAGTAATGGGATATAATTTTCTACTCTAGCTGCATTTTAAACTTTATTACTGCTACACATCCTCAGACAGAAATTGGAGCTGTTACAAGACCAATAAAAAACCCCAATTTTGTTGGATTTTTTTGGATTGTAGGAAACACCACAATTGTGAATATACAATTCAGGTGTTGTTTTTATTAGTTTTACAATATCAATAATAGATAACAAAATACAGTTTGGAAGAGGATGTCACAACCATATTGAGGAGCCTGTTTAATGGAAAACATCAGTTCTCAAAATTTAAAGCATTTACTCTTCAACATGGTCCATATATGAAAATTAACATGCAAAAATAGCCCATTTAGCCCATTTTCATTAATTTAGCTCATGCCCAGAAACAAAACATCCTATATTATTACAAGGGAAAAAGTGAGATTATAAAGCAACCAGTATAAAGACAATGTCACACCAATATTATAAGTGAAGGTTGGTGCTCCAAAACACTTTAACCTGCTACTTGCAGTGGAGACACTTTCACCAGAAACATGCACAAACAGGTTATGAACATCCACTGCAACCAGTATGTCATAATACATAAGGTATCAAAGTACAATAAGGGATTAGTGTAAACTAAATCTTATTATTATTGAAACATCAGTTCAGGCTGGCGTGCATATTTTTGTCCACTGGAACCTTTTTCGTTTGTGTATTACAATGACTGTAATTCAACTGACGGCAACAGCCTTACAACAGACAGAGCCGCGCTAAATGTTGTAGGCCTTTGATACTGTGTGGCAAAAAAGGCACAGCATGTTCTGATTTTGCACGTTCATGCAACTCATAACATCAGAATGAAGGTGAGTTCACCCTTGTCATGTAAATTATTGAGAACAACAAGGTAGTGACATCTTTTAACACACACTGATATTTTTCCATTTATTTTATCTTCAGAAATGGAAAGTAGAAATCAACACACTCTGTTCTGTCCGTGATTGAACAGCACGCTGTTAAAGCTTGACAGTGGTAATGCGCGATACCGATAGATGCCAACAGTGATTGGAGCGCTAAGAAAATGAGGGTAGGTGTGGAACTATTTTTTGACTATAGTCACATGTTTTGACTAAATCGCATGTTTAGGAATGGCAAGGGTAGGTTTTTTTCAGGAATCTGATATAATGACAAGACCCACAGGTAATTTCATTCACTCCAAAGATGCAAAAATCTTTTTATCACATTTTATTGGGTACACCTGTGATGGGCATGCCTGAGAGACCTGTATGATAGAAAGTTACCATGAGTGCTTTTCTGTAAATTTTTCTGAGTAGGTTTTTATTTCTGGTACTTGCTAATGGCCCTTTGGCACCCAAGGCCCCAAGGCTCACTAAATTTGGTAGACCCAGCCCTTCTCAACAGCAAAAAATAAGATGGGAAAAAAATCCAGAAAATGGTCCATTTATGTGCTTATGTTTGTTCACAAATACAGTCATTCAAGCTGCAACAATTTCTTATGCAAGTACGTTTTCCGCCATACAGCATTCACAGTTAAAATGATCCTACCAAATAAGTTGTAGTGTCAAGACAAGTATTCCTACATTTTAAATGTGGCAGTGACTCCCTAATACATTACAATTTAATGTACATACCATTAGTCTGACCAGGTGTGAACACAATGTTTCAGCTCTGAATTGAGCACCTTTCGAGAGAACCTTTAACAGCATAAAGCATTCGCTTTCAGTGCCTCCATATTAATTACCTGAAGCTCAGAATTCCCAGGTGCTTTAAATCCACAGTGCCCTAATCAAATTTAGCAGGGACTTAAATTAGTCCTAAAGAGGGCAGACATACTGCTGTGTACATTTGCACTTCATTATTTGTAACTCCTTTATTTTTGCATCCTGGAAAGAAAAGGAGGCTGAGACTAATTGGCAGGCAGCCTTAACAGGACAGTGAAAAATAAGAGAGCTCTGCTGCAAGGAGACAAAGCCATGTTAGCACGGCAACCCTTTCTACAACAACAGACTGAATCAATGTGGCTAACACCACACCCATATGGTGACTCTGTGTAATGTGTATCAGGGAACATAAATAAGATTTCGTCATTGCCAGTTAGGCTGGGGTTTATGCAGAGTTCACTGTAGAAGCTTTTCTCATGACCTAATTCATAGGAAATCCAATGGAACAGCCTGGAATGATGGCTACTAATTGTTCATGAAAATGGCTGTATATTCTAGGTTAGTGCCTCAAATCAGGTGTCTGCCTCTAGCTCAGTCCCTTGTTTGCTTCTTGGAGAGAGAGAAGCCTGTGTTGGCACGTATTGAACAGTTTGATTCAGGCGCAGGTCTCCAGGGCCCAGGTCTGATCCATTACCCACTCTACTGCAGTACAGGAAAGGACATCAGGCTAAGAGGCAACTGCTGCTTTCTAAAATTCTCCAGCCTGGTTTCCCTAACAACAAAACAGCCCTCAGTGCTCCGGCAGTCGTCTGTAAATATATCTCACTACCCGTATCCTGTCCTGTGGATCGTCCAGTATAAAACAAATGGGACAAACCAGACATTTTCAAATGGCTTGTTTAATGCATAGTTTATGTAATGAAATAAATACTGAGTAACAATTGATGTTCAGGGTTCATTTTAATTCATTATTGTTTTTAATTACCCCCCCCCCCCCAATCGTGCAAAACACAACAAAGATAAAAATGCTAAGTTATGGGAAGTCCAAGGTTTATTATTCCTCCTTGATTAGACAGAGGAGCACTTCCCTACAGAGTGTGAATTACCCCTCCATAATTGGGGGGTACTGCCTTCCTTACACTGTTAAGAAACCCCCCCCCCCCCCAAACTGCTATTTTGGCTCTTTTGGGGGTTCTGAGTCTTGATCCGGGGGTACAGTCCCCCCAGTAGCCTCTGTAATTCGAACTATGCTTCCCTACAATTAAATTCAAACCTTTTTCCCCCCTCATGCGTCAGTTTATGAGATGTATTTTTCTTTTATTCATGTTTTGCTAAAGGCCATGTAGTCCAGAGGTCTGGTAGGGTTCTCATTGTTCATCTGTAAAAATACATCAGCTCAGTATGACATTGAAATTAATAAGACTTAATCATCACATTGTGAATTCCTGCAAACCGCAACATGGTGACCTGAATTAAGATGGAGCAGTGTGACATTAATCAACCATTGCCCTCTATTGTTGGAACTTAACAATAAAAATATGCAGACACAGAATATATTTCAAAAGCTTCATGTTTGAGCAGCAGCTAAAAGTATTTCATGTGGAGCGCAATTCATTAGGACTAATTTTGCTTTCAGTGTTGAATACACATTTGAGAAGTCCGCAGGGTTCATAGCACAATTTCATGACTGTATTTGAACATCAATATTGATATTGAACATTAGAAATAATGGCGAGCACCTGCAGGAACCAGAGCGGTTTTGTGTGTATATTTTGCCCCTATGGAGCGCTCTGATTACTGTCCTCCCTCTGCAGCTCTAACAAGTTTCCACAGCAACTGTGTGTGATGCATTGGTATTAGAGTTGAGTTGTGAGGACTCCTCCCTGCAGTCTGTTCAACCATGGAGTTTGGGACCAACACCCCTGACACCAACCCACTGCCTGCTAAGAGCCAATGGGAAGCATTACAAGGAGCACCTTCACAACGCAAAGTGTTACATCACTCTTTTTTGGCTTGATCACAGCCGAACATCTGCTTTTATTATTAGGCTTTGAAAGGCTCCTGCTGTTCAAAGTCAAGCAGGCTCACTAACGCACGCACCCCAGACTCACTCTCAGGCTTCTGGGTGATGAAGATGATGTGCCTGTCACACTCTTCCCCTCTGCTTTCCATTACCACTCCAAGATTGATGTCTGTTCATAAAACCCAGCACTGTCCCGTCATTCTTTATACAGGTTGTTTTCATTCCAGATCGGAATAAGATCTCAATTCATCATGACCCCTCAGCGCTGCTCAGCCACAGTGCAGAGCACGCAAAGCCCAGCAGCTCTAGCAGCATAATCTAACAAAGCATTGTGTGTTCAAGCACGGGATGTTGGAATATGTCTGTAGAAAGTGATGGACTGAATTTGCTTGATTCAAAAGTGTAAATCATTTCCACATGAATAAAATGTATTCAACACCATGTGCTGTAATGAATAAGAGCAATTTGACCCATTTCAGTGGTTGCAGTAGTTGCAATAATAATTATTTTATTTAATGTCGAAGTGATAAAGAGTCCATTACGTTCTCAGCATAGCAATAAAAGGGGTACAAATTTTATTTGAATTAATATGCATTACAATCACCCATTCGAAAATATACGAGCAATCCAACAAATTATGCTAATTGCTTTTTATTTTAGAGACTGAGATCTGATTGGTGTAAAGCATTGTAACCAGTCTGTCATGCTACATGGTGTATGTGTTTGCTTTTGATAGACACATCAAGAACCTCTTTGCAGCACAATCAACTTGAAATCCCACTTTAGAGGTCAATCGTGTTTTGACTCCAGTCACAGTAAGCATTTTTGCTCATAAAGATGCCTAGGAGAGGCTAGAGGTTGCCTCTGGTGCAGAAACAGAGGAATTCATGATAGAGGTAGGGAGGGGGGGGAAACATGCCACTTCAGCCTCTGCAGTCCTGACGGCTGTGAAGTCCCTGCCAAACTGAGCCTGCAGGCTTATGATGCAAGGCTTTCATTTTCAGAGCTTTTTTTTTCACCCTCTACTTCATAACCCAAATTAGGCCACCATCAGCTCTTTTCACTGACTGATACTGCTATGGTGCGGATCCAGAAAAGCTACTCAGGTACTTTCCACACACAGCGATAAGAGACAGGGGTTGTGATGAGGTAGTGCTTGGCCACAGTCGTTTTGTCAGGGAAGCGCTATAATGCTTCTATTACACTGAACCGTATGTCCAGGTAACAGTTTGGAAATCAAAGAGGGTTATGGACACGAGTCTTCACTCCACATCTGGATCAGATGATGATGATGAACAGCATGTGCTCGTGTTCAGAGGAATACATCACCCTTGTATGAAACTGAATCCTTTTTTTGCCCTAATACGACTGCACAAGTATGGATGGTTGTTCTAGAGAAGCTGGCTTGGGCATTAGAACACAAATCACATCATAGCTGTGTTGTCAATGAGATGACATGAAGCAAATAAATAAAAAACTTGACTTAACCAGCAGAGCATTGCGCTTTGGAGCAACTGCCTTAAATTGTAATGAAACAAATCTGGTTTTAAATTGGTTGGATTTAATGGGGGGAATGAGCTTTATTGTGGAAATAGTAGTGAATGACATTGCAGTAATTACGATCAACATTGCAAATTTATGAGACTGTCAGTGATGTGTTGTTTGCAAATGAGCGGGCCTTTGGAGCTCTTTTAGGTGAATGCCGAGAGCCAAATCACACGTCTTCACAGCATATTTTTGTTGATGATTTTGCTTTTTATGGTAAATGGAGACAAAGAGTTAGATCTTATAACACTCAGGAGAACAAATGCCATTAATCCCAAGGGTATTCGAGAGGTAAATGCAAGGTCACAACATCTGAAGTAGAAACCATGATAGCGTAATCAAGACCTGTGCTAGTTTAGTTTGGCTTATAATGAACACTGATGGTGTACATAATGATGCAGTTTGTGTAGCGTCTTGTTGTTTGTTTATAAACACAGTGGAAAATCATGGTACTACCATAGTACTGATGCATGGTTGAGTACCCTGATTGGGGTAGGAGTGGAACATAGCACACTGATTACAGTTTTTAAACTGAGACTTAGAAGTGTACCGTTCTTTACCGACTATAACCACCTGAATGATAATACAATACTGCACTTTTTAAATTCTAGAAAATGAACAAATTATGACAGAACCTGATGTTAGCAGTAATCAAAAATCACTGTAAAACTACAGGGCACAAAGTAAAAAACAAATATTATGCACTTATATGCAAATTCCACAGGTTCAAGTTATAACATGTTACATGTAGCTCTGACTTCTTTATTGCACATCCTGATGCCGAGAACTGCCGCTCCCAAATAACAAGCCACTCAAAATCTGATCTGACAGGTCAAACTGAGTTGCATGTCCAGAAATCCGATTTGAATTAGATTTAAATCCACCTTCAATTGTGCCTTCAATTGGATTGGAAAAACGAAACTTTTTACCACCTGTAGAAAACCCGTCCATCTCAATTCAGATATGTAGAAAAATCAGACACGTTGAGCAGAGAAAACACTAAAGTTTGCGTAGTTCAAACAAGAACTCATAACTCCATGTGTGAATTGCAAAAGACAAGGGGATTTAAATAATTTAAAATACAAAAAGAAACGTCAAGTTACAAGGATTTTGCAATAACAGCAACACTGTGATGGAGGTACCTGCCTTTGCAGTAGTTTTGCAGCATGAAAGATTTAGTGTTAGGAAATGTCCAGCCTATGCCGAATGCACTTAGGAAAGAAATGTTCTACCTTTTTAACATTTCTTCAATTTTTTTTTTATATTGAGTTGCTGATTCAGTTTTGCTATTTAATTCAAGTAACATACAAAGCCCCCATTGCCTTTTTCAAGCTCTAACAACCTGAGGTCAAGACAGGATAGATCTGTTCAGCATTGTTTGTCTTTTTGTTCTTCAGCTGCTCCAGTGCTGCTTTGGCAGAACGCTTAGGCCCATTGTTGTCAGAGCTGAAAGATAAACCTCCTCTTCAGTTTCGCTTTTCTGGCAGGGGGCAGCAGGTTGCCTTTGAAAAGTCAACTGCATTTTTTTCCACATTTACTTTCCCTTCTATCCTCAGAGATTCCCCAATGCCTGCTTAAGAAAAACACCCTTTTCAGCAAATTACACAGAGTAACAGCCATAAGTGAACTGCGGTGAATGAGTGACCAAAAGGGAGCTAGAATCACAGCATTAAAGGAAAGTTGTGTAGTATGTGTATGTGTGTGTGTGTGTGTGTGTGTGAGTGTGTGAGAGAGACGGAGAGTGTGTGTATGCGTGTGTTTGGCTGTTTTACTGTGTGGGAACCACAAGTGTGAATGCAAATGGCTTGTGTGTAGTCCCAGTCCAGTGATCAATCCTGGCAGGTAGAGCTCCAACAGGAGTCTAATGTATTCAGACTAATTAAATCGTGCCAGCGGGAAACTCCTGAAACCCCACTATTAAAACAGATACTTTTAAATGCAGCGCAATTAAATTTCCCATTGGCACACATGGCCCTGAGACCATCTGCACCAGTATCAGAGCGTGCGCCCTTGCCGAGCCGTTTCAAGTTGTGCTCTGCAAACCAAGCTGAACTCTATGGCCCTGTGTGGCCACGAAGGATCGCGCTGCCCTAATTATGTCATGATACTTTGCCTCTGTTTAAGAAAATGTCTACACAAGTTCCTCGAATTGTTATGGCAGAGGTCTCTCTGCTGAACACATAATCTTGGTATCATTAATCTGATAAGGAACTGCACCAGAACACTCTGACTAAGATGTATCCATTCCCCACCGACTCTCACACCGCTTTTAAGAAGTAACTATTATAAATTATTCACTGTGTCAAATGGTAGCATTTCTCAACACAGAGGGGAGAAAAAACGAAACAGAATTATTCCTGCTGTTGCTTCACCCAGTTTTGTTTAGCCGGTGATCCAAATGAAGGTACTGTAAGCCATGCTGCAGAGAGGAGATAAGAATGGCTTGAAGCTTACGACAGCTCTGATGTACACAACAATGTGCGACTCTGATTCAGACCCAACTGCAAACAGTGAATTTCCAGTCTTAGGCAAATCCAACATGTCCCCCTCCCTCCAAAAACTGTGACTTCTTTGAAGCTTCACTGCAGTATGTAAGTGTAGAATTGTAGGTTTCATTGATTTGACATGCATTTGAAAGAATGGCTTGTTCTTTGAAAAATAAACATACTCTGCCTGTTTACATACAATGGCGAATCAATTACTGGTCCATCATCTATATGTGCTTAAAAGATGTGTAACAAAAGGTAAACAATCAATTTAGGTCAAAGGCCCATTCGGTAGTTCTTTTTTTAGGAAAGCATTCACTTAGCAAATAGTAGCAGAACGGTTAAACAGTTTTCGCTCTCGTTCCAGGTGTTAAATAAGCACTCGAGGATCGAGTAAACAGCGAGTTCTTCGTCAGCACAGGCGTTACTCCAAGAAATTCTTGGCTCCTGAAGCTTTGCTATCTGTATGTCGTGAACTAAGGTTCCATTATACTATTAATTATTGGCAGTGATATTTAATGACCAGCTAATTCTTGTGTAACATGTGGCTGTTTGTTGCAATTTCATGCAGAGGAATTACTATTGCAAATGTAATCAAAGAGGTCCGAGCATACATTAGTTTAAATTAGGAAACAGGTTGGATGTGATTGCGTTACATGTGTCTGATGTATCCCATTTAGAAGGTGCAGAATAATGTCCTCAGCCATTGTTAGTGGAGATTCTGATAGCGCAGCTCTATCCTGCTGTTTCTGCTGTGCAGTTGCCCGGCAGTGGTCTCACAACAGATCGCTTCTGACCCACAAGCCCCTGCCAGCCGATTTACATAAATCACACTCCAGATCTGACAGTTACTAGGCAGCACGGGCAAATAGCGACTCATCTCCAAATGGAAATCAGGCCACCAACCCAGAGAACATCAGGCCTGCTACTGTGACAAATGTGGCAAGAAGGGAGTTTAACCGTTTCCTGTTCCTGCCTGTGCTTGAGCTTTCCTGATTAAAGGCTCCCATTTAGTTTAATTTGCATGTTGGAACCTTATTTGGTCATCAAGTGAGGGACAGTAGCCTACATAATTTTATTTATGCATAACTACTCCCATGAACCTGACTGCAAATAATTGTTTTCTGTGTATTTAAACTCTGCACTGCATCGCTGGTTCAGTGGATTCTATCAAGCTTGAGAAGTAAACTAACAGAGAAATACAAATCTCTTTTTTTCTTGTTACAATAACACATCTTTATCAAATGCCTGGTCCTTACAAACAAAAGTGCCCTTACAGCAAAGTGAACAAAATGGCATTTTGAATATTATTGGCCCTATCAAATGAACACACTCCTGCATTTCCATGCAGATGTAGGAGGAGAAATCTAAAGAAAAAAAAACATGTTGTGACATTATAATCCCTTAAGCGAGCGAGAGTTAATCAGGGAAGTAGTGGTGTTGATATAAAAGCTCTGAACCATGGCTGAAAGGTAAGGCTGAGATTTTCAATACACCCAGTCTCAGCAATAGAGATGTGACCCAGGGAAGTGGGGGTCATATTTCCCTCAGCTACTTTAATTGGTATTTTAAGGATATCTCACCCCTACACCAGCTCTCCTGTCAGAGCCTTTGAAGCGGAACATTGCAATTACACACAGGAGAAGATTTTACCCGGCTAATAGAGATCTGAGGCGTTTCCTCCTAGTCGTGCTTGCTTGCCGTAATATGATGACTAATACGGTGATAGCCTTTGTTTGTGTTCCTATGGGAACACTTCAGGAGATTGCTTTCTGAAAAACACAAAAGCAGAGTTTTGTTCAGGAATATACACTCGAAATAAATAAGTGGACTGGAAAGATGCATTTAATATGAGACCAATAAAGACAAAGGCAGAGGAGTGATTTTGATCAGTAAACTGTGTGTGCTGCTGCAAATATCTTAAATAGCTTGAGCAGAATTGCACTAAGAGGACAAAAATTGTCTGTTTACATAAAGACACACTGACACAAAAGTACTGATGTATTGCAAAGTCTATTTGTATGAGAACTTAAGCAGATGAGTGTCCTGTGGAATCTCACTCCATGTCTATCTATATATGTATGTACATACGTATGTATATATGTGTGTATCTGTCTGTTTATCTATCTATCCGCATGTCTGTGTGTCTGTCTAGTTGTCTGTCTGTCTATCCATCTACCTATATGCATGTAATATTGAAGTATTATACATTGCCTCATGCTATAACATTGTTTAGAGCGGTCAACATCCATCAAAACTATATTATTAAACTATATTGTAAAATTATAAGTTATGCTTTGATTAAAATCACAAGAAGCTTCACTAGAGTTGTATAAATTGCATTACAGGAGCTTTTTGTTTCCCTTGACTGCTAAAATGGTTCATTTGAATACACTATCACTTAACTATCACTGAAGTGACCCCTTCTCATTTAGTCAGGGCATTTAATGTCATCAAGGAAACACTTTCTCAACTGCTTATAATTTAAAATCTCATTTCATTTAATGGGGGCGGGGGGGGGGCGGTCACTGCAACAATTCAAACAGAGGAGAATGCACTACTCTGTAAAACAAGCAAACTACGCAGAGAAGTAGACTATAACATGAAAGGGGTATTTTATCACTAATATTCTAGCATTATCGTAATGGAACTCTTCAGTGTGTTTCAGCCAAATGGCATGCAGTTAAATGCTATAAGCAATCGTTTCTACAGGGGTCCTTAGTAAAGTATTAATACTACTAAAAAAAAACCCAAATAAATAATAATAATACAATCATTGGCTCAAAGCAGTTTTAGCATCTGCCCATTTATTTCTAGTGTAAGTCAGTAAGTTTTGTGTTTTGAAATTATTGCTGGAGTATTTCTTTAAAAGAAGCACTGTCCTTCATGTGGAACTTGACTTTGCTCTGAAGCAGAGTGGATAGTCACCACTTATGAACAGGGCTGCCATTTCAGAGAAAGCTGAGCTGTGTATGACTGTGCAATGCCTCAGTGTGTTTGTGTGTGTTTGTGTGTGTGTGTGTGTGTGCGTGCGTGCGTGCGTGCGTATGTGCGTGCGTGTGTGTGTGTGTGTGATAAGATGGTCTCTCTTTGGTAATGCTCATGGAGTCACATGTACACAGCCCTGGCACTGTGCTCCTCACTGACACCACAGCTGTTTACACGCCTGTCCCTTGTGCGCTGCTCACCCAGCCTTACCCACTTACATAACACTGCCTGTGTGTGTGTGTGTGTGTGTGTGTGTGTGTGTGTGTGTGTGTGTGTGTGTAAAAGTGGTAAAACATGAACAAGGCACTAAATGACGCACTAAAACCATGTACACATAAACATGTCCCCTACTGCACAATAGCCCTGCTGTAAAGGACATTCTTTGCTGTAAGTTAAAAAAAATATATGAAAAAACAAACTGAAATCATGTATTTAGTAACAACAACTATGTATTTAAATGATGACTCTTCCATTCTTACAATTGTGTTGGTATTCTGAAAATAAAATAAAATTACTTCAAGGGGAGGACAATGTAACCCAGTTCCCATTAAAATAAGATGTACGTTTATAAGAAATCTATGTCTATGTCTGTTCATCTTCATGTGTGTGCATGACAGTAAATCGTAAATATGCACTAAATCTACGCACGCATGAACATGTGCACCAACACACAGTTTTCCTGCTAACCAGGCTATTCTTTGCTATGCAGGTTTGGATTTCTGGTACACAAGAAGCAACCATGTCTTTTGATTATTTAGTATTAGCAAACATTTGTGTAATTTGTAGGATTTTGTCTACTTTGTTAATGAATTTTGAGGTAAAAAATGAAAAGCAATTTTGGTCAAGATATCCAAATTTATAAGAAGTGTATCACGTCATGAGAGCTTGCACATCAATCTGGTTTCAGGTGGAATTGTTTTGTTGTGGTCTAACAATCTCATGGTTCAAAAATACATTTGATGTTTTCAATTTCTCTCTCTTTCTCTCTTTCTCTCTTTCTCTCTGTCTCTCTGTCTCTCTCTCTCTCTCTTTCCGGGCTCACACACGCATCAGTAGTTTTGTGAAAAACACGGAATCCGAGACAATATTAGAAGCGTTCCCCTCAGGCTCTTCTTTGAAACCGAACGCTAGAGCATGCCCACTGATGGCGTGCAGCTTTTCTCTCCTGGCACTGATGACAGCCAGGGCATGGTTAATCTGAGCAGTGCTCGGGGATTGCAACCAGCCTTCTCCAAACACTGCCACCATCACGCAAAGTTTTACCCACATATTTGTCTTATGTGGGAGTTCGGATCAGATAAGATTAAGGTGGCCTGGATGAAAAAGGCAGCTTTAATAGACATGCATGTGATGCTGTAACACTAAATGGAAATGCAGATCAACAAGCTGCAGTGCAGCGTATCATCATGGGAATTATTCTATATCATCTAGTCTGTCAGAACAAATGCCATCAAAGGTATTCAGCCCAACAAATAAGAAAGCAATTTGATGCGAGATCCTTTTATGCAGAGCCCTTGGGGGTGCATAAATGGTGTGCAGAGAGAAAGAGAAGGCGAGAGAGGACAGCCTGAGTTAACTCTCAGAGACCTCCCAGTCAGCCGGTGCTGTGGCTCTGCCGCCTGTGAGGCCACGCTACTCTGATAAATATGTCATTTCTTTGGCTGATAGGGCTACAGATGGAATCAGGTTTGTACTGGGGGTGTATGCGCTGCATTTTGTCACCCACTGCATTGGCTGATAGAGGGGAACCTCAGGGGAAGCAACCTGCCAATTCATTTTCACACTGCAGATTTTTCCTGTCTCCTAGAAGAGTGGTGTTTTCTGGAGGGTGGGGGAACATGGCAGCGTAACTTAAATATAAAGCCTTTTGATAACTCCCTTCCTGCAGAGCCAGTCGCGTCGATATAAAGGCAGCTTGGTTATGACGGTATGAGAAACAAGAAGCCACATATTCATCCGAATTCACATGCTTGGTTGGCTCGCTAAAGCTGTGATAGAACCATAATTACCTCTTAAAATGACAGACCTCGAGACGTATTACTTCATAATGGCAACATGGATACATTTTTTTTCAGCCTCTGTCCTCTCCCATCGCTCTGCATTTGTTTTGCGCTAGAGGCTGTCTAGCAACAGCACGGCATCGCACAGTCAGTCTGACACAACATGGCATTGTGTGAACCGCTGCTGTAACTGTCTCAAGTCTGCCTTGTCTGGACTCTCTAGCTGAGGAACAACAAGGCCATTGCAGGAGCCAGAACAGGCCCTGTCTGCTCTGCTGTCACATGCAGTTGGGTTTGAAGGCCCACTCATGGGTGAGACAGGGGGAAAAGAGACCACTTGCAGTTGTGCAAAAGGGCCAAGGAGAGGTTAAGCACGAGCTGTCGGGATGACATGCAGAGTGGAGAGTGTGCTACATTAAAAGGGGCTACGCCGCTGTCGCTGGACCGTGCTGCAGTTTCGGGGTCCAGTAGTCAGGAAAATACAGTACTCTTTCATGGAAGTGAAATTCTCATCCAAAACCTTCTAGATCACTGTTTTCAATTGGGCTGCAGATATAAAATAATTCTAATGTACTTGCAATTGCTATTGTACCTGTGCAATTGTTTTTAATCTTTGTAAAACTGCCTCACAGAAAGCTTTTAGCACATTATACAAAAAGATCTTGAACAAGCAACCTAAAGTCTGAGGCACTGATAGTTTTTAGATTACCCAAAGGGAACTTTTCGTTTTTTTCAGATTTACCACTATTGTGCTGACTGTATAATGGTATAATTATACTACATGGTACATTATACTACGTATATTATGTAGCAAATGAACATAAAGTTATTCACTATGAACATTCATTTATGGACTGTTCGTATATGGAAACTAAGCCTACTGCCATATTTAATATTAAATATTATAGATATCAATACTGCAATAACAACTGAAAAACAATATATTGTATCCATAGTACATGTATAACTATGAGCAACACAGTGGTATAAATAAGAATAACAAGTGCAACTGTCAACAAAATACGAAATAAAAAGAAGTGGAAAAATTATGTTGTTTTCAAAAATATGACAATGATACAAACCGGATGAATGTACTGTAAACTAAGAACTGTTGGTGATTGAAATCACATTTTGACAGCAAACAGTAAAAAAATAACTAAGCTGAGCAAAGTTTACAAAAAAACATAAAGTTTTGGGTCCTACAGTGGCACTGTGGGTCACAGTGTTGCCTCACACTGTTGCCTCACACCTCCAGGGTTGGGGATTTGAATCCGGCTTGAATCCTGGTTTTGTGTGTGCAAAGTTGGCATGTTCTCCTCGTGGTGGCTTGGATTTCCTCCGGGGTCTTCGGTTTCTCCCACAGTCCAAAGACATGCAGGTGACTAAACTGACTATAGGTGTGAGTGTGTGTGAGTGAATGGGCTGTGTGTGTGTCTGCCTCCCTGTGACCCTAGTAAGGTTTAAGCGGTTACCGAAAATGAATGAATGGATGAATATAAAGTTTGGGAAACTCACTTGAATTTGCTAGTTTGCTCGTGTTTGTCCATCTTGCCATTTGAAATAAAAACCACAGATTGCTTACATGAAGTGAAAATGAAAATGATTTTATTAAAAATGGTTAAGGAACCTCCCACCAGTAACCCCAGGTAACTAATGCATTGAAATGAAGAGTAGTTCTTGACATTTCTGCCACTTTGTGTCTGGACTCTTTTTGATTTATGACTCCAGTCTGACTATAGTAAGTCATGTGACTCAAGTCCACACTGTCATTTTGGATGCTAAATAAAACATCTAGATTTGCACTGTAGACATCATGACGCCTGGTTTATATCACCAGCACTTTGAAAACTGGTGAAATCTCCCTTTAAGATATTTGTATGATTTTATATAGGCTACAGTAATTGTTTTTTTACATGACGGTTTTCCAACCCCTTTACTTCCCTTAGAATAACACAGTTCATTTTTGTTATCGTATATGCAAACTGTCCCTGATCTTATTGGCTTTCTCAGTCAAAAGGTATTCTGTGCTGAAACACTCTTCATAACTTCACTGTCAGTGGGTGGTAAAACTACTCTAGGCTGAACAGATGGATATATGTAATAGCATTGGGTGTTACGATGTCACAAAACAATACATTTACAATGAAACCAGCTGTTATTGCAGCTTATTATGGGCCAAGGATTGAATGGTTTTGAACATTTCGCAAAACCCTTTCTGACTTTACCCAGCATTGCAAAGCTCATTTGGTTCAGTTATTCACACGCATTTTAGATAAATATAATTCTGTCCCTGTAGCATCTGTTTAGCCATATTGTCTACCAGTCTTTGCATAGCATGCCTGGACAATTGTAATCCCACGGGCTGCATGTTTGTAATCACTAAATAACTGTGTGAGTTCAGATGCCTTGTTCAAATCCTGTTAGTGTAGATGTCCAGCAGTAGATAACCTATCACAACATTTTACTGGACAGATGGAATATGAAATATGTTATAGCCCATTTTAAAGCTCCGGAATCCAAGGTTTTCAATCAGGTATAGTCACATCATGAGTTCAGGTCACTTCTATATTTGAACTGTCACGCCAGTGTTTGAAAGTAAGGTGTGTCCTTTAATATCCACCAATTTCACTTGAATAATAAACCGAACCAGATAACAACTAGCTGGAGGTGCTCACATGTATACACACATTCACACACAAAAAAAACACTTTGTGTCTGTCCATCTTCCCCTCCCTCCCCATCCCCCTTCTCTGCTATCTGCCTGTGCAGAGCATCTGCTGCCCAGAGAAGAGGAGGAACATGGGAGCACATTAGTCACCAGATGTCACCTTTCGCTGCCAGCGCTATCGAACAGGCGAGCAGACAATGCCGCATGCATAGTGAACATCTGACTACAGCTCTTCTCTGTAGCAGTGCAGGACACACTCACCTGGAGTGACTAAACAACAGCCTGCATGCCTCACTGTGGCACCTACTCCACATGAAAGTGAAATACATTGTGATATTGTTGGTATGTTCCAAAACAACAAATAAAATGTATCAATATATTATCATTTTGAATGGGACACTACATATACTATATGTTATGAAAACAGGGCTTGATTTTTCAAAGCACAGTGTTTTATTTTAGTATACCCACTCTTCATAATCCTAATTTACACCATATTTTGCAGTGACCACAGCACATGTGGTCACTGCTTTTTTATCGTACAATAAAAAAAATATCGCCGTTAATCTATTCACAAAGTTGGGTTGGGAGCTGGGTCAATACTACGCAAGCTATGATGACTTTCACCTTGATATTTTAG
>JBBJLR010000153.1:15137006-15152276 GCA_037577145.1 Brachypetersius gabonensis
GAGAGAGAGATAAAGAGAGAGAGAGAGGAAAAGTGAGAGAGAAAAGGGAGATCGAGAGAGAGAGAGAGGGAGAGAGAGAGAGAAAGAGCGCCCCGGGAGCGTGCGTCAATGCTGTTGAGAAGAGCCTCATTTTCCAACGCCATCTGTTACCAGTCCCTGAGTTGAAAGCCCCATTTATGTCATCTTTCCCATTGCCACACAAGCAAAGCAAAGCGAGCCCTGTGTGTTCCCTCGCTCTATTGTTGCTCATTCTGCAACTTCTTCAACCACCCAGACTCAAGTGCTTCTCTAGTCATTTTAGCTGTCGAGCCACATGCTCCGGCCTCAATCAAAAGGCAGATTTAGTCACGAAACATGCTGTATTGCTCTACAAGGGCAAGCAAATTGCTTGTTGTGTAAAACATTTCTCTGATTCTGATTCTGGAAGCAGACAAAGACAACTGATTGTGAAACAAAAAGAAAACGTCACCCTAATCTTTTATGGCAGCATAGCTGTAAAACTCGATACAGTACTGTCTCTCTGCTGTCTTACTGCATTAATGAATCGTCAGAGTAGGCTTGATGACGAGTCTGCACAGTAAATTACAGAGAGCTTTCCAAAGAAGATAAAAGTGAACAAGCTTCCTCATGTTCTCTTATTGACGTACTGGCACCGGGTTAAAATCCAGTTTAATCACTCGCTCAGCTCTGTTTTTATAACTAATAAGCACACAGTATCAGCTGCTCTTGACTTGGAAAAGTTCTTTTTTTTTCATTTTTCTGCCCAGTTTTCTCCCCAATTTAGTACTGCCAGTTATCCCCTGCAAACACGACTCATGAGCTGACAAGAAAGAACATTTTTATTCCCCAAATAGGTTTGCAAAGCCAACTAGAACAACAAAATAGATGGAAAAGGTGAAAAGGTGGTTGTTTTCAGTCTGAAACTTCAGTTTGTGAGCTACTTGTATTGTTGAACGTATTGCTCTTCCAACAGAAATACCTGTCAAGATTCACTTTGATGGTATTGCACTGTATTAGCAGAATATTTTATCTGATTGAAATGAAGATCAGTATTCGTCACATTATTGTTCTGGTAGTAGTAAGACTGCGCCACAGAAATGTGACTAAGCCGTGGAAAAGAAAAGTGGCCCCTTATAGTCATGCATGAACACACCACAGCACACAGAGTGAACAATGTGAAATTCTTTCTCTGCATTTAACCCATTCACCAAGTGAAGCAGGGGGCTGCCACCAATGAGGGATGCCCAGGGAGCAGTGTGTGGGGACAGTACCTTGCACAAGGGTACTTAGTGATGACACACACTTTGAACCCATGACCTTCTGATCACAGGAGCTACTCCCTAACCACTACACCACAAGACGAATATGTAGGTAAAATAAAATATATTTATTTAAGTTAATCAAAGTTCATATCTTTATATAAGCCATGGTTATTTGATCTAATAAAAGGCCCAGGACCGGTGCATCCATCCAGGCAAACTAGGCAGTCACCTGGCCACCCCACTTTAGAAGAGGGGGTTAAAACAACATTTGCTGGCCCCAGACTGAAATGGTGTTGAAAATCTGTGATCTCTAACATGTGCTTGCAAGATGACCTGTAAATATTTCTGAACTAGAAGTGTTCTGCAGGGTAAACAAATCAAGAATAAAACAAGAACAGAAAGACTTGCTACAAGAAACATTTGGAGGCTGTGATTTCAGCTAAAAAGAGTCTATCTAGGTTCTGAATAAAAGGGTAACCAACCTTATGCATATGACACATTTTATTTTATTATTTTACTATTGCTATTTCTTTTAGATTCATCAAATGATCTTGTTCTAGCTGCATATGTCAAAGCCTTGGATATGCTGGATGGTAAGTGAACATTCAGTTCTTGTAATAGACATGTCGGATGCAGGTGAAATGCCCAGGGGTAAATACCTGAGTGACTTTGAGAAAGACCAAACCATGATGAGAAGCCATGGCTTGTGAGGTGGCCCCCATGGCTCTGTGCTTTTTAGCTGGGCTGTTATAACTAGACTGGCCTGAGTCACTTTTTGCACGTTATTTCCTTTTTTTATTACAGAATTTGCCCATAATTTCTGCAAGGAATGGGCACTCATTTAGCTTGATCGACAATTGGCGGAGTTTCCTGTTCACCTGTATTCCAGACCAGATTGACCATGATAGGAATCTCTTGATTATTTGTCCTCCAGTCCAGTTCGACCGCCATAGATCACCTGCAAGTGCTGTTCACCTCTAAGCCAAGCTACTACTACTCACACTGAAACGGAACCTGTTGCAACTAATTACACACTCTACTCCTAACTTGACTCTACCAGTCATCAGTGATTAGGACTGTGTACTTTTTTCACTCATATACTATTAGCCATTCCCAGTGTGGTATTATTTTATTCTCTCTTGCTATCCATGGCCAACAAGAGCAGGATGGGTTCTCCTTTTAAGTCGCTGTTCCTTCCAAGATCTCTTCCTCCAGCTTTATAGAGTTTTTCCTCACCTCTGTCGTCTTTGGCTTGCTCACTATGGGCTCAGATCCAGATTCTTTAAAGCTGTTTGCGACATCAGTTGTAAAAAGCACTATATAAATAAATTTGACTTGACTACCAACAGTGGTCAGTTTATAGAACTTAAGGGATCTGCTGGGAACATTTTGGTGCCAGATTCTACAGAGCACCCGCAGAGGCGGTGTCCATGTCTTGGCCGGTTGGTGCTGTTTGGCGGTATGTGGTAGACCAACAGGATATTAGCTAGGTGGTCATGTTTTGGCTCATCAGTAAATATATGAGCATGCTTTAAAGAGCACATATTCCTCAAGAAAAGACTCAGAAAAGACCCACACATATGTGGGGAGAGTAGCAGAAATGGAGGAATACATAGCTTTGTTCTCATCGATGTATTGAGGTTGAAACCAAGGACGCTTCCACTTGTTTGACCTATTTAAGGATTGGTCAAAGTAAAAGTATGTCATATCCCCAGTTTCACACAGAGTGAGAAAAAGTCAAGTTTGTTAAATGCAGGGTCAGTGAAACTCTATTATTAGTAGATTTATAAGTAGATGAGAATTGTCTACTTATTGTCTTGTATTATCTACTTATTGTTGACAGATTAAACAGACCATAGCCTGGATACATAGGAGGTGAATCTTAATTGGAGGAGAAGAAGAAAGCTGAAAAGATAGTGTAGTCTGTTGGTGAGAAGAGTGACACAATGTGTTGTTTTTTAGCTCTGTACTGAAGCATAAGACATACACAATGTTTACTTTAATGTGAGGATATTTACATCTATAATATGTGAGCTATAAAGACATCAGAGTCCTTAGTCATAGTCCTCTGACTGCAGGGGATCCCAAATAATCAGACAAATTAACATAACCTGAAAAACAAACAGTCATGCATGACACTGGGTTTTAAATCATTTGACTGCCTTAAGTGTGAGAATCAAAGGCAACCCCTGGATGCTGGATCTGTTCTACTCTCAGGCACTTTCATTTGCTGCTTGTGTGTGTTTTTTTGTCTTCATAAAGTAAATGTCATGCTCAGTAAGGTTTAGGTGAAGTGGTTCACTTGACCAGTTAAAGCACTGAACTTTTTACTTAAGAAAAGGCAGGAGAAAATTATATCCTCAATGTGACATCCTTTAGTTTTTTTCCTTCATGCAACAATTTTTAGTTCCTTTATGCAACAATGAATCTTCTATGACTGAAGTTAAGTATTATCTGCAGGGACTTTAATGGCATTGCATTCAAATACACAGAAATGAATGTGGAGTTGGTCCCCTTTTGCAGCTATAACAGCTCCCACTCTTTTTGGAACGCTTTCCACAAGATTTTGGAGTGCTTCCCCAAACTGTGGCCACAAAGTTGGAAGCATTGTATAATGCTGAAGCCTTAGGATTGCCCTTCATTGAAAGTAAGGGGCCTAACCCTGAATTAAAAGGTGCGCCCTCAATATATTTGTCCATATATTGTAAATGGTGGATTAGAACTAGGTCTGTAATTTGATTGCTTACAAGGATCACGATTTCGTTTCTTGATCAGTGACTTAATAACTGAAGATATAACTGTAATGACCTTTGTCTGATGAACTGGGTTAAAGGATACTGGTCTCTATACTACATTTTGCTCTGTGCCTGCATAGACTGTATCTAATAGCACACGTGAGTTGGAGTTAAAAGTTTGTGGTTTGAATGTCTTGTTTAATGGCTTTGATTTTATTGTTTTAAATGTCTCTGAAATAATGACTAGACTGTAGGTATTTGAGGTTTGGTGCCTCCTTGGATCATGGATTATTTTTGTTAGATTCAATCAGAGAGTACAGGTGTGCTGCAGTAAGTGTCCTATTTAAATCTCTAAGGTTATCCTTCCAGGCAGAGTGGAATGATTCCAGTCTGGTCAGTAGCTGTTTACACAGTGTTTGTACACTTTACCTTAAGGTCCATGTTTGATCCTTGTTCCACAGAGACACCCTTTTCTGTCTATTTCTTTTACATTTTAACGGGGACATTATCTAACGTTAAACAAAAATATGTTCTCTAAACATTCGCTTAGGTTGTGCAGCTCTGTTAGTCCAGATGGAGACCTGACTCAGGTTGATAAATCTGGCAGGCTTTCAATGAAAGGGCTGTGGAGGATGTTATTATCTGCCTAACATGGAAGCGCGAGGAGGTAATGATCTGAGATTGCTGTGGTCTGGGGAAGAATAGCTCAGTTATCTATATTAACACTAAGGGTCAAAATTAAATCAAGGGTGTGACTGCAGTAATGAGTGGGCCTTATTACATTTTTCAAGATGAATCCTACAAGATCAAGGTTTGATGCAAATGCTGATTTCAGTGGTCTGTGGTCTTTATCAAAAATTGAAATCTCAAGCAGTTATTACTTTATGCTGCCTAGTTTGATAGGAAATCACTGAATTCTTTTAAGAACTCTGTAGAATATCCTGGTAATGGATAGTAGTTTCAGGGAAAATGTCTTATTTGTATCAGGATTGGTTAAGCAGAGAAATAGATCTTTGATAGAAGTGAAGGTATAATCCATTTCTGATTAATACCTAGGGCATGTCCATAAGTGGAACATAAGCTATGCCTCCCTCTTTCTGTGCATGTCTTTCACTATGCAGCCCCATTGGCAGCAAGCTGTGAAGCATTGTGTGTTCTGACACCGTTTTATCATAGTCAGTATTAACTATTTCAGCAATTTGTGCTGTTCTGTGGAACTGAACCGCACCGATTGCCCTTCACTTCCCACAACCATCTGTGAGCCTTAAACAACCATGACATGATCATCTGTGCATTAACCTGCTACTGTGTTAAATCATTACATGCAATATCTTTACTATGTTTATTATTATGTGCAATCGTCTTATTGTGTGAAATATCACTACTCAGGTCAGTATTTATGTCACTTAAGTCATTAAGTATGGTATAATATAATCATATGCAATATCATCACTACTTATGTCACACTTCCATGTAATAACAGACTTGGTACTGGGTGCAACTCCAAACAAGCACCTGGGTTATCTAATAAACAACAGCCGTAATTGTATTTATTTATCTATAGTATTTATATCTACTTCTCTTGCTGATCACAGCATTGCGTGTATATGACGTAGTATATTTAGTACCAAACATTTATGGAGTAATGTTGGAGAGTTTATTTTGACTTATACAATACTTTATACTGTTCTTGTCTTTGTGTCTCTATGTGTCTGTGCATCCTTTCTGCCAGGATTCATAAAGTTTTCTGATTCTGACTTGCCAGCTCACAGATTGTCCTTCCGGGATCGATGTTTGGTAGGTATTAACAACCAAACACAAGGCTTTTGTTTTGATGCTCTGATCTAGTCGTCTAGCCATCACAATCTGGCCCTTGTCAAAGCTGCTCAGATTCTTACGCTTGGCCATTTTCCTGCTTTCACATCGACTTTAACAACTGACTGCTCACTTGCTGCCTAATATATCCCACCCCTTGACAGCTGCCATTGTAACGAGATAAATAATGTTAGTCACTTCACCTGGCAGTCTGTTAATGTATTCCCAATGGTTGTTTCAGTGCTGTTCTTGAGTGGTGAATAACTCCCTGCAAGGTTAGGATAAGTCACACTGGAAATAGTTTTTTTTTTATTCAGACAGATATCTGGCCAGTTTCAAATTCAATGCTAATGTCCAGGGCAAGAGCAGCTCTAGAGTGGCCATTAGGTAAACCTAAACAGGGGGATCTGCATTTTGCAGTGAGGGTGTCAATATGCAGTACATTACATTACGTTACATTCATTCGGTTGGCAGATGCTTTTATCCAAAGCGTCTTACAATACAGTGTGAGAACCAGAGAGTGCTAAATGCTGACATCTTTATGTAAGAGCAGTATACTTATATATAACGACCGACTCTGGATGTCCATGAAAAGCGATGTCGTCTCAGAAATGAGAAGCAGCATAAGAAAACAGGAGATGGAGATTAGACCAGTGTGAAATGACTTAAGATGACATTTAGGGAGCTCGTGGTTCAGAGACAGGGCTCATTTGAAACAGCCCGAGAAGCGGAGCTGCAGGTTGCAGACAGGGAGCAGTCAGTGTTTTGACATGTTAAATGACTGCAGACAGTGGTGCGCGCGCGCTCTGCATTCTGCACACGTTTTTGCGGAAAATTCCGTGCGCGCTCTCTCCTGCGGCTCTCTCTGCCTGACCCTCTCAGATCAAACTCAAAGTGATTGTGCTGTTCAATATTTTATTGACATCAGCCTCAAAGATTGTTGCTACAGTGACACCACAGATAATTATTTTTTTACCACAGTGTTTTTCCCTCTCTCGCTCTCTCTTTCTCTCTATTTTCCCTGAGACATTTTTACCCCCTCCACACCCTGGCTCCAGCCATTCCTGTGGAGAATTGGTCTGCATAAATCAGCCAGCGGAATACTGAATCAGCTCCGCCACAGGGAATGTGTTTTTGTGTGCAGTGTGTGTGACTGATTATTACAAAGGAGTCAGGACCAACAAAACGCAGTCAGAAGGAGCCCCCAAGTGGCGGATCCTGTTAGTGGAGGGAAGAGATGCACAGTTTATGCTTTCTCGTCTCGCCTTTTGTACTTCAAAGCACAGATGGAGATGCGCAATGGTGCGCGATCACTTCAGGTGAGCGGCTCGAGCGCGGGCGTTTCTGCAGCCCATCTCTTACACGGCCTTGAAAACACACACACACGCACACACACACATGCACACAGCTATGATCAGTGCAAAAAACATAATTACTGAACATGGCCCTGGGTAAGGACATGGGCCAAGCAAATAAATAATGTAATGGAATGTGAACCTCAGGGTTCCTGTGGGGCTGTTTGGTTGTTCTCCACTCTGATTATGTGCATATTTAATCCCTGTTTACAGGCATGCTAATGAAAGGCTCTTTGAAAGCTTGGTGTCGATCAGGTCTTTCACACTATCTGAGCAATATTTTCGACCATTAAGAGTTCCTTACTGTCAATACAAGTACTTAACTAGTTTTACTTTTTACCATTATTCATTGTGGTTTTCTCTGCTACTAGCTGTCCTGTGCATTAAGAATAGACTTTGTTCAATGCTGTAACTGCATCCTGTGCAGTAATAATACTATGGTGAAATTCACATCACTCTAGAAGGTTTATGTAGTGTCCACACTAGTTGTCTATTTATTGTTTGTCTGTTGTCTACTGTCTTTCGGAACTTGCACTCTGTTGACCGTTGAATGGCGCATGTTGCTATATGTTGCACTGTGGTCCTGCACTGAGAACGTTGTCTCATCACACTACACTATTTGGAAGAAAGAACTGGGACGCCTGACCATTACACCATCAAGGACTTTAATGACATTGCATTCAAATACATAGACTTGAATATGGAGTTGGTCCCACCTTTGCAGCGATAATAGCTTCCACTCTTTATGGAAGGTTTCCACAAGATTTTGGACAGTTTCTGTGGGAATTTGTGCCCATTCATTCTGTTCCAGTTCATCCCAACGGTGTTGGATGGGGTTGAGGTCAGGGCTCTTTGCAGGCCACACAGGTTCTTCCACATTGAACTCATCCAACCATGTCTAAATGGACCCTTCTTTGTGTCCACTAAGTTGAAAGCATGGCATTGACCAAAATGTCTTGGTATGCTAAAGCATTAAGATTGTCCTTCAATGAAAGTAAGGGAATAGCCTGAAAAATAGGTTTGTCCCAATACTTTTGTCCATACAGTGTATGTACCATGTACATTGTACACAGCTGCTGAGAACAGTAAAATAACCTTAAACCTGGAGTGAACACAACACACAGCAAAGAAGGCCAAGGTAACCTGAGTGTAGCCAACCAGGGCATCTATCAGCCATCGTTTATCTTAGTTTTTGCTAAATATTCCTCTTTTCATAATCACTCAAAATGAGTATAGTTCAGTTCTGACATGACACATTTTGTACCTGATGTGTTTCACAGAACAGAGGTTTTCGGTTTTTGCGGGGATAACAGTTTATGCTCATTGTTCTGCACCTGTGTTGTCAATAAAATGTTCCTCAGAGACACACAGTGCCCGGAGGTGGGAACACAGAGGCATGAAATCATGAATCGTAAATCAGCAGGTACCCCAAGGTTTCTGCACACAAGAGCTTTGGGTTTCTGCATTTACAGAGGAACCCTGAAGATACAGTCTGCACCAGGCTGTCTCACCCACTAACATTTTCTACCATCAAGAGTTCTTTTAACAGGCTGCCACTTCCCGAGCCCTTCAAATCACAACACAAAGCGCAGCAGCAGGTTTCCCAGCTTTACTCTAGCTTGTAATAAGGTGCTTTCAAAACGCTAAAGCCCTGCTGCGGGACACCCATGGCTCTATTTTTCCAACACATTCAGTTCGCTGCGCAATTCTCTAAAGGGAATAAAAATGCACAACCTGTTGATCTACTTTGGAGTGATAACTAAACGGTGTGTTAAGAAACAAATCGGGTAAAAAACAGCACTACAAAATACCCACATCCCCATTCTTATAAACCGGAAAACTAATCGCAGAAACTAAAATTCACTAAATATACATTCAAATGAGGCATTAGACCTCATCTGCATTTTATTTTTCATGGCGGATTTGCTCCACTTTTCAACAACTTTCAAGTTGCGAAGATTAACTGCATATGTTCACTTTGATCTCACACTGTACAGCTGCTTTGCAACTACTGCAGGTTTAATTACTTTTAGAAAGATGTAAACAAAACACACCAGAGCATTTGACCATATTTCATGAGCAAATTAGCCTCCAAACAAGGATTTCCATTTTCAGCTACTAAATCACAGCTTTTCCAAACTGAATACTTCTGTGCTAATCATCCCAGATGTTTTAGCCTGTTGTGGACAGTACATAACGTAGTGATCTGCATTTCTGATCGCATGCTGTAACATTTAAAAATGAAATCTAAACACCCACCTCATTATTCAGTTGTGTTAGTAAAATAAATCAGTACCAGCTGTTCATTCAGTACAGCACCACCTAATTAAACATGCACCAATAGGCCACTGTATAAGGAACAGGCTATCAAGCTCTATAAGAAAGTTTTAAGTCATTTTGGTTAACCAAACTCAGCTGCTCAGGTTTGAAGTTTAAAAGCCTCAACCACTGCACTGCTTGCATAGGCATGATGAAATATCTGAAGCAAACTAGTTTTAAACAGAAAATTAATTTAAGCCAAAAAGCAGTGGTTATAGCACCACAACTAGTCTGGTCTTCAGTCACAGCAGTTTGGTGACTTTGTAAATCAATCAGCTTTTAAAAGGAAAACTGCTAAATTGAAGGACTCCAGTCCTTCAGATCAAAAATTCCAGGTGTCTAGCTAAAACCGTTGGTGTAAGGAATGAATGTGTAAATTGTATATTTGGGCAAACTATTTCTTTAAAGTCTGTTGCCTATGTAATGTTTATGGATATTCAGAAAATGTATTAGCAATACTTAAGTGAGGGTAGTTTAAAAAGAACTGTAGACAAAATCTTTTTTTAGAATTTATTTGTTGACAATTTACAAGAACATTTTCAGGATGATGGTCTTCCCTGAAGGTCTCACTGTTAGAGAAAAGAAAGCACAGTTCAGACAGCAGCAGACAATTCCATCATCAGAGGTTTACCTGCTTTACGCTGACAAGGGTAGAAGTAAACAAGGCTATTTCATATGTACTCTACAGGGAGTTTACTACAAACATCACAGGGTAATACTTGAAGGACAGAAGTGTATTCAGATTTCACTTGGTAAGTCACGTGAGCGAGCATGCAGTTGAGTTTTAACATCTGCTTCACTTCAGGAAAAGTACAAAAGTTAAAACAACCAAATGACATGCTGCTCCCAAACAGTGGCTTACGTTTGTTTCACACAGTACGATGACAACAGTTAATTTCTTTAATTCGGTCAGAAAGTGATGTCAAAACAATCATCTCAAACTGGATTTTCTACAGAGGAGAGAGGTTGGGGTTTAACATGCAAAGCACTCAAACTGAAGGTAAAAGTGGATTGCAATCAGCACACCATGCCAATTTCCGTTCTACCTTTTCCTGACACCTCATTTCTGAACACATCCAGGGAGGCAAAATAAAAGGGCATAAATGGGGAGGAAAATGAGATTTGTTCAGTAACCTTAAACACATACATTTCTTTAAAAAACTTTTAATACCAATGCCTTGCCCAAGAGCTTAACAGCATGAACAAGGCATTTCTATGCTCTAAGTTTTGCCACAGGCATTAATCAGATCCTTAGTAGTTATTTAAATGATTTGCTCATCACTACACTACTTTTAGGTCACTTGACTATTAGTGCACAAGACAAGCACACTACCCTTTAATGGAGTGAGTATATAATGAGGATTTTAACAGCTATGAGCAGCCTGTAATTACTTGAAGCTCACTTAGTCTGCACCCACTATGTGGTACGATTTATGCTAACAAAAATATTACTTCAGTCCACACTCCAGTTACTGTTTCACAATTAAAAATGTTTACCTTCTACAGTCCAGAAGTACATATGAGAGGGGGAAGATGACATTAAAACAGAGCAGAAATGTGTGAATGAAAAAGCTGAGCAAAGGTGCCATTCTAAAGCCTGGAAAGGATAAGTAAATCGAACAGAGTGATCATACCTTCTTGCCAGCAGCACCAACAGAAGCTTTCTTGGTGCCTCTGACTTTCTTCATTCTGTTCTTTCTTTCCTTGCGCTGTTTTCTGGATGTCTTTTTCTTCTCATAGAGACCATGCTAAGAAGGGGGAAAATAAGATTAATTACACCATAACTGAAAGCAAACACTTGATTTGAAATTTATTAGCACACAAGTATTACTCATTCTTAAACTGGCTGAACTGCGCATCCGAACAAGTGATTTGAAATGAAATTATGCAGTAGCTTACTCTGGCCAGTCTGTATTTGGGCTCATTCTTCTTGGCATAGTCCAGTGAGTCATAGACCATGGCAAAACCTGTTGTTTTGCCGCCTCCAAACTGAGTCTTGAAGCCAAAGACGAACACTACATCAGGGGTGGTCTTGTACATTTTGGCAAGCTTTTCCCTAATTTCAGTCTTGGGGACTGTTGCTTTGCCAGGGTGGAGGACATCAAGAACCTGAGAAGGAAAGAACATGCCATCAGTTATTGACCACGCTTCACATCACAATTGCAAAAATACGAGATTACACCTTTGTTCACTTGATCCACTCACCATTTGCTTCCTCTGCAGCAAGCGGTTCGTCATGAACTTCCGTGTCCTGAGAGTGACTGTGTCATTCTGTAAGAGAGAGGACGGATTGAATGAACCAGTAATCAAACTTTACCAGACAAATGTGTGTACATCCAACAAACTAGCCTTGGATTACATAGTAACTGACAAATCTGACATTTTAAAAATCACATCAATTCCCCAGCTCCAAAAGAAATCTGAGAAATAACTAAGACAATCTGTACATCAGAGTCAAAACAAGAAAACTGCTTGCTTTAGGTCTGCACAGACACACCAACAACAACAAACACTAAATAAATCCTATTTAGAAAGCTGCAGAAAACATCTCACCATGAAATACACTATATTAGACACCCAACGGTTGGGTATAAATACATCTTTAAATGAATTCTAAAATAAAGAGGTTATGAAAATACACTTGCTCATAACAGAGATCAGTAGTATAAGTGATACTGACATTATTCAGTATCCATTCAGAAGACTTGACATTACTCTGCTTATATTAAAAACTACTGTACATAAATGGTATCACCTTATTTTATTGCATTTTTTTTTACTGCATAAACTCTGAGCCGCTCTGCACTACTGATCTGCTGCATCTTTACATACAACAATGTCAATGTTCTTACCATAGTGTTGCACTATTAATCATTTATTTCCTCTTGCTGCACTGAACACGCTATTAACAAGTATTCATTTCAGGAAAAATGTTTCTTAACTTCTAATTTTGCGGATATTTGTTTTAAGGGGGGAATCAAACCCTTGGCTAGTTAGCATTTGTAAAGACAACCTTACTAGGATGATCTAACTGAAGCACCCCGAAGATACAAGTCCGTTTCCAAACTACTCTTCTGTTTAAAGTAATGCTGATGGTACCTGTATAACCAGCCTGTCCAAGAAAACTGCCTCATTTGAACGGTTCCTAATCTTCCGGACAGAATAGAACCCATTTTAGCTAACTAGTTTAGCACCAAGCTAACACTATGTTTATTTTCTACAATGACGAATACAATAAGACTTTTATGCGTCAAAAGTTTAGTCCTCGACACTCTCTTTCAGCAGTTAAAAACACAAAAACAATAGAACACACTTTAAAAACAGCAGCTACCTCAACACAGACTGAAAAAGTACAAAAACATATATAAACTAATCTCAATATAAGCGAGCACGTATTGTAGCCTAATTATATCACACAGTTACACAATTTCCACAAGCCTGGCTTTTAAGATGACAGAGATTTGTAAAGATTTTCGGAAGGTTTTTTCACACATTAACGCACCATCTTGGCGTCGGCTCGCTCAGGGACGAGGAAAAGGAAGAAGGACCCGAACCTGCCCCACGATATGCCTGATGTTTGGGTAGGTGTTTGATCTGCCTGACTGTAAAAGCTCAGAGAGAAAAAACTGAATTCTGACCATGAAATGAAGGTTTACGGATCTATTCAGACGTTTTCAGGTGTTAAAATATCGGCAGCCTGTGCTCAGAATGAACAAAGTATTGGGACGCCTGACCATTCCAGCAGCAGGAACTCAAATACAGACTAACAGACTGTAATATTAAGATATACACTATATGGACAAAATTATTGGGACGCCTGAGCGATACGCCAACGGGGACTGCAGTGACCTACCTATTCCCCATGTATGTGCACTACGAGGTGTAGATAATACAGTATATAGGCAAAAGTATTGGCATTTTGGACAACGCCATGCTTCCAACTTTGTGGGCAGAGTTTGGGGAAGAACCTTTTCTGTTCCAGCATTTCTGTGCCCTTGTGCACAAAGCAAGCTCCAAGACACGACTGGATAACAGGTCCACAGATAGCCTTTTGGGATGAACTGAACCAACATCAGTGTCTGACCTCATTAATGCTCTACAGAATGGATGAACACAAATCCGCACATAAACATTAAAATCTCGTGGAAAGCCTTCCAAGAAGAGTGGAAACGGTTATAGCTGCAAAGGGGGACCAACTCCATATTCAAGTCTATGTATTTCAATTTAATGTAATTAAAGTCCCTGTTGTGTAATGATCTGGCGTCTCAATACTTTTGTCCATATAGTGTCGCTTCTACTATGCCTACCTTCATTACAGTACATTTTTTTTTGTTCTGAGCATAGTGCTCTTCATGAATAGGAAGAGAGCGGTCTGAAATGAATTAGACTGCTTTTAAAACCTAATATTGGCATCGATGATGAAGGTTTTTCACTGGTTATGTAAAAATTGAAGTTATCCTGCATGTATATTCAAGGAAACAAGTTTGCTACCTAGGTACTTGCCAACACAGTGCAATTAATAATAACTGATTTTATTTTAAAGTGTGAATTCCAGCTCTGCTGAGACTTCACTGAAGAACACACCCTAGTGTAACAGGCTTAGTAGGAAAAAAACTCAGGGCAGACTCAGGTCAGTTGGAACTGGTTTGAACAGATCAATTGCAGGAGTGTCACTGTGCCCTGTTAGGCCACGACCCACCTTATCGCAGGTACACAGTAGTTTGCTTTCACTATGACAAATCTCACTGAAATGTCACCCTTTTACCTCTCATAAGATAAAAGACTAAGCTTTTAGTTTCCAGCTAGAGTCCACAGGACACTTGTCCATAGGACAGGTCAGAGAGACCTGATAGATTACTGGTGTACGTTATCAAATCTTGATGATTATAAATGAACAGAGGTGGTCTGAATTATACATACATACACACACACACATGAGAGAGAGAGAGAGAGAGAGAGAGAGAGAGAGAAACGGCAGGATATATAGAGAAAGATAGAAAGAAAATGTTGGAAGATGTCTGAATGAACTGAATAAAAGCCCATTTGTGAAATTTGTAATGTTAGAAAGACAGACACATTTAAATACACCAATCTATTCTGTCTACAACAGTTTATCTTCACCCATTCACAGTGAAGTTATAAAAAGTGTTGTATAAAAGTGAGCCACAACTCAGCACAACCAGTAGGTTGTTTGCGTCGGTTGGTCTTAAAAACACAGGAAGAGTAAAGAAACCTGTCTTCTTCTAAATGACAAAGAAAGCTAAAAAAGGTAATGCAAAATAAATTACTGGTTTTATCTATGTTTTGGCACATAAACTTACATAAACATCTTAAGAGGACAAAAAGAATAAGAAAAAATAAGTTTTAAATAATCAGCAGACTGAGCACTTTCAGATTTCAGTATTAATTCACATGCTATAGGAACCAGTCCCACATCATGCTACTTATATTAGAGAAATGCTCCAGCTTTGGACTTGATGGAAAGTTTCTTTGTCATATTTTTTTCTGAACACTAACGGCCTGAAATATATATGTATGTGTGTGTGTATATATATACACTCACCTAAAGGATTATTAGGAACACCATACTAATACAGTGTTTGACCTCCTTTCGCCTTCAGAGCTGCCTTAATTCTGCGTGGCATTGATTCAACAAGGTTCTGAAAGCATTCTTTAGAAATGTTGGCCCATATTGATAGGAGCATCCTGCAGTTGATGGAGATTTGTGGGATGCACATCCAGGGCACGAAGCTCCCGTTCCACCACATCCCAAAGATGCTCTAT